>OY294028.1:37219743-37819743 GCA_958510845.1 Cantharis nigra | reverse complement strand
ATTTATTTAACTATAACTTAACATAATATTCTTTATATTACGTCATAACAGCATCTAACAACGTATCGACAGGGCTTATTTTTAACTGAGTTGGGCTCTAGGCTCTAGCAAATTTTCGGGCCCCTTATATTCAAGTGTAACTATAAAAGCATCGAAGGCTCAATTTTATCAGTATTTGATTTTTATTTTACGATTTTATGTTGCGTATCGACGTTAATTTTCCTTTTGCCATCAAACCGAATTGTACATTTAGTAAAATTTCCGCCAACTGCCAGCGAAGGTGTATTTTCTCTTCTCTATACTTGTCAAATACCTACCATATGACAAATTTAAGTTCTAACTTAACGATGGCACAGGGAAGTCTCATCCTTACCATCTCCAGATAGCCATATAATTACCTTTCCTTCTCATCTCCAACTTTTTCTCAGTTTCAAGTGCGCAATAAATTTACTTAAAATTGCTAAACTGCAATCAGTAACCGTGAAAATTCCAAAACTCATTTACTTCCTCACAACCAACTTTCAAACTCCTGGCGTCTTGTTACACCAAGAAAACTTGTGCCATTTTTTCAGTGTATATCCCGGTGGAGCACCCAAAAAAGGATGCAAGTTTTATTTACTGTATAAAATAAATTCACCAGCACATCTGACAGCAGACAGTATAAAAGATTCAATTAGCCAAAAAAAATCAATGATTTCAAAATTTCATGTTGGCGTAAGGTGTTAAATATTCTTATAAATGAATATGTCATCGTATCTCCAAATAAAATTTGGTGTGCTGAGATTGGAGTTATTGCAGCAGAAGTGACGATTTTTTATCTATCGATAAAGCTACTTCAAATCATTCAAATAAACCGTAACGAAAGACATCAAAGATTGAATCAAGTGTGAGAATAATGAAGACCTTAGTAATTATGAACCAGAAATGAAATCTGTTTGTATTTAAGTTGGGAATAAACTATTAAACATTTAATAAAATAAATATTGAAACAATTTCATATAGAAAATTTAGATTTTATTATATAAAAATTATATTAACTTAAATTATAGAACATTAAAATGTCATTTAGCAAACTAATCGATAAGAAATGTAACGACCTGCAGTTTCGGAAGGCCGAATAATTTTCACAACTTGTCCTCGTTTAAGTCCAAAATATCGAGCTACTGGATCACCAGCTTGGATTCTCATTAACATATTTTCTTTCAATTTGTATCGTGCTAACAATTCTTGCTTTTCTTCAGGCGTCATGACCACATGTTCTGGTACTAATTCATGTTCTGTTATATTAATTAAAAGTTCGGATTCCAAAAATTGTTCCAACATGTATTTGGGAGCCATATCACTTAACGACTGCTTTGCCGATGGTGTCATACCTTGTTGTACAACTATAATTGCTCTGTGAATATTTTCATCTTGCATCCGCTGACAGTATGTCTTAATAACTTTTATACCAATTTTTGGGTCGTCAGGAAAAAACACAAACATTTGATCAGTGGGATCATCATTATGAGCTACCAGAACAATTAAATCACTTCTCGATGGCTTTTTCTCGCTAAAATATAAGCAAGACAATTTTAGTATGCAAAAAGATTTTAATATACGAATATAATTATTTTGTACATACAGTAAATATTTACTCTTTGTATGTATCCAATTTAAATAAATTTATGTTTGTAAGTGTTGAAATAATTAAATAAATCTTTTGAGTTTGTAGAAAAAAAATGTTTTTACCTAGGCTTATCACCAAATTGGTCCTTAAATTGATCCAACGTTTGATCCAATTCATCTTGAGTTACTAAGTATCCTCGATCATGACAAAGCTAAAAGCATTGAATTAAAATTTTTACGTTTAGAGCAGAGGTCGGTGAGTATCTGAATATTATTTTGACCACATTTGATATTGAAGTAGTTTCTAATGGTTTGTTGAAATTATAAAAAAAATTTTATTTTCACTTTGAATAATGCGGATAAGTAGGCATTGTTGTATTATTAAAGTTCTAATGGTTCTTTTATCGCGTTTTACCTCGTTTTTTTAGCTCCAAGTTGCCGACCCTCAGTTTGGGGTTATAATTATATTAATATCTACTTACTTGCATGACCGTTTTACGGATTCTCCATAATTTATAGGTTTCCGCTTCATCATCCATGATATCTTTTTATAGTTTAATTAATTTTTTTTACTAAATTTCAATAGCTCTCAGTATCTAATTATTCAACATACAAATTTGTGTGATTTCATAACCTAGATGTTTTTTATGTCATTTATTTGTAGTCTCTTTATTCATGATGCCAACCAAATATAAGAGAGGGTTGATGCCAACCTAAATATTTAAAACGGAAATTCCATCCACATAAAGTTACGACTACAGTAATTATAAAAAATGTTCATAAACTATTTTTATGAAAGTTTGAAAGTCGTACGTATACTAACTTGTATGCTGTAAATATATACAAGCATAATTAAATAAGTGATTTATGAACCAACTCAAATAAATTCTAAACTTTGGATTTTGATTAATTTGTGGTATAAATGTGTAATTTGATTTATTTTGTTTTATCTAGTTACTTGTTAAAATTTATATAAATTTAATGTTTGACAATGCTATTTCACAATTTTGTAACTAATTTAAATAAGACTCCCAAATTAATATTTACAGAACAGAAGGTGGTCTAATTCTATAATTGGTGATAATTTAAATTTTGAATATAATTGATTATACTTAGAGATTCATGGAAGCATTACATAATAAAATGTTGATCGATGTATATGGTAAAGAGGTATCTGCCAACAGTATTCTCAAACATAAAGACTATTTATTATATTTTTTTGCTGCTTCATGGTGCGGTGCATGTCAAATGTTTTTACCAAAAGTGAAAAAATTGTACGAGGTAAATTATATATTATTTAAAGTTAATATTTTATCTATTAACTTTTTGCATTGAAGGCAGTGTGTACACAACACGCAAAATATGAATTTATTTATGTATCTTCTGACACAGAGCGCGACACTATGATGAGTTACTTTAAAGAAAATCATGGACATTGGTATGCAATTCCGTTTGAAGATACCAACACAGCCGAGTAAGTGTAGAAGTTGATAGAACATATTTATAGGCAATAAAATTTTATTGCCATACATTATAATATGTTTGTTTGTTCCAATTTAAATGGAATTATAAAAATTTTAAAAATTAAAAAAGATCATAATGTAACAAATTATTTTGATATCAAACGTATAAACTTTTCCACAAAAACATGTAATATAGAGATAAGGTGATGTTTTTAATCGCAAGTTAGCCATATTGGCAGTAGCATTATTATGTTTTAGCGGAAATGTTCATACGTTCTTATATCAAAGTAATTTAATCTATTCCTTATTACAAACTATACATACTTAAACAATACGGCTTGATAAAGTGTGTAATATTGTAGTTGGTTTTTAAATTTCCCGCCTTCATTTTTAACTATCTAATGCCCGTATTCACCAACTACAAATAGCACTATTTTTCGAATGAAACCAGTATGTATTTTGCATTGAAATATGTCATTTTATTCGACAAACAGTGCTATTTGTAGTTGGTGAAAACGGGCATAAACATAATTTTCTTATTTTTAAGAAAATTTTAAACTTACCTTTAATAACTCAAGTCGTTATTGTTTTATTTTTATTCTTTTAAATTTTATCGAAAGTTTTTACTATTCTGTTTAATTGCAGTCGACAAAATGCATCATTTAAAAAAATAATAAAGATTAAAGAGAAAAATTGCTCAAACATTAAATAATAATGCGTCTGTGTAAATTGTTATGTTTAAATAACTTGGACTTTAATGTTTTAGAGAATTACGTCACAGATTTGATGTAACACATATTCCATATTTAGTAGTTGTTAAAAAGGATGGGACAATAGTTTCAAGATCAGCCAAAAAGGAACTTGAAGAGTATGGTAATAACGTGCTAGTGAGTTGGACAAGTTAATAAGCAAAACTAGATTTGGCTGATAAGTTCTAGTTTTTACCAAATTAGGGCTTTATACAAAAACTCTGAAGGAATATTTATAAAAAATACTCTTTTGGTATTATAAAAAGATACAAAAAGTAGGTACCTAGCTTAAAGCTACCAGTGGTTTATAATATCGGTTGTGTTCAATCTAAGTGTAATTAATTCTTGTAAGTAAAACTAATTAATAAAAAATATTATCTAAACTATATTGTGTTTCAACTGATTTTAACTTTACATTTTCTGGATCCACTATGTGGAAGTTATGATTATTTTTCAACAAACATTTTTTAAGTAGATCCAGGGCCCCCGCTACCATATGTCCAAAGTGTGCAATGCACACGGGCACCATTTTTTAGGGGCGCCAAAACCCAGGGTCCAAAAAACATTGCATACAAATTTGTAAAAAAAAACAAAAATTAATTTTAAAATAAAACTTTGAGAAATTAAATAGGATTAGGTATAAATACACACGAAGGGCCCTTAAGGGGCGCCAAAATCTTTTTTTGAACACAGGCGCCAGTAGCCCTTACGGGGGCCCTGAGTAGGTCAATTTAATGGCACCACAAACCGATACACCGAGTACGATGAGGCTTGAAATTACTAGTGCCCAATTTAGGACCGCCCGCTATAGCATCAAGTATAATAAGATAAGAATTTAGATATAATTTTATCCGACGGCCGAAAGAGGGTTATTTAAATCTTAACAAAACCTAGTAGATTTTGTTGGTTTTTGATTGGTCATGGAGGGGGGGTTACCCCGTCAAAGATCGTTAATAAATTTAACTGTGACATGACAATTTGAAAATCTAATTATTCATTGTGGGATTTTAAAAATATTGCCAATTTTCGAATGTTTGGAAACCACTGCTTTCTTATTGGTTGTCAATATTTACACGAATGTCAAATATGTGCCAAACGTCAGTGGCTGTAAAATGTGTGTAGATATTAAGTTCTTTTAACATAGGATGTGATGTTATGTGAAGGTAATTTTAAGTACATAGGCAACAGATAAGTTTTATATTATTAGTGATGAATATTACGCAAATGACCTATCATCATTCTGATGGGCTACACTGCAGCAAAGATTCACTTACCGATGTTTTTGGTTGGTTTCTGCAAGTGTTGCTTGCCGCTTTAGCATTTACGTGCCTAATAGGTAAATTTTGAAAATTTACGATTTGTATAAATGCAATTGTAATTTCCTTTTTAGCAAAACGTTTTTGTGAACCTGAAATTGAGCGTCGATCGTGGTTAATATGGTTTTACGATACGTCCAAACAAGGAATGGGTGCTTTAGTAATACATTTAGCTAACGTCTGGCTTTCTAGTCAATATACCGGAGACCCATGTACTTGGTATGTAATTCAAAAATATATTATTTTTAATGAAAGTATTGACCGATGCCTATTGTTATTAGTATTTTATAATTTTTACTACAAAATTATTTATTTTGAATGTTTTGCTATGTAAAAGCTTGCGTAAATATTATTTTTAATATTTAATAATATTATAGGCTAACGTGTTACAAAATGATAAGGCTAACGTTAATGTATAAATAAATAATCAGAAGTTTATCAAAGCTAAAGTGCGTTCTTTTAAAATATAAATATTTTTATTGTCCATGAAATTGTTGCTTAAATTAATTGAGTCATTTTTTTATACCGACGTGCACATAAACTTTGATTCCCGTCAAATCTAATTTTTATTATATATTTTGATTACACTATTGTAGTTTAGGCAATATTATTTTACGTTTTTATTACCAAATTCAAACAACAATTTTAACTTATTCAATTTAGGTACATAATCAATTTTCTTCTGGATTCATCCGTTGGTCTATTGATAGTTTTTATTGGAATTCGTATCAGTCAACATTTGTCAAAAACTAGTGGTTGGGAAGCTATCAATTTTGGCGAATACGGTATATTATTTTGAACTTTGTTTAGTGTTTTTGTAATTGAACCTATCTAAATTTTACAGGTACGCCTCCATCAATGAATGCATGGTTAGCCCAATGTGTGTTATATGTAGGTTTAATGATAATAGTTAAAATATGCATTACACTTTTAATGCAATTAAATTTTTGGGAAGGCGTTCGGTACTTCATTTTATCTCCCATCGATAATGCTAAAGTCGAATTAGCTTTTGTGATGTTGATCATTCCATTTTTTGTAAATGTAAGTAAAACATTTTTTAAAATTAAAACCATACTCATGTTAAGGGTGTTAATAAGATTAGTTTAGATGCGAAAGGTTTCTTTAAGGTATTTGTTTATGACGTATAATTTATTTTTAGATTTTAATGTTTTGGGTTACCGATAACTTTTTAATGCATAGAAAGAAAAGGCCTGTGATTCAACACGAGACTATTGAGCAAAGTCTTATACGAAAAATTAATTCTCAGTACAGATCTATTAGGAATTTTCATAGCGAATCGGAAATACAAATTCTGTTGGCGACAGACGATGAATTACTCAACTTAGAAGAATCTGAAGCTACGTCCAAATCAGGCGTTGCTTAAATGCCAAAAATTAATTATACATAATCGTTGTATATATATTCAAAGATTACTTATTTATATCAATAAATATGGATAATTGATTATAATTACAGTCCAGATTTTATACAAAATATCCTGTTAGTATTAATTTGTGCTTCTAAAATTGTGATAATTTTCAGAAAGAAAATTTATTGGTTTTTATTTAGTCGGTTAATTTTTAATGAAAAATTAAAAAGTTATTTTTGATACAGTAGCATTATATGGAGGTTGATTTTGTAAGGGAAGCTCAACTAGTTCAAAGTAACCTATTCTAGTTCAATGAAAATGGAAAAACCTATTTATTACTGTAAGGTTTGAATGAAATGTTTTCTTTTTGTATAACTTAAATCATATCTTTATTAAGTCGGAATGTTTTAATTTTCTATTATTAATAGAAATTGGTATTTGTATATTTTTGGACTTATTTAATCACTTTTTATCAGCATATTTGTAGTTAATTTGTATCATAAAATTTTAATGAAGAGATAAGGCTAGATTGAATTTTGACAGATTCATGAGTTACATTAAAATCATTTATTGTGATGCGATTTATGATCTTTACTGAGGTATCAATTTACCATAATGTATTCAAAGTTACCCTTTACTTTTTTCCTATTTTTTAAGTGTATTATCGATTATTTCAAAGTGATATATTTCATACGAATTCAAATATTTATATAATCATAACATTGTTAGATGTTTATATTGTTACATATATATGTATATTATGTTTTTTAATTGGGGGTGGTGCAAAAAGTATCATCTTTTTAGAAAAGGATGCCAATTTTGCAAAAGGAGATTTTGATAGGCTCATTTTCACTTTTTGATAATAGGTGACAGATTGAACATTTACAAACCCAAAAATTGGCAAAGAAAAAATATAATTTTGTTAATATGAAATAGTAAAACTAAAGTTGTTTGATTATAATAATTAAAATAAATTGGACGTATAATTCAATAAATGATTTTCACTAATTTGAATTGATACTTTTTGCTCCACCAAAGTACAAGGTTTTGCAGTAATTACTCAGTTCAAACTTCTAAATTTATTGAGAAATTTCAAGAATTTCAATTTACCTTAAATAATTATTGAAACACCAAGAAATTCTACAAGAGTTAGATGATTTTTGTTTTGAAAATTTTGTTTGAAAATAAATCGAAAAATGGAAAAGTTTTCTTTTGGTGCTATTATTTGCGGCTAAAATATTTTGACAGATAAATAATTTTAGATAGACGTTTGTTGAACGATAAATTGTATTTTTGAATGAGTATTTTACTCTTATTGAAGGTATTGGAATTTTGCGATTTAGTGTGTGAGCCAAGACCCATAAAACCTATTACTAATATGAACAAATGAAAATTAGCTTAGAAGTTTGAACTTGATACTACATCCTGCTAATTTAAAAATTTTTAAATTAAGTTGGATTACATTTTTTTGAACAAATGCAATGTTTATTAATATTTGAGGGTACTTATTTGCGCCTGTGACGTTATCAGTAAATTTTAATACTGGATCTCTATAGCTGAAACGAATATTGTCGTTGGATCTGCAGTTAGACAATTTTTAGATTTTAAATAAAAACGATACATGAATGGAAGCTATATCAATTGTTAAAAACAAAAGCATTTTAAAATTTAAGCAATGATTAAAATTATAATGCATTGTTATTATATTGTTTGGTAATTATAATTTATTATTGTGGATTAAATTTTAAATCTTTTTTCTGAAATCCAACATAAATTTGATAAATAACTGTGAACCTCGAATGTGTAATCATACTAATCAGTAATTTATTTTTTTACATTTGTATTATCGAATTATTATTTTAGTCCATTTAGTCTACAGAGGAGGGCGCATTAAACAACAAATAAGATTGATTATAATTATCCTTTTGTTAATTTAATCAGTTTTTTTATGTCACCTGAAAAATGTATATTTTTACACATAGGAGGTATTGCAAATCCAAGATGTTCCATTTAACATGCAATTTAATTTATATTTGTATCTGAGCTGCTCATTTATATGAATTTGAAATCATTTATATTTAATCTTATGTAATTTATCTGTTTTATAATAGGAGGAAATATTATTTTATATTCCATATGTTAAAAATTTTTAATAAAACTATATATTTTTTATATTTTATTTAAAAAAATTTTTTAAGATGCCATTGGTTAATTGCACTTTGGAGCAAGTGTATATTATATAGTCGGTCCAATGAAAGCTCGAGCGTGACTCGATGCTGTGTGAATTAACGCATACTATTTGGTTGTCTTTGTCATAGTACTTACAAAAATATCTAATAGAAAAGAGAGCGGATATAAAAAATATGTCTTCTAACCTTGCCAATGTAAACTGGGTAAACTTATGTCTATTATGTAACGTAGTGTCAGTCATCATCTATCAAATTAATTGTTATATATAATCTATATTAGTTAGGACAAACGTTTTATTTTATATCGTTTGGATAGTTTTTAGATATGACTCACACTCAAGCCTTCATGGAACCGACTCGAGTAGGTCTCGAAATAAAAAAACTAAGACATTTTTACTGCCACTTTTTGATTATCGTAATGTAATCACCATTCTTATCATTACAGTACCAACAACTTAGTGTCGTACTTTCATGTCTTCTGTATAATTGGTGTACAAAAGTTGTACTCTGTTTCTGCTATATTTAACTCTTTTTCTTGTTGGTTTTTTCTCTTTGCAGAGTAGTCGTGGTTGAAACTTGGCTGAAGCCAAGATGACGTGTTGTATTTGGAAATTTAATTAATGGGGTGGTATTGGGCGTACTGACCCTAAGTTAAATCGTTTGAAAGTAATTGGGCCCATTCGAAGTTTATGAAATCCTTTTCAATAAAATTTATCTGGTAATTATTACATTCAAAATTTATGAAATGTATAATTTTAACCATACTTCAAATAATTTAACAAAAAACTCGATAGTTTTTAAAAAGTTTTATAGTTCAAAATACAAAACAATGAAAAATTTTATACATTAATTTTGTAAGTTGTACAACAATCAATTTACAATTTTCTTTTATTTTATTTTTATGTACAATTTGAAAAAGAAAGTAAATAAATAATTGTGATGCACAACAAATTTCACTATGTTAATATTTACAATACAATTTTTTTGTATGTGGTCTATTTCTAAAATTTTATTGTAGAATGACTTAGGGCATATATTTAACTACTTTGGTACAATGAATTTTATTTTCTATAATCCTCCGACTGAAAAAAAGAGGAATTTGGATATTGTTATGAATTCTTTGCTACTTAATGAAGGTACAAAAGATTACAGTAGCACTAATAGACAATTTTATAATTAACACATTTTTAATTAAAAGGATTCTATTTCAAATTATTTAAAATTTACGAATTGATTACTTTATACTTATATTTAAAAAAAAATTAACTAAAATATTTCAGGCTTGGGGCAATCAAACATACTTGTAAACTAGTTAGGGAAAATACATAATAGTGATTCCCATCTAATTTATCTCTAAACTTTATTCAATATTACCCCGAAAGAATTGCACTTGAATGCGTCGCAAATAACTTGAAATCTCGTTCCTTTTAAATATAAATATATTATTTTTTATACAATGTAAACTTAAAGCAAATACAGTCTGTTGTAGTAATTTACTACGCAAAAATTGTACATTTCATAATGGTAGAATATTTTTAAATTCATTTGGGTTTGTTATTATAATCAACATAAACTCTAACTACTTCTCCAGAATATTTCCTCTGTGAAGGCATAAAATAAAAATCGGGTTGCATATCGGGTTGTGGAGGTCGATTTCTGTCATATGTTGTTCTTGGTAACGAAAGCGTGTTTCTTTCGAGTTGTCCTGGTTGAAAAGCACTTCGCGGTCGTTGTAATGAACGTGTATCTACCATATAATTTGGTGCATAAACTGGAACACTTGGTGGACGACTTTGGGGTCTTCCACTGCGAGAATGATTTTTAGCAGGTAAGGTTTCGCTACGACTATTTCCGTTAATTTGTTTTTCATCACCGTCGAATGTATCGAAAGCATAATTTGTGTTTGCTGTAGAGTAATCTTTCCAAGCGGAAGTTTGAAGCAGTTGATCCTAAAATAGTTAGATTATTCAATTTCTTTGCGGTTGGTAACTTAACAAATTGGTAAGTGGGGTGTAAGCTGCGTAAGAAGCGAAATTAATAAAATGTCTACCAAATTATGAAAATATGATAGGATGGTTAAAAAGACCTTAAAAATATTAATTTTAGCAATTTGGAACGACTTATGACAATTCAACTTACCCCACTAGGTTTCGACCACTGTTACTGATCACCTTCAGGTTACCAGTTTCGAGAACGTTCAATAGTAGTCACGGCCCAGTGAGGCAGTGTATTGAAGTCATCGTAATTGTTCTGGTAATAAAGTGGAGGAAGTTGTACATTGTAAACCCTCTATAATACATCAAGCAAGAATGTTAAAGATGCATGTGAGATTTTAATCTTAATTACATGTTATTCATTAGACAACGCTTCAAAAGTAAACCGAAAAAAAATTTAATTCTAATTCGAATCCAGAATACCTAAACTTTTCCATTAATTTAAAAAAAAGTTTGTTTCAGTTTATTTCTTAGGCGAACGTTTGATATTTTACACAGTTTACAAGCGTTTTCGCGTTACCTAGTTTTTGTGAAAAAACTAAGCTGCAAAACATTCTACTCCAGTTATTCTTATTTACACGTCACAGTCGAATGCTTCACACAGGCATGTCATGTATGAAGTCCATATATGAGGTGAGTTAGAACGTCTGACCTCTCCGAACTTTCACCCGAAAAATTTTGAAAAATATAGAAAAACTAAAATTTTTTTCCCTATTGACATTGTGTTTGAATTATTGAGTTAACGAATTTGGGCGAAAAAGAAAGTGCGACGTAAATATGAAAAAATAATAAACTGAAGACAAAATTTCAGTATCAACAAACTAAAAGTCAATTCAACACTTTTTGGATTAATTTAAGACTTTCCCTGATAATAAGAAATCTGATTTGATAACAAAGAACTCGCTGAAGTGAATACTAGAGCGAATTCTTTATAACTGAGAATAATTGAATGTTGTTAATATTATGATTAATGATTATGGTTAATAACATTATACCAATTTTCCTTATGCAATACGCAAAAGCGGATGAGAGCGAATTTACAATTAAGTACTACAATTTACTACTTGCCCTGTGAGGTAGTCACAGTGATGTTACCTTATGACTTGATGACGGTTTCTTTGAAGTTTTATAAATCGTACAACTAGCTTGTACAAGAGATAGTAATACTAAAGCAGCTAAACATCCTAATACAATATATAATTTTGTTCCAGATAAACTGAAGAAGCTGTCTTGATTTTGCGAAGCTTCTGGTATGACATTTGAAGTCACTACGATGAAAGTATACAATTAAATTCAAATTTTTTTTTGGAAAATCGAAATTACTTACAACTTTCAGTTTCATATACAAAATAGGCTGGATCTACACTTAGGCGTCCAACTTTTCCCGTTTTTACGCTCTCCTGTAACAACAATTTCACATTTTCTTCTTGATCAGTGGTGTGAGAAAGAGACCGTCCTTTCTCAGTCATAGCTTTATCTAATTGAAGACTCATTGATGCAACAATGTCATTCTTGTCTCTATAAGAATGTTTGTTAAATTATAACGAAAATGAATGATCTAATTGACTTACTCCTTAAGGTTTTGGATAAGCAACCTCTTGTAACCAGGTAATTTCTTGAAGATCGGTTTAAAGTTGTCGTTAATTGTATTTGAAAGTTCTTCGTATTGCAAAGTGCCAGGTGCAGGTGCGTGGTAATTTTCACCCAGGTTAACAATTTTCACTTCCAAATTATAATCCAAAGTAGGAGGTTCTGAAGTTGTTACCACATCTTCGTCTGTATCTGCAAAAGTTTAATTACAATAGAAATAATGCTTAAAATAACATTAAAATATTTACCACTTCCACATGGTATTACACAAATCCGTTCCTCAGATATCATTGGTTTAATTGCATGTTTACGAATTTTTTTATTAACACTGTTAAATTCACCACCTTTAACGGGAAACATCATAAATAAGCATTTGCCATTAACGAATGAAATGTCCTAACACAAATAAATAATTAAAAAAACATTCCTTAAAACCACAAAATATTAAATACTTTTGTATCGTTGGAAATTCTTTTTCTAATAAAAGATAATTTCGTAATTCCATCAACAATTGTTCCACTGATGTTGTAAACTCCTTGAGATGCATCTAAGAATGGTTGAGTGTAGCCCATTATCCAGGTATCCATTAAAAATGGTCTTCCTGTTTTATCCACCCATCCCAAAATTGCATCAGTTTGAGACTAAACATTGTATTTGAAATTTGTTAATCGAAAACACAAAAAATAAGCAAAAATTACCATTCTAGTATCATTTGAAAATGCAATTCCGGTCCAAGTGTCGGTACTTTTTGAAATAATTGTAAATTTGATTTCATCGCCTTTTCGTAAGTATTCCCATTGCGCAATATATTCGCAGGTGTTATTTTCTACACTACAACGTCTAGGATATGACCAAGTTCCTGCACAGAAAGAGCTTTCCGTAACCACTCCATTTCTGGACAAAAGAGCCGGTTTATGTTCGTCTGAAAATTATTATTGCTGTTATAAAAAATCGAATATTAAGAAAATTTATTTTACCAAAGAAATTTATCGCTGTAACTCCTCTTTGAGATCCGTGTCCATGGTACTTTAATTCGTCCTGTTTATAAAAATCTTTATTGCTCGCATTAGCACTTTCAACTCCCGACTTAGGCTTATGAATATATTTTCCTTGTTCTTGTCCTTGTGCCCATATTACGTGCATTAATTCTTTTTCGATTGAATGATCTGAAGGTTCCTTGGCTATTAATTTTTTTCTAAATAAAATGGTGGTAACTCCGTCCTTTTCAAAGCCCATTGCAGCAGTTAGATCATTTTTTCCGCCCCAGAAATGATCCATCCTGGGAGTAGACCGATCTCTCGTGTAGTAGTCGGCTATACGACTGGACATATTTCTTGCCGAACCAATAATTATGTCGGTACAATCCATTGGATTAAAATCATGTCGAGGAGTGTAAGCATTTAATCCTTCTTGTTGTTTTGCTACATAATTATCAAAATAACCATAAGTTCCCTTATTTCCTTTGCACAAATTTATGAAACCGTTTAATTGTTTAAATATCAATATTTATTATTATTAGGCTTAACGCATTATAATTCATATTCAAAAATAAATATTTAACAGGTATTGGTTTCATAAATTTGGATTATTTTGCTTTATTGTTTTTTAGCGTTAACCGTGAATAACAAATACTTGAATTTTTCTAAAAGCAATCCCTTTAAAAACTTAAACTATACCTTGATTTGATTGTGCAGCAGCTAATAAACTAGAATGTGTTTTGACATTAGGTACAAGTGTTGGTTCAGATATAGGTTCGGGTTCTGATTTAGGTTCTGGGTTTGGTTCTGAAGTAGGTTCCGATTTAGGTTTAGGTTCTGATTTAGGTTCTGGGTTTGGTTCTGTAGTAGGTTCCGATTTAGGTTTAGGTTCTGATTTAGGTTCTGGTTTTGGCTCCAATGCAGGTTCAGGTTCTGAAGCTGGTTCAGATATAGGTTCAGGTTTCGATTTAGGTTCTGGTTCTGACACAGGTTCAGGTTCAGATGTAGGTTCTGGTTCAGATCGAGGTTCTGGTTCAGATTGAGGTTCGGGTTCAGATGAAGGTTCTGGTTCAGATGTAGGTGCTGGTTCAGATTGAGGTTCGGGTTCAGATGTAGGTTCTGGTTCCGATTTAGGTTCTGATGTTGGTTCAGGTTCAGAAGTAAATTTAGGTTCTAATTTTGATTTTAACTTAAGATTGTAGCTGGATTTGGACGTTGGTTCAGGTATAGACAATGGTTCAGGCTCCGAAGATGGTTCTGGTTCGGATGAAGGTGCTGGTTCGGATGAAGGTTCTGGTTCGGATGAAGGTTCTGGTTTGGATGAAGGTTCTGGTTCGGATGAAGGTTCTGGCTCGGATGATGGTTCTGGTTCGGACGTTGGTTCTGGCTTGGATGTTGGTTCAGGTTCGGATGCTGGTTCAGGTTCAGGGTTAGGATTTCTAGTGGTTGTGCTTTCTAATTTTTTATTAGTTGAAGAAGTGCCATGCTGATGCGTTGGTGTTGGTTCAGAAGTAGGTTCTGCTACAGGTTCTATAAGAACGGAAAGACCAACCACCTTAATTACATATATATAATATAACAAATTACTACTTAGCTATTTGTGTACAGTTTGCCTTACTTAAAATTCATTTCACCTCAAATGTATAAAATGCTTCTACTAATAAAAATACCATTAGTTATTACTTATTATATACCCTTGCAGTATTCTCAGTATAGTCACATTAAAATTTTTACCTTTAATTTTATTATACACTTCAGCAATTATATTCAGTATAAATTCTGCATTGTTTGTGCAAGTAATAACTAAGGTTCATTATAAATTCATTACACCGTGCGGTTTTTATAAAAATGTATGTGTACATTACTTAAACAACAACTAAAAAGCACTTACGTTCTTCAGGGCTTCGTCTTCGACGACCTAAAAATAAGATAGAAACAATTAAAAATATGTATAAATATATACCTACACTAAAATTTAAGATTCTCATGCCAGCTACTTACAAATTTTTTTATTAAATTAAAGTCAACTATTAAACCGGCATAACAAGAAGTAATATAAGATATATAATAATAATTACCTTGTTTTGCACTAACTTTAAACGATACACTTGTTTCTACAATATCACCATTATTATGATCTTTAAGAACTGTTGGAGAGTGCGAGGCAGATCTTCGGGAATATAAAGACTTTTTATATTTTGATTTAACGGTAGTTGTTGGTTCTGCCTCAGGTTCTGCAGTAGGAGACGGTTCAGCCTTAGAAACGGGTTCCGGTGTACTATTTGGTTCGGGTTCGCTTTTAGGTTCTGGTTCAGATTTTGGCTCTGGTTCACTAACGGGTTCAGGTTCTGGTTTACTTGTGGGTTCTGGCTCACTTTTTGGTTCCGAAGTAGGTTCCGGTTCGCCTTGTGGTTCTCCTTTTGGTTCTGGAACAGTATTTGGTTCTGCCGTTGCATTTTCGTCTGAACTTGTTGCGGCTGGTCCAATAATTGGAAAGTTTTTACAAGTATTTGTTAATGAAAGCGGTCTCCATCCTAAACCTACATAACTTGTACTATTAACTACCATAACTACTTCCAATTCGCTAGTTTCTTTTAATATTCTCCAAAATATACGAAATGTTTCGCTTAATTTACGTTCTGTATATAGATCGAAGTCGATTTCGGTCGTTTTAACAGGTGACCCTAAGAAATAATATTTCAGTTAAATTGTTTTAAATTCACACCTAGTGTTAATTTACGTTTGTTACAACCAGGTCCAAACCATCCCAACTCGCAATAACATTGTTGACGAGGTGCCGTAGTAGCTTGAACGTCTATACATTTACCGTGATCTCCACAATCGCTGTTTTCCGAACATTCATCTCGATATTGGCAAATATTTCCATAGTATAATCTATCACATTTACATCTTCCCAGTAAATATCTTCCATGGCCACTACATGTTTCCCTATAATCCTTTTCTGAAATGAAGTAATTATTTTAAGGTTTTTGAAATATTTACACATTCAATGCAAACTTACTAGTTTTGATGTCGACGTCCGCACAAGACCAAAATTTATAATTGTTACCCCATTCCAGTGCCTGTCGGATTAATCGCAAAGTGCAATCATTGCAAGTATAATCATTTGGAAGTTTTACTTGATATGTTTGTGCTCTAAAATTATATTTAATGAATAGTTATCACCTTCAGCAATTACCATAACATACGTCGCATCATTTGATACAAATTCTGAACCTTGAATTGTTGGTGTGAGATCCAAAACTGGCCTTTCCAAATGATCTAAAAGCTGTATTTTAAAACCTCCCTAAAAATTAAAATTTATATTATATTTTTTTAAATTATAAATTAATTAATTACCGTGTGTGGATAACCTAAATGCCACGATACGTTAAATTTTGACCCTGATAATATCGAAGTTTTTATGTTTCCTGAAAAAAAGCAATATTTAAAATAGGTAAAATTAAATAATTAATTACTCATCGTAAAGTTCAAAAACTTTTGATTAATTTATTTATATGAAAAGATTTGCATAATTTGAACTGAATTTAGTGTGTTTAAAATGTGTTAGATATTAATTTATGGGCCAATTTAATCGTCATTTTCCGATTAGTCACCAAGTACTGTATCTGCTTAATTTTTATTGCTTTTGATAAGCCATATTTTTGTATTTCAGTTTTGTTTAATTTTAAATTGCTGTGGTGACATGACTGGATTGCCTCCTGAACGGAAATTTCGAATTTCATAGCTTTGCAAATTTTATTATTATTTGTACAAATGCAACTCAATAAAACATTTTTTTAAGAATTTGGAAACTCTTTATATTTGGTACAGATCTTCGTCTTAGCGTTGCGTTGATTGCAAAACTGGTGAATTTTTCAAACTTTAATCCTTTCAAATTTTAGTTTTTAATCCCCGACCTAAATGAGAAGAGTTATAAGTCTGATGCATATGTTTGTTTATCTGTCTGTTTTTTTATTAGCTTAAAAAAAGTTTTTTTTAACTAATCCTTCTGTTTAACTTCAAAAAAATGAAAAATTATGAAGAAAATGTCATTACACGATAGTAAATCAGAAATACTTGAATAGAAAGATAAAAAAAGTCCACGAAAGCATATATTTATTTTTATTAATATACCGGGTGTTGAATGAGTTAGCCGAACATAGGAAATTAACATGTAAAAACTTATTTATGCAAATTCCTGCTTCCCTAATTATTTTAGAGAAAAAATGAAAGACACAAAAATAATGTAGAAATATAAACTACGAATGATAACAGTATTAGATTTCATTTAACTTTTACTTAAAAAGTCAAAAAATGCTTTTGAAATTGTTAAGAGTTTCATTTATCAGACTGGCCATGCAAGTTTCCATGGTAATAATTTTTGAAAATAGAAATTAAATAGAATATATTACATGGCCAGTGCGATAAATGAAAATTTTAACAATTTTAAAAACATTTTTTGACCTTTTAAGTAAAAGCTAGATGAAATCCAATGGTGTTACCATTCGTAATTTATATTTCTGCATAATTTTTGTTTCTTTCATTTTTTCTCTAAAATAATTAGGGAAGCAGGAATTTGCATAAATAATTTTTTACATGTTAATTTCCTATGTTCGGTTAACTCATTCAGCACCCAGTATATATTACATATATTTAGAATTGAATTCGTACAATATAACAATTTAATTATCTGTGTTAGTTTAGACGCTAAAGGTATTCAAAACTTGCATATGCTATATTAAGATTTGGAAGAAGAATATATTCAATATGTTTAGCTCCACCTATAGAGAGAATTTTTATATAGGAGTGAGTAATCTTTAGTAAGCACTAATCTTTGTCTTCATATGCTACGATGTTTACTCTTTGTGTTTAACCCACCTGAAGAGTTTAAAAAAGTGGGATTGAAGTAGTCATGTAAATTGCACCTTCTGTCAATAGAATGGAGTTAAGCCCGATCACTTAAAGTAAGTAGGTATTTTTCCTATTAGAAAATTGAAACTATGTAACAATTTTATGTAACATATCACATACATTTATTCCTGGAGAAGACCTATTCCAGGTGTGATAAGAATAACAGATTCCTCAGGGTTAAGGTATTGTTATTTCAGCTTGAAAAATTAATAAAAGAATATTAAAGTTTTTTTTATATGACTTAGTTTGTAGTACATACATTGTACTCAGACTAGCTTTCATTGATAACTTTGCTCTTTAATAGTTTTATAATCTTTTAGTTTAATCTGTTTTAAAATGTCTTACCATCAATTTTTTTTTTTTTTTGGCATTCATATAGTTTATTGTAACTGATAAATTCTAAGAGCCCTAAACTAGTGCTATTTTGTAATATTATCATCAATCACTGTGTTGTGTTGTTTCACGTTTAATAACCTGTTATTTGCTTAAAATATCTCAGTCCGTTCATTCATTCATTTTTTATTTATTTATTTATTTATTTATTTAATTATTTATTTATTTATTTATTTATTTATTATTTTAGTCTAATATCTATTTTAAAGTATCTTATTTGCCTAAACTTTTATTTTATTTTAAATTTTGTAGGTTAAATTTTAAATTACTTAAAATTAATTGATATTTAATATTATAACTTAATTTGTGCTTTGTTTATAGAATTCTGAAAATGATTGTTGATATATCCATAAGTAAATAAGAAATTGACATACATACCTGCCTACTTAGCGTTATTATCGAGGTAACATTATTATACACAATTAACAATTTTTGTATGAATTTAACATTTTAGAGCAGGTAAATTAGTTATATTTATTAATTATATTATCCATTTAGATATAAATATAAACTTAAAAAAAAATAATATTATAATGGGAAAATTATATTAGCTGTATAGCAGTAACAATTCAGATAAGCTATAGTACGCCATATTTTCTTTTTAAGTTTCTATTTAAGTTAATTCAATTAGCCTCAATTTTTAATTATATTAACAGAGTAATATTAAATGATTGACTATTGTAAAACAAGTTGATTTTTAATACTAATAAACTAACAGCATAATTAATTTGTTTTTTGATTATTTTTTTATAATGTGGGTTAAATTTTAAATTACTTAAAATTAATATAACGGATGGATATAACGTGAAAGGAATTTTACAAGATTAACTAAAAATTTAACAATAACAATTTTAAGTAAATTCAATTATAATTTTTGAAAAATGCAGTTTTATCAAAATCGACAATTACACCGAGATATACTTAAACAAATAATTTAAACGTACCTAACTGTAAACCAATATTTATTCAAAAATCGAAACTTTTTAATTAAATTTTAATGGTATAAACAAATTTTAAATTTAAAGTGGCAATATTAATAAAAATGCCTAAAATATAGTTGTTAAGTTTTAATTATCACTATTTTCATATTAATAATTTCTATATTATATTATTATCGGTTTATAAAATTGACCACTCAGTATTTTTTACGCTGAAAATGCTAAATGATGTAAAATTTAAAAATTTTATAGGATGTACGAAAGTCTGAGAAGTTGCGACCGATGATAATAATTTGAGGCGGCCTAAAATTGATCCGAATGTGAGAGTAAAGAATTTTTGACTAAAATTAAATTATAGTTTATTAGAAAATAATCTAATTTATAAATTTATCTTATTGGAAAGAAGAAACAGTATTTAAGCTAAAAGGTTTTATGATGGTGAAATTAAGAATTGATTACTTAATAAGTAATAAATTATATAAAAATTTTAAATTTTAAATGATGGGAACGGTTATAATGATAAGATGGTCTAAAATTTTAATGCAAATAATTTATTATAATATTAGAATTTATGAATAAATAAAACTTTTAAACTAAGAAAGTTCATATTTTAGAAGAGAAGTTTGCACGTATATATTATTTTTAATTTTACAGGGGAATATTCCACAAATATTAAAAACTAAAGTTTTGATATTTTTATTATGTGTAGCAATAAATAATAAATTAATATAGTATGTGCGACTTTTTAATTTATAAACTTTTTTTTTACTTATTAATATTGCAATTTTTTTTAAGAAAGTACAAATTTTACAAAAATATAAATAATATTTTAGACATTTTTGTTTGTTTTCTAAATATTAAATGTCTTATTTCCTGGTTAAACGATTAATTGGATAGAAAAATACCAAATTGCAAGTTATATAATTTCTAATTGCTGACTTGTTAATTATTGCTTTAGAGGAAAATGACCACAACATTATAAAATTGTGAACAATTAAAATGCGCTTAAATAAAACTATGATATAAAATAGTTAATTAAAAGTAAACAGACAGAATGGATAATTAATGCCGTCGTGACTTAGCTCTAAATGGTTTGGGTAGTTAATAAAAAATTAAAGGCAACCTCGGTTAATCTCATTGAATCTCATCCTACAACAATAATTAGTCAAATAGGAATGCTCACGTAGTCCTTGAAAAACATGGTGAATCATGAAACAATGTATATTTAGCAAGCTATTAGCTATTGAACATGTACAAATTTCTCAAAGATTAATGATTCCGAAAATAAGAAGCCATTCAAAAATTACATGCCAAGCCTTTGACCATATTTGAACTTCTCTCCTTGATGATATTATGACAAAAAATGTATTGTTACGTCAAAAAACCATCCCATAAGTATTCCCTTACAAATTCCAACTTTTCCAAAGAAGTCATGAACTTACTTGTTCGAGTTTTCAGAAAATTGGATCGTTATGGTTGTTGCATGGTATATTTGCATATTTTATAAAACAATTTTTTTAACAAAGCCAACGACACTAACAATTAGTGCTTCAAGGCCTACTTTAGTAATGAAATTGATATGGAAATTTTAATATGTAGTTACTTACTCAGCATAAAAATAATAAGCCAAATTTAACTCAATAAAATAATGAGATTTCAAAAAGTTTTGTTGTCTTTCTCAAAGATTGTATAATATTATGTATGTAGTATAATAATATGTAGTAGTTATATGCGAAACAACCACACGATTACCGCAAATTAATGTCATGGTAAAAGGATATTAAATTTACTGATGTATTTGTGATGGTATCTAAGTGCAGTACATACTATTTACATAACTTTAGTTTTGAAAATCTTAACATTTTTTTCAAAACTTGAAAAATTTTGATAAAAAGTATTTATCAAAAGCTCTAATGCAATTGATCATATTTTGCTCACAAATGCTGTCAATACTATTCTATACCTTAT
Source organism: Cantharis nigra (assembly GCA_958510845.1). Classification (NCBI taxonomy): domain Eukaryota; kingdom Metazoa; phylum Arthropoda; class Insecta; order Coleoptera; family Cantharidae; genus Cantharis; species Cantharis nigra. Next base: position 37,798,275 of record OY294028.1, on the reverse strand, counting down.
ATCCGTATTCTTTACGTTTGTGATAATTTAAAAATATAATTTTACGCTGGATTTTTCGTTTAATTTGATAAAATAAATAATATAGTAATTTATGAAGTAGGTAGTAAAATTTTAATTAAACAAAACAGTAAGTTCTTAGTTGTACTTCCAGTTCAGCAAACTACTTCTCGTTATGATATCCGTGGTAATCAGTAAAAGAAACATGGTTTGAAAGTGCAAAAATGATAATAATATATAATATTATAACAAACATTTTTATTGCTATAGAATTTTATTGTCGAAGCCGGTTTTGATAGAACAAGTCGTGTTTCTCGTGCAAAATAAGAGTTGATCACATCGATCCAATCACCATACAAAGTATCCAAATTACATACAAATAATTGAAGAATATAAAAAATGATCTCCACCGGACTACTTGTATTGAAATCTCCCACACGCTTTCAAAGGCCGCACTCGCACAAATGAGAAACTTCTCGGGTTGTTGTTTGCAGGAATTTTAAAAATGATGTTGAAAACTTGTTTTGTTATAATTGAAAATTCTGTGTGATTTAAATATTTAAAAATATTAAAACAGCTCTTATCTTCTCAATTAACGTTTTATTGCTAACATATCAGAAAATGCTTCTTAATATTACGACTTGGTATCCACAAATCCGTAAAAATACGTGTAAACTACCGTTCATCAAAATAATTCAACAAATCCTTACTTTTACGAATATTCAGGATATAATCTGTAAACAAGATCAGCGAAGCAAAAATTACAAGTAAAACATCTAGAAGTTTTAATTCTCCCCGATTATTGACAAAAGCTGTAACCATAGGCGGTACTCAAAAAGAAATGATACTAGAGACTAAAAAGTTCTCATAATGAAAATCGTAAACAAAATTGTGTTTGAATTGAATTATTTGAATTGATAATTTAATTTGATTTAAATGGCTGCACCGCTACTGTTTTAGATTTATATAGTCAGATTTCAATTTTACATAAATTAGTTCTTTGGATTAACATGATGCAGCCTTGATTGGTTTTATAATAAACTAATTTTTATTCGTAAATTAAAAATGCGTTTCAATCTAGATTAAATTGTTTACATTAATCATTTATAACTTTTTTCAAATCCGCCATGACTATTTAAATTTTAATGTTTAGGGGAAAGTGGGCGAATTGTGCGCACTTAAGCAGAAATCAGTATAGCACTGATAGCATTGTAGATAATTTAAATGTAAATACGGTAATGAGAGAGATATTTAGTTTTCTCTCAGCAAGTAATTCAATTTTAGCAAAAAATAAAGTATTTAAAGCACAATATTGATGAAAGTACGAAAGTAAAAAGCGCACAATTCCCCACCCTTGCGGGTAATTGTGCGCATCATTCTTTCTTTAGGTATTAAATGACTGTATTTAATAGATTTAACAAACTACTTAATCTAACAATGTTAATCAAGCATCAATAGAGGCATAAGATCGCATTTTTCCATAAATATATCTTATCGATTAGGAAACAAATCTTATTTTTCGATATCGAAAACTTACAAAAAATGGCTTGATTTCAAATATATAGGGCTAGTTCCGTGCAAATGTATACAACCGATATGAATAATGGCGTCAGTGATTCTCAGTGGACAGGAAGAGAGTGCAGCTCTAATCGATTGCGCTTAAAAGTCCGCGGAATATGAAATAGTTTGATGCGCACGATTACCCGATGCGCACGATTCCCCCACTTTCCCCTAAATATATTCAACAAAATAAAAAAAATGTGAGGAAAACTTGCAGGTTCTTATATTTATTGTGATTATTGTACCTTACCTCAGTTTCCAAGTTTTGCAAATTTATACTTTTTCTTGACATCAACAGTTAATATTGTATTTTTATGACAGTATTGTAAATAATAATTTATTTTCAGAACTGATTTCTCTATCCTATATAGCACTTCAACAAAAAACTTATACAGTAAAACTTTTTTTGAGAATATTCTTTTTCAACTATTTGAAAATTCAATCTAATTTAAAGCAATAAAATCTATGTACTTATGCCTTTTCTCGATACATACTTACATACCTTTATAAATTATAAATACTCATACATATTATAATGCTATGCTACATTTTTTATCCCCAAAAATAACGTTTGCGTCATCTACTACGTCAATTATCTGATTTTCGCACCGACAACCGGTTATTTAAATTGAGAATAATTCGGTGTAATTAGTAGAACAAAATAATATGACAAAAAATAGAAAAAAATAGCAATAATAATAAATTATTAACCTAGATGCTCGCTTGATTTTTATCACAAATTAATTATAACATAAATTTTTTAAAATTAAAAAAAAATTATTTTTTAAAATATAAATTTTGATTAAAGTATCTAAACCTAAACATTACTTTCAGCAATTTTAATTTATAATATTATTTTAGATTGATTATTTTATTATCTTAGTCATTTATTTAACTAATGATTTTAATCTTAATACTTCATTCAAACATAATTTTTTGTTTGTTATTTGAAACAAAATCTTTCTCGACAAGGACGTAGTATGTGTTAATTTATTGTTTACTAGTTGCATTTCATGAAAAATTAGTGTTGAATATAACCTTAAAAAATTTTAATTGACATCACTTGCCCATTTCATGAAAAATAAATAAATTAAATTTAAAATTGGTTATATTTTTTTAAATAATTTTTTATTTTATTTTATATTATTTTTGAAGTACAATAACAACAACAATACTAAAGAGGAAAATATCAGTTGTTGGATATCCTAGGATCAAAAAAAAACTCTTACCATTGTTATTCATTCCATTCTTATCCGTTACGATGGAAAATGTATCACTTTAATAATTTTTAATCTATTAAAAAGAGATAGAAATGGATTTTTAACGAAAATTTAATCAGAATCGTGAACGAAAAAACTGCATATTTAATTTGGTTTTTTCATGATTAACTTTTTTATGTCTTTATATCGTACTTAAATATAAATAAACATAATTATTTTTGTTTTATTTAACATAATTTTGCATCAAAATTTTAAGTTTGTGGTCAATGCATTTTAACATATTTATGGATCAATTTAACCTTCGCATAGCTATACAACTTTCATAATATTCTTGGGAAAACTTCATGTTTTGTATATTAAACATTTTGCTAATATTTGTCAAACGTGTTCGGCATAATAAATTTTTTACGATATAATAACGTAGAAGATACAAACAATAATGGATTTTTTGATTATGTGTGTTGCATTGTAGTGATCAAGAATAACTAAGTACTACGTGGTGTATTCAATGTTACAGAAACAATTTAGCTTTCGTCTTACCTTTTGGCATTCCACATGGCGCTTTTGTTCTGGAATTATCTAAAAAGTCCAAGTCGTATTTTCTAGCAGGTGGGTAAGTTAAGGCTACGTGAGTTTGTGTGGGAATAAATAATGTACATACTAAAACTACCACTGCTCCCGTGGAGGCCTTGATGAGCCTCATTTTTAAGTCACTATCTGTCACTTTTATTTAACACTCTCATTGCGAAACCAAACTGCATTTGGTTCTATTGCACACTTTCATCACAAAATATAACTTGAATGTATCCGTATCTGAAACAAAAAGATAAAAAAATTAATTTCAATGATTGCATTCTTACATCTGAAAATGCTAAAAGTTCCAAAAAAATGCAAACGTATGCATTATTCTTTCTGAGAAAAATTAGTAATTTTAATAAGATTACATATTCGAGTTGATTGCCCACATTAGCAATAATTTACATAGAATCGAATTATAACTTGAATAAAAATTGGTGATGAAATTCGGTCCACACGCACCCAAGTTTTGCGAAATTGTCTGTATGTGAAGTTGGTCATCATCGAAACGACTTTCGCTAAGTTAGAGAAATACCTTTTTGATTACGACTATGGTCTACACAGAAGAATGTTGTAATGATATGTGATTTAAACATAAACAATTCAACAGGTTTGCCAAGTGTTTCTTATATAACACTCGAATATTTTCAATTCACCTGTATAGTTAACAATAATTATTATCAATTTAATTTATCGATTTAAAATCTCCGATTAGTTATGTAATAAAAATCGACAAATTATTATTCTTGTAAATGTGAACCAGTTTGTTCACGAGTATCTCGTAAATGTCGTTTTACGGATGAGTTGAATTTTAAAATGTTTAAATGGGTTCTCGTGGTTAAAATAATCAATAATAATTATAATGGCAATAATTACCTAATCCAATAAAAACTTTAATTCAAGCTCATTTTCGTGCTCCGAACTATGTAGGCAAAGTTAGTTTTTATTATTTTCGATGTTCTTGCATTTCACCGTAAAACTTTCAGAGGGCTATTTCAGGCGTAATTTTATTTCATCGGGTAGCGAATTATCACATTGGTATAAGTTATTGTTATCGCAATATAATAGCAAGACAGAATACAAAGTGGAAGTATTTATTCGTTTTCGTAAAAGGTGCAATATGAATACCGATGAGGAACTATGATTCACTTAAAAAAATTAATAACGGTCACAGACGGCCGCTCAGAATATAAGGAAACAATTTTGCCGGAAGCTTCACTGCCGGTTTCGGTTTTGCGATTTCTCTTCCGAAAGTTCAACCGACGTGCTTGAAATTCCCAATCATTCTCGACTTACACCAATGATTTGCAGTTTTACTAATATTAGTATCTAATAGTAGCAATAATTTTTTCAAACAAATAACACTAGTATTTACATTATAAAAAGAAAATATTTAAACTGGTTTAAAAGTTTGATTAAAACTCACCAAGTGGAACGTTTGCACGCTTAAAATATAAAAATTGTACGACAATTTTAAATTAAAAAAAAAAGTTTAACAAAACCATATAGGTATCGACTTTATAACCAAAAGAAAAAGAAAAAATGTGAAATGTCTAATTTAAGTTATTTTGATTAACTTTAAATGGGATAGTGTATGACTGGTTTTTGAAATACTATTAAGTAATCATGTTCCATTAAGAATTTTTAATGTTTTTATACCAGATCATTGGTACCAATGTAATATCGCTATTAACTATTTCATTATATATTGCATAGTTCTAATAGGTAATCGAAACATAAATAGAATTTTAATTTATAAATGATTTTTAAATTTTCTATTAACTTGATATTAATTTCACAGGGGGTAAACATTTTATATATACATAATATAAATATGTATTGAAAAATTTTTAATTTCACATATAATATGTAGATTACTCCAGTTTTTTCTCTAATAATTTTGAGAGTTTACAAAATCAAGGTTGTCAATGAATAGAGTTTTGAAATTATTATTGGTAAAATTAATATCTCAATCTCGATCAGTATCTTTTTATGTCAACCTCGCTATATTTACATATATATTTTATTATAATATTAGATACAAATATATAATTTAGCAAAATAAAATATTTAAAATTCTGTTTTTCTTCAAAAATTTTACAATAACAATCATTAAAAAAATATATAAAAATAATATAACAATTTTAGCTATTAATTGGCTTCATTTTTGAAAATAAAATTGTTGGTATTTTTTAGTACAATCTCGGAATTATACGGCACCATTATTGGATAGAAACTTTTTTTATTTTATCATACAATGTGGCTATTACAAAACGAATAAAAGAAAAGTTTATATTATTAATGTTATTGCTTTATTAAGTTCTACGTGAGAGAAATTTTGTGTATTTGGTACGTTTAAAAAAAATTTCTTATTATATTTCGTTTTTGTGGTATTTTAAAGAAATAAATCTAAAATATACTAAAATCCGGTTATGACATTGAATCATATTATAAACTCAATTAGTACATAAATACCGTAAAATATTTTACAGCTATTAAAACTTAAAAATTATTATTATTAAATTCATTGAAACCAAGAAAAAAGGTAATGTATAAGAATATGTATTCGTATTTTTATTAATTTTTAATAAGAAATTTGATATTTGTGTGTTTATGGTAAGTCATTTCGTCAATTTTGTAACATTTGTTTATTTATTTCTTTAATTATTTTAATAATTTAGTTCGAGTAGTTTTTCTTGTTTTTTTTTTATTTTTATAGTTATACGATTGAAGATCGAAAATAATCATAAAATTGGACCTTATATCGCATTAATAAATTTTAATTTTTTAAAAATAAATTTTATTTTAGTTTTCAAATATGTTAGTCCTTACCCGTCAAGTAGTAGTTATTAATATCTTTCTTTGTTTTTTAAAATAATGATTTTCTACGTATGTATTGTATTTCTTCATTTTACTGTTAAAAGTTCTATTATGTATTATATTAATTTTTATTACATTTTAAATGGATTGATATAAAAAATTTCAACCATTTCAATAATTATTGTATATTTAATAATATTTGAATATTTGATACTTTAGTTAAAAAGAGGTAAAATTATTATTATTAGATTTATCAAAGCCAAGAAAAAAAAAGAAGCAGTGCAATATATTATATTAATTTTTTACAATTGAAATTGAGTGATAAGTATTAAAGCTTCTGCCATTTTCATTATATTAATACTAATTTTTGAATATTTTAGTACTTTAACTTGGTATTTATATTCTTTTTTAAAAAGTGGTACACACATGCCATGAGCAAAAATCATGCGTAGCATCAAATGGAAAGAAACAATTGGCTAAATTAGCATAGAATACACGTACTTATACTTTGCTGGATATAATTGAGTGAAAGTGTATACCAGTTCTACTATGCGGAAGTTGAGAAGTTTTCGTGTAATTAAGTGTTATAAACTGCTGGGAATTGCAATTATTATTACTTAACAATGCGTTGATAGTAGTAAATTAATAAACTACAATTTTGGAGGAATTACATGCTCTACCAACTACTACTACTAAAAGGTGTATCTATTAATTACAAATTGAAGAGAGATTCAAGTGTTTCTTGATTAAATTTCATTATTCCGAAAAGCAATGAATCCACTCAAAAAACGTCATCTGCTAAGAGAAAAGTTGGTCGCCGGTATTAAATATTTTAATAGCTGGCAGTGTCAGCTATTAGAATTTTCTTAGTTCAAATTAAATATTTTAATTATTGTCATGGAGGAACATCTTTATGAACTCTTAATTTCAATCCAAATTGCAATTCGAACATTTCGAACTACATACAGCATCCAGTTTAGCTACTTTTTATGCCGCTACTGAAGCGATAAAAACATCAATTCAATTACTGTGAAATATTGAATTGAAAATTAATTTGTTCCAACTTCTGGTATTGCAATATTGAAAGGAATAAATTATCTTTTACGTTCCAATATAGAACTCTATTCAACCAAAAATAATTTATTATATTAATTTGATTCTGTACGTTAAACCGGAAACATTATTGAGTAATGCATCAAAGTTAATTCTTCATTTGTCGAAAATGAAACACATCAATATTGATATTCTCCACTTTATACGTTACAATGACCTATATTATATATACGTACATAATGTAATATGTATCTGATTTGTGAAATAAATTTTATTTCAATAACATCTAAACTCATTATGCTTCTACTCTTCTTTACATGCACTTTCTGTATCCATCCTTGGTAATCTCAACATGTTTTTGGCTGAACTAGTTCGAGAAACATGCCAAATTAGCTTATGACATGTTTAAATTTTATTAGATCATCCTCAGGTAAGCATTCTAAAATACTCTTTTGTTCTGAAAAAACTTGATTACCCAGCTTGAAAATCTTTAATTTTAACAAGCTACTCATTAAATAAAAAATTTCATTATCATTAAAAAATTAAAGTTATTGTTTTTGTTAAATAAACAAGACATTTTTATGTGTACTAGTTATCCATGCATATCCTAATTTCATATCAGTAACGCACTGATTTGATAAGTACTCATTTTTTGTGGAAGCTTTTACTCTACTTAACATTATTCGATTTAAGTTCAAGTAAAAACAAACAAAGTTTTTGTATTAATTGACAAAACCATTCATTACTGTAAAAACTTCTTTAAATAACCGTGCTCTAATTACAACGATGAAAATGTGTGTATGAAAATTTGTTGTCGGATGTGAAATTTTTGTTTATGTCTTAACATTATATTGCATTTATTATTATAGTAAAAATTTTGATTATTACATTATATTCAGTTCCTACCTTGCAAAGGCACTTTTATAAGTCTAGTTTCTTTTTGCTATTGCAGCCAAAATTAAAGGTTAAATTTAACAGTAGGTAACTAAATAAATTAAACCTTCCTTGTCTGCTTTGTTTTTAATTATTTGAAAGCAGTTGTCGTTTTCTTTTCTGAATTTCGAGTAGAAAGTACCTAAATATGAGTTAAGATACAAAATCAGGTTACTTAATAACAAAAAGCAATGTTATGTTACAGAAACTTGGTCAACAACCTGTAAGCAGTCCAAAAAGTTTGATTTGAGATTGTTTCCTTTTGGGCGTTTTGGACACAAGAATTTTAAGTAATACTATTGATGTATGATACTGGTAAAAATGTATAAACAAATTCATTATAATAATCATTAATAAGAAAAAAAAACAAAATTGTAATCTTATAATTTACAACTTCAAGGGATAAAATGATTAAAATCTTCCGAGAAAAATCTCTTTATGCAAAGGAGGGAAATACCATATAAGATGACGTGCAGAAGTTGAGAATACCAGAAGTGACCTAAAAACCTTTTGACAATAACTAGATCAAAGCAAGAGGTTCCTGATAAAATTATCGGCTTAAAGAAAATGCATCACATTTTAGTTTTTAATACAAGCAAAATTTTCAATTCCACTCTTAAACTTCCAGATAGAATTACAATTAACAGGTAGGTACTACGGTAATCTGGAATTTAACTTGAGGTGAAAAAAACGGCCTCGAGTTAAACGGGTAAAAGTAAAATTAAAAAGAAATATAAATTAAATTACCATAATTATGTGATACAATGGTGAGATTTGTTATCGGAAATAAATTAAAAAATTCTTGGCTTCTAATATAGGTACCTACTATGAATCTAACATTTAAAAGTTTAGTTTTAAAATTTCTTCTATTATCATAAACATTCTTATTAATTTTCCATAAAATGTGTTGAGTTAAATTCTAGTTAAAAGTTAAAATTTCGAGTTAAAAATAAAAATTAATAGTTTTAATTTAAGTTTTAATAAATGAAAACGAATATTTTTAATTATTATTTTAAAAGTTGTTTTCATTTTATAATAGCGGAGTTATTGTACTTAAAAATAAGCATTCTACGGGGATTAGCAAAGAGATCCGTAAATTATAGATCAACACAAAAAGTACATCTGCTCCAAATAAAACATATTATTTTTTGGAAAACTTAAAAAAAAACAATTACATTTAAAAAAAAAAAAAACTTGAAATTTGAAAAACGTAAAATCAAATCTTTCTACATCTTCAGAAAATAGTAAAGTATTAGAAACAATAAAGCACTTTCAGTCTTAAATTGTTACAACAAAATATTATAATGACAGTTCTGGGTTCTGGTTGGTATAACAATATAAATAATTATGATATTGTGATCCATTTTAATATAAATTTTTATTTATAATATTATTTTTTAATAATTTGAAATTTTGAAATTTTTTAAGTTGTAGCCATTAAAAAATAACAGCTAAATAAAAGCTCTGGGCTAGAATTAAATAATGACATTATTTTCAAAGTCTTGATTGGCACTACTGTAATTCAAAATAATTATATAGTACTTCGAGTTTTTGTTGGACTTTCTTTTAATCTAATTATTACACTTACATTCCGTTATTAATGACTATATCAACTAAAACAATTCGTGGCTGCCTATAAGCATGAAATAAATATATCCTGTTATATTATAAGTATCTGTTTACTCAGATTTAAAATTTTTTTGAAAAAGAAAAGCAAATTCAATATACAGCGTGTTTCCAAAAGATTTATCCTAGATTCAGAGATAAGTCATTCAGTAGTTTTTCGGAGCTTTAACTGAAATATAATGGCCGTTACATTATTATTATTTTATGCTCGACCTTATGGTCTCGGTAAAAGTATAACATTTTGATGCATCACAAAAAACAATGAATTTGCGCACTAATACTACTAATAAGAAGATAAATCAATATTCACGAGCACTAAAGGTTTTGACTATCTGTACCTAATAAAAAAAATTAGATAAAATTATTTCAATTACCCACAACGAAAATTTTAATTTAAATGAGTTTAAATGTTAAAACGGGTTTGACACGTTTGTTTGTGACATTTTTTTGACCTTTTTGTTGTCAAATTGACAAAATGTCAAACTTTCTTTTTTCTTTATATTATACTGCCTTCATAACTGAAAACGCCGTATGTACATAGGTTTATATCAGATACAGCGTTTTTATGAGGGATTTGTTTTCTATATTTTAAAATTATTTACAACTTTTAGTTTTGATAATGTAGTAATAGTAGGAATTTCGGTAAAATTTATGAAACTAGGAGAGTTCCCCTAAATTTAGGGCAGATATTTTAGAAACATTCGTTATTTATCAGATTAAACAGATTAAAAACTTAAATAGCAAAAGTAAATTAGTAGGTACCTATACTAGTACTTAAATATATACAAAACTTGCCCAATTTATATAAATTGTTAATTTATTCATCTATTAATAAACAATTTAATTTCAATTTGCTCAACGCAGTGTGAATATTTTAATGAGTTGAATGATGGTTAACAATTTCATCATCAAATTTTAAATTCAAGATGATGTGAAAGTAATGATTACTAGATAATACAAAACTGAAAATTTTCATTTAAGTATAAAAATAGAAATTTTAAGAAGCTTCAAACATTTTTCGATCTTGACAATAATTGTCAAGATCGAAAAATTGGCATAATTATTATGCCAATGCTAAAAAATATATTTAATGATTTATGTTTTTTATGTTGAATAACATATTTTATGGAGCTGAAAACTTATAAAATATAAGAACTTAAAACTTCTATATAAAAAGTTAATTAAAGTTATAATTTATTAACGTTTAATAGTAAAAATACTTTTGTTTTTTAAATTATACATTGTGATAATTTGAAATTATGGGTTAATTTACGGTAACATCTCTGTACACACAGTAACCAATAGTTTACAATAGTATAGTAAAAAGAATAAAATTATTGTAAACAGGTCTTGATATAATAGTTTTTTTATTACAAATTATTTAGCATATAATTACCAATTAATTCCCAATTTGTTTAATTTAAACTTAAAGAGATTGTTGCGAAGATTAGCAAATAAGCAAGGTTATTCTTTTTTCAAGTAAGTACCACTTAACACCGTATAGTTTAGTTAAAATTTAAAATTTTTAAACAACCAATTATTTATTATTTTATAAAGACAATTATTACTTTGAGATTATAGAAAAAAGTGTTCCCTATATTTACATGGAACGAGTGCATTGTAACAATTATGCAATAATACTGTTGCTTCAAGGAACTCACATGGATCTCTCTTTTAAGAGTGAAATTTGCATGTAATCTTTCCCATCATTTAAAGCTTAAGAGAATTAACAATATTCAGCTATTAATTTTCACGTGAAGATGTTTCGTAATTTAAAAATTGAAAATGTACTTCAATAAACAGAGTTTTATTATTCGTCTAAGCACTTGCAATTTCACTATTATTTGTAATATCTTTTATGTATTCAATGAAAATTATAAGTAGTCAGGACTTGTTTTATTTGTAATTGGATGAAGCAATTAATAGTCGATTATCCTTTATTTATGTCGGAAGAATACTTATTAGTGATTTTTAAATTAGCCATTGTCAAGTTAATATCGGTTTCGTAATTAAAATAATTTAGTGCTAGATTTGGTCGCACTTGTAATTTTCAGTTAAATAAAAAATTTGTAGAAAGTTTTTACTATGTTGCAAGATAATAATTTAATACCTAATAATCATGCGTAAGTAGGTATAAGTAAATATTATAATTAGAATTTATGTAGCCAGTGGTGGGTACTTATTTCATTATTGTAAAATATTAGTCAAATTATTGGGATGTCGTAAAAGTTGAGCTCGTCCAAGTAAAATAATTTATAAAGATATTTTTATTTTATGAACATATTTTACACTTAATGGAAAATTTAACTGGATATTATTACCATTGTTTAAGAACCATTAATCGATACTATATAAAGGCCCTAGGGGTATAAGCATGGTGATTCGGCCCCGGAAAGATATTTAAACGATATTCATAGGATATGTTGATACTAATAAAATACTAAGATCCTGAAAGTTTCAGATCGAAACTCGATTCGGTTTCGAGAAAAAGCAAAATGTGTAAAATATGGAAAAAAATTATTTTCTCCGGAATGGCTGAATCGATTGATCTAAAATTTTGATATGTTGTTTTGGGAGATGATAGGGGTTCTTAAGAGAAAAATTAAAACTTATATAGCTTCATAAGATCCGTAAAAAGAAATTGCTTTTTCTTTAATTTTATTTTTTAACCATGGTATAATTTTTGTAAAATTACGAAATTTTTTTTTCAAGCCCCATATATATCGTTTTAACTTCATAAATTTTTCAGATTTTTAAAATGGGTACGCCACAGTAGAAAAAAATAAAAACCATTTTTTGGTTCAAATTTTATAATTTAATTAAAATAATTTAATTTAAATTTACTTGAATCTATATTTATTCTATAGTTTATTTTCTAGTTTATCGCCTTACGGTTAAAAAACGTGGCAATTTTGAATTTTTTCAAAATATTTAGAAATCAACATGGGTGGCAGTACCTTCTGATTTCAACCTGGCAGCGCCAGTTTAAAAAATCTCCATTCAAATTATTTTTATAAGAGTCATTACTACACGTGACATCGTTCAGATTTGATATTTTTATGCTATTGGTATTTTATGTTATTGGTAAATCGTCTTCGTCAATTTTTAATATTTTATTCATTATTATTTATAGATTCCTATTAGTTTAGTTTGAATATTTTTCTTATTTTTTTCAATTTTTCATTATATACGACTGATGGGAAATAACCGTGAAATAGGGATTTTATTATATCGTTTTATGAATTTCTATCTTGTAATTTTTCACATATATATTTTTTCAGCATATTATATTCATATTCTGTTAAATATTTTTAATCCTGACCTGTTAAGTGATAATTAAGTCTTTTTTGATTTTTTTGAACTATTGATTTTTTACGTATTGTATTTAACTTAACATTTACTTAAAAATATTAATTTAATTATTTTTATGTATATTCTAACTATTACAAATAATTTTTTATATTTTAAACAACAACAATAATTATATCGTCAAATTAAAAAATTAAAATAGTTAAAAATAACTAATTATTATGATATAATTAATGTCAATAAATATTTTAAGGAACGTTTTTTTTATTACTCAGCTTGATTATTAATATATTTTTATAAATTTATTCTATTAATATAGGTAACCAAACTTCAACATGTATTAATGAAAAAAAGAACATATTTTTTCAAATTATTAAGTCAATTTTCCATAAATAAACAATAAAGAAAAGAATAAAAGATACAAGAACGAAATGTATAGCTAAAATTTTGATTAATAGAATTTTTTCAATCTTCATCACTGTTTTCTTCAATCACAACTGAAATATTGTCTTTATTTTATATCTTATTTAATTTTAGAGTTTATTTAATAGTTTATTTAATATTGCAACAGACCTGAGAAGTTTTGAGAAATCAAATGTTGATTCTATGCTGCCACAATTGTTTAATATTTGTCAAACGGGAGATATTTATAAAAAATTCTCAGGTTTGCTGGAATATTAAATAAACTATTTGATAAGGTAAATATTTCAGCTGTAATTAAAGAAGACAGCGATGAAGTTTGGGAAAATTCTATTAATCAAAATGTTTGCTATATATACTTCGTTGTTTTATTCTTTTCTGTATTGTTGATTTATGGAAAATTGACTTAATAGTAATTTGAAAAAATACGTTCTTTATATTGGTTATATTTTTATCGAAATTAATAATGATTAGTTATATTTAACAGTTTTAATTTTGTAATTTGACGATATAATTATTTAATTATTGTTGTTATTTTAAATATGAAAAATTATTTATAATAGGTAGAAATCATCAAAATATGCATAAAAATAATTAAATTAATGCTCAAAACATTGAAATAAATGCATTATTTGAGCCAAAAAATGGTTTCTATTTTTTTCTACTATGGCGTACCCTTTTTAAAATACAGAAAAATTCATGAAGTTTAAGGGTAATATATAAGGCTCGAAAAAAAAATAGTTTCATAATTTTACAAAAATTGTACCATGCCTAAAAAATGAAATTAAAGAAAAAACAAATTTTTTTAAAAGGATTTTATCAAGCTATATAAGTGTTAATTTTTTTCTTAAGAGCCCCCATCAGCCCCCAAAACATCAAAATTTTAGATCAATCGATTCAGCCATTCCGAAGAAAATAATTTTTTTCCATTTTATACATATTTTACTTTTTCTTGAAAACCAATTGAGTTAGCGATCTGAAACTTTCAGGATCTTTTTATTTTATTAGTACCAACATATTCTATGAATATCGTTTAAATATCTTTCCGAGGCCGAATCACCATGCTTATACCCCTAGGGCCTTTAAAAAAATAAGAATAATACAATACGTAGAAAATCAATAATTTATTATTGATTATATATTAATTATTGATTTACGTATTGTATTATTCTTATATTTTTAAATTTAACCATAAATATACATACTAAATACTACATACCACAAATTTACTATTTACTCGTACAAAGGTACAACATCAGCACTTATCAGTGGCGTAGCTATCATAGGGAAAACCGGGGCAATGCCCCGGGGCCCCAAGCTCAGGGGGCCCCCGGGATCCTCGGTTTATTCTAACTGTCTTCTTGAGAAAATTGAATAATTTTTATGTAACTATAATCTACAATAATAATAACAATAGTGAATGTTCCTAGTCTAAATAATATTATGTATAAGTAAAAAAAATCTAGTCATAATCAGTAACAAGATAGAACAATAATACACACATGAGATAAACGGTTTTTGCAATTTGAAAAATAATTAAAATAATCTTTATAAGGTTGTATTTGTACAATGGTTAGGGGCTCTAGTGGATTCTCTGCCCAGGGGCCCTCTTCCATCGAGCTACGCCACTGTTTCAATCAAGGAAAAATAAAATGTATCAATTTACTTTAAAAAATCACATTTAAAGGAGCTTGTCCAGGTGGTCAAAAACCAAGATGCTAATCTAGAGATCATTGTTGAAGTTGGAAAACGCGAAAAATGAATTAAAATATGCATAATTTGAATTTAAATAAATTTTAAAGATTTAGCAAAAACCATTGCTGAAAGTTTATTTAAAAAATTTCTCCTTTAAAAATTTGAATTTACAATAATTAAATTGCGTAAAGGTAATCAGAACTGTTTTTAAAATAAAAGAGGTGTAGATATTTCCTACATCATGCACCAATCAAAGCACTTCTTCAATACCTGCACGGTAGCATTTAAAAAAATTATTTATGGCTGGGTAGTGATTATTAAAATTAATTAATTAATTTAAGTAATTATTTTATAAATAATTGATTTGAGCACCTGTACATAGTTTTAGCGTGTCTTAAATTGCATACGTTCAGCAATTTTAACGGTACCTAAAGCATCTTGAGCATAATAATAACGCGAAAGCACGATGGTAAAATCACACCTTATAAATTCCAATTGAGTGCATTCCACTATACGATACTTGCATTATTATAATATGTATAACATTTTTTTTAATTAACTCATAACAGTTAACTGAGATAGATACAATGCCCTTTCAGTAATTACTTCCAACCAACTTTTATAGCAGCAGATATGCATATAGCAACAATTGTTTTGCCTATTTTTACCAAAATGGTTTTCCATTCAAATACATATATACATCATTTAATGCGTCAATGATGCTGTAATCACTCAATTGTTAAACGATTAGTTAAACTGTTCATTGTACAGTTTTCATTGCTTTCGGTAGAAAATATTTAAGAAAAGAATTTTTTCCAAAATTGATGCAAAGATTTCTTTTTCTGTGATAATAATATTGTTTATTTTAAATAGAGGTTAGTAAGTTTTAAAAAACCATCGGTCTGTAACAAATATACATTAAATGCTAATATTAAGCTACTATTTTTATATTCGAGTAAATAGAAGGTAATAATAATATAAAATTTAAATGAAAAATAAAACTACTGCCACTTTAGAATGCCACATTTTAGAATAATAATATGGATTAGGCTATTTCATAAAAATTACTTAAATTTAACACATTTTTAAAAATATAACTGGATATTATTTTATTATTGAATAATCAAACCACTCTTACGTTACAACTATGTTAATTTAAACCTTGTGCCTCTTACAAAGAGTAATTAAAATGTGCAACTACACTGCATTATCTCGAAATTAAATAAGAAGTAATAAATTTTTGTCGTTTACGCCTATAGGCTTGCTCAGGTATTGAAATCAATTTGTTAATGCAGATAAATAAAGAAGAGATGTTACAATTTTCCAGTGGCGTAGCCAGAAATTTAGTTCGGGGGGGGCAAAGCCCCCCAAACCATTAAAAAAATTTTTTTTTTAAGTCGAATAAAGGGTTTATTAACAGAAATTAATAATTTCGGGGGGGGGGGGGGGAAGCCCCCCCCTGGCTACACCACTGCAATTTTCAATGCTTTCTGGTTTACCAACTTCAACAAGTTTTATTATAGAAAATAAATTTATTATAAATTATAGACTCTATGTTCAATATTATCTTTATTTTTTGATTTTGATCTTTGCAACGCTGAGTTTTACAATAAAATACAAACATTTGTGCTGCGGGCAGTTCTTCCGAAAGGACAGTTGGACATGAGCTAACTTATGATGGTTTTTTTATAGAGATGCTTAGATGTCGTTCCAAAGTACCCACATTATTTTGTGGAAAATTTTGTTCCCTAAATAGGTATAACAACTTAGCTGTCTAATGCCGAACGTTTCTTTGAGAACATCACTCCTGATAAGTCACTCGAATGCGCGCGAGTCTCGAGTCGGCAAACCGGGGGGCGTCGTGATGATCGAATCGTCGATACGATTATATGTATGGTACTTGATATTAAAAAAATAAAGATTTGTTTAAGTAGTTCAACTTTAAACCCGGATTTTGTTACAAAAATTTTGTCTATACCTATTACACGTAATTTATTTTATTGTTGATTGGTGATTTTCTTACATGCTAACCTTCGCCATATCGTCACACTTCAAATGATTTCTCAAACAAGTGCACAAATGGTGGGAGTTAACTGTTGGAGGTTTTTTCCTCGAGCAAATTACAAAATGGGTATAATAGTCTTTTTCACCGTTTCACTTTTCTGAAATTTTTTAAAGTTTTTTAAACTTAACGTAACAGGATCTGCTTTTTATTAGTTTCTAATAATTAAAAATATGTTGGCTATTGTTATTTTAAAAATTGAGCATTACACTTGTTTTACCAACAAAACACATGGTAAGTAATATAATATGAAGGAATGAAAATCTATAATATGTAACGACTTTGCAATACTATTTTACAGGTATAACCAGTGGATTTAAAAAAAAGCTTTTAACGTATATTATGTAGTCCTTTTATATTTCCATCCATTACTCATGCAAAACTTGGCGATGATTAAAATGGTTGTGGATGGTAAAGGAAGGTCAACCGGTCAACTAAATTCATTCACATTCCATTGGTTTGGATTGTTTACACCTTTATTATGTAGTATTATTGTCATGGTACCTTGCAGAAATGATTTCATTTTGGTTTATACCTACATGAAATACGAATTTAAAATCATTCCAATGACAACATGGATCAGAATACCGTCGAAATCAATGAAAAGAAAAAGTTGGATACTACCGTTAAGAGAATTTTAAATACATAAGCCAAGTTTTAAAATTTCGACTCAAAAATCAAACACTTGGTAGTATGCTTTTCTAAAAACCAGTTATTTAAATATTTTAATAAAAAATTTCAAAAATGCGGAGAAAATAAAAGATTTAATATAGTTTACTTTTACCTACCTAGTATCTGTTCCTATAGACCTTATGTATACCTAGTTATTTCTCCCAATAAGTAAAATGAGTACACATAGCAAGTTGATAAAGTTAAGTTCTGAATTTTTAATTTCTGAAGTAAGAATTAATTAGAAATTCGTGGTTTTGGAACTCATCGATAAAATCAAAATTTTTAATGTTACCGAAAGTAATAATTTTGAAGTTAATCATGACAGGTGTGTCGTTTAAAGTATCTTTTAACTTATATGGAAAACTGGTTCGATTGCAGAATCTTAAAAATTACCAAGTCGAAACCGTTAGAATTGCTTTACAAAATTTTAATTACAGAAATGTTATAAACTTGATCCACTTTGTTTTATAAGCAGAAAACCACTTTGGGTCTTCAATTATAACAATACAATTATTTAAATAAGAAGTTTTAATAAATAAAAAGTTTAATAATTAATAATTAAAAATTATTTAGCTGTTAAGAGAAAAGGAACATGTGTAGTGATCCAATGAAAATTTAAATTTTTAACATTTATTTAAAAAGGTTAATGGTAATAGTGGCTTTTAATATATAAAAAAATTAATTTTGTAATAAGACTGTTACCTAATATCTATTATAAGTTTTATAAATTTAAACAGAAAATATTGCAATATGTTACATTGACCGCAAAAACGCTCAAGTACCTTTTAGTGCTTTCTGTTTAAGTTCCAATTGAATGATATCAAGAATTATTATGATTTGTATAAATACACTTGCATTGTGGATTGCCGATTGCGGCACCGCAGCATAGAATTTTGTACGATATAAATTTTGCAGGTAAGTATTAATTAAAAAAATTACAGTATTCGCAAAAGTTTTAATTAAGTAAAATGTTGTTTTATTATAACTACTACATTGTTATAATTCTGTAAAAAAATACTAGGTACCTATACATTTTTTATTATATGTAGTATATTGTGTAGTTTTAGGGTCAAGTTTACTATTTTTTTATTAGTAATCCTATTTTTATTCTTTTGTATAACAAAAAATTTCAGTTTGAAAAGTGAAAAGTCTTTTTATAAACTGCGAAGTGATATTTAATGCTTTTCAGCATAAACACAATACCTCGATAACCAAGATTTGATAGATAGATAGATTGATAGATATATTAGATAAATTAAATAGGTAGCTAAATAGCTAAATCTTGGTTATATAAGTATTAAGGTTAGTCCAGCCATTACGTAGTGAAAAAGGGATCTGCGTGGAACTGCGATGTAAACATTGTTTGAGATGCACTAAAATAAAGCTATTTGCGAAAATTTAATAAATAGCCGCAGAGGGTCAAAAGGGATCAAATTAGAAGGTTTGTAGCTAGAGCCCTAATAAGCTATACAGTGTGTTCGCGATAAGAGAGGTAACAGTGAATAATTGTTTTATCTTACTAGATATAAAAAAAAGTTTAAATAGTTTTTTATTCCGCTCGAAATTTTCCATCGGAAACCGCGGAGGTACATATTTTTGGACCTCAAACTCAACCGGAAGTAAACATGAATTTTTTTTTCAAATGGCAACATGTCTTTTTTTTTAACTTTTTTGTAATCTGCAGTTTTTCTCTATACATACATATTAAATTATCATAGGGTTACATAAGAAAATTTTCGAGAAAAATGCAAGATAAATTAATTAATTATTTAATTTATTTAGTGTGTTATAAAAACAAAACAACGTCACGGTACAGAAAACACAACCTATCTGATAAATTCTTAAAAATTGCCAACATTTTGATCAAGACATGATGCTATAGTATCATTTTGTTTTCATAGCACACTAAATAAATTAAATAATTAATTAATTTATCTTGCATTTTTCTATGATAATCTTATATGTCTGTATAGAGAAAAAATTGCAGATTAAGAAAATGTTAAAAAAAAGACATGTTGCCATTTGAAAAAAAAATTCATGTTTACTTCCGGTTGAGTTTGAAATACAAAAAAAATTACTTCCGCAGTTTCCGATGGTAAATTTCGAGTTGAACAAAAAAATATTTAAACGTTTCTTTGTATCTAGTAAGATATAAGAATTATTCACTGTTACTTCTTATCGTGAACACACTGTATAGTTGTTCTACACTTTTTCTTGAGACCACTTTTGAGTTAAATGAACAGAAAAAGTCGGCATCGAAAACTGAAACTACGGATTTTGGGCAAAAATCGATCAATGATTCTATGAAAGGCTAAATATCAGGATTATAATTTTTGTATATTTCTGTGCAAAATTTTGTCTACTTTAATTTTACGTAGGATGTCAAGAATGATGTGATTTTTGGAACCTTGCTTCAAAAATGTCATTTAACAAGTTTGGACTTGCTAAATGCTCTCAATCATACGTTTTCCTTCATAACAGTCTTAAGATAGCTAAAAATTATAAGCTTTTTTTTTCAAAATATGCAGGTTAAATGAACAATAAAACAAAATTTTTTAACATGAGCTTTCAGCAATGGTATGTTGCTATATTCAGATGTTCGTATGTTTCTCACGATATAAAATGTTTTTAATTGTTGTTCATGTAACCTGCATATTTTAAAAAACTTAATATTATTTTAATAAATAGCTAGTAATAAATGGCTAAAAACACTGAGTTAAATTTTAGCAATCATTTCATATTAATTGTTTAAACTTGACGTAAATACAGGAAGACAATTCTAGTATTTGGTATTAAACGGTTTATAAGCAATAGTTATTATTATATTATTAATTACAGCAAATAAATTTTATTTACTCCCCATAAATGTTTAATGTAGCCAACTAAAAGTTTAATAATCGCTGTAGGTCGTTTTAATATCTTTATTGTTATAAATAATTTAATATTATTAGATAACAAATTTATCTTTCTGTAAAATAGAGTGAATGACCGGTAATGAACACCTCAAGATGATTTTATTTTTTAAAACACATATATCCAAATCTAAGGATAGTGGATAGCTTAATGCACATTAAATAATATTGGTTGAGAGAAAACACTGCAATGGTCCTGTGATGCGAGTGTATTTGTTTATCACACTGTGTTTGTAACACAGAAATAATTTAAAATGACCATTACTGGCGCAGTGATTATTACCGGTATAGTCACCTTGTATTGTTTTTAAATAATTAAAATGATAAGTATTTACTATAACGTCACCATTCCAGTTTCTAATATTTCGAAATTGCTGTTTAACATTTTTTTAATTAAAATGGTGATAGAATCATATAGATTCAAGTTAATTTACTCTCTTGTCACACTGTATGAGTATAATTATATTCTTTCACAGTATTATTGCAAATACAAAAATATCGATATGACAGTATTGTAGGGATTATATTATTATTATTAAGTTGTTTGTTATTGACGTTGTATTTAAGGTGAATATTTACTTATTTAAATTGAATTCATTGTTTGACTGATAATATCCAGCTCTTAAGAAAATTTACGTTTACAAATATTTTTATCTCAATTCATGATTATTGTCTTTCAAAAATATTCCATTGTTTTTCAATAAGTTATTCCAAACTAATTTCTAAATCAATATGCAAATTATACCGGGTGAGGCAAAAGACAATACAATGTTAAACATTGACAGATTGATAACCTTCCAAAAAGAACAGATATGGAATTTTAACAGATATTCGAAGATCGAAGGTTTATCTAGACATTCGAGACCCGAATCCGGATATAATTTGCAAGTTTAACTTAACACTGTTTTATGTTTATTTTATACACCTTGTATGTTTACAGGTATGTATCAAGGTGCAGTATTTTTAGAATCGCATTAGAGATTTTTTTCTTGATAGTTTCTTTTTCAGATTGTTTTTCCACGATTTGCTTTCAAATATAAAAAAAAGAACATTTTTCATATCAAAATCGTGTATAACTATAGTTGCAACATACAATGTTGGATTTTAGAGATAATAATATAATAATGTTGGCTTAATTTTTGCCAAGGGTAGATACGAAAATCCTATGCTTTACGTTTTGATTGATCTTCAGTTTATAGATCTTTGAAAATGGCAATAACGCCTACCTGAAGTGAATAAGATGACTCACCTTTGTTAACTACGTAAATATTATAAAATCCAGTCGAGTTTAACACCAGTATTGTTTTTATGCTTAACTAAAAGTTACTTTTCGTTAAAACAGTCACTAAAACTAACAATTTTTAATATAAAGTTACACTACACTTTCTAAAGGAGAGTGGAAAACTGATGAGGTCTCTGCTCAAACCAAGGTGCATAATCAAGAATGCTTTGGAGAGGGGCCCCTTACCTGTTCACTATACCTACTAGTAAAGGTGATCTTGAAACACTAGAATAACATTCTCTCTTGAGGCTTTCGAGTAAACACATCGGTATGCCAATTGCTGTGGGGGATTTTAAGTCTAGAAAAAAATTATTCGTATCACTTTTCATCATAGATTATCACCTACTCCGTTAATAATAATTTTTAATTGAACTTTGTTATAATTTAAACAATGTATGTATAATGGTACTAAGTATGGTTATTGACCAAAAATTCGATAAAACTTGGTTTACTAATACAATACGAAAATACAATCAAATGTATGTATGTTATGTATATAGTTATGTCTAACGAACCTTTAAGGACCACTTCAAATAGTTTATAATATAATTTCTTGTTTAGTCTAAGGTAATTAATATAAGTTTTAAAAAGCTTTAACATGTAAGGGTCGTCTCGAACTTAAGTGTTAAAATATTATAAGAGTTCAAAACACCCCACTTTAAAAATGTAACTTTCGATGCACTTATTTTTATATTTTAAAATCAGTTGCTGTTTTGCATCTAACTTGAACAGTTGTAACTTGAACTAAATAAATTTTCAATTTTTAAAAACAATCGTTTTAATTGGAAGAACATAATTGGCGCAGTCGGTAGGATACCCAAACAATTCTATCGAAGAATTGGCGATTATTAAATCATAATTGGGTAAAATAATAAGTGCGACGTTCTAAATTGTGCAAACTGGTGCAAGATCCACTGGTACCTGCTACAGAGAGACTTCTACCGCAGACGGACCTCACCCGTAGTACAACCCGGAAACTACACCACCAGCAATTCACCCGCTAGACATTCAACATGTTATTGGCAACCTTAGTTTTGTAAGTACCATTTATTATTTTCCTTTACCTAAAATTTTGTTACATTGTATTAAAATCTCTATGAGTTTAAATCGCGATAGATCACCTATAAAAATTACGGAAAATAATTCGAATAATTCAAATTTACAATTAGAAATTAGTGAAATAATTTTTAGTCAATTAAACAAAATTAATCAATTCGAAATGTCTGTTAATTTTGCAGAAATTAAATTGGCTAAAGAAACCATTCCTCAATATGAAGGAGGTAGTAAAAATCTATCATATTTTATACTTCAATGCGAAAAATTTATTAGGGCTTACAAAAGTCCAATTGAAGCTAGTTCATTAAATAATTTACTTTTTGAAACTTGTTGCTCGAAGTTAACTGGTGTTGCCAGAGATACTTTAGTTACAACAGATTGTTCCACCTGGGAAAAATTAAAAATAGCACTTTTGAATCGTTTTGGAGATCAAAGAAATGAAAATTTATTATTAAATGATCTTAATACTTGTTATCAATTATTAAACGAGACGTACGATTCTTATTATGAAAGAATCAAAAATAAATTGCAATTGTTATTAGAACACGTTACAATTAGGGAACAAGATGAAGGTCTTAAATTATATAAAATTAGTTTACATAATAAAAGCGCGTTAGATACATTTAAGGCAGGCTTGTTAGAACCATATAGATCCCATATATCAAATCAAATTGTAAATTCAATCGAAGATTGCATGTTGCAATTAAGAAATTACGATAATTACAAACAACAAGTCGAATTTTTAAATTTCATGCGTAACAAAGCTCCAAAGCATAATAATACGCACAAAAATATTCAAAAATCTTATAATCCACGGTTTAACTCTTTCACACCTCAATATAACAATCAATTTTCTAATTACCGATCATTTAATCAAAATCAAGGATATACTAGTAGATTTAATAATAATTACAATAACAATAATCATAATAATTATAGTCAAAATGAATTTCCGCGTGGTCCAGTAAATTACCAAACTCGACCCGTTCAAAATAAATTTTTTACAAATTCGCAAGTATTCGGAAGAAAACCCGAAGCAAAACCCACACCTATGTCGATATCAACACGAAATACATTTAACCCTTCTCGAATTCAACCAAACACGTCTCATCATAATCATTTTCAAAAATCCGGTCCAAATAATTTTATATCAGAAGAACTCCATAATATAGAAGAACCCGATCAAAATGAATTGCAAAATCAAGAATATTTTGAAAATATTAATGAACCAATTGAAAATTTTCGAATACCAGCCTCGGAACAATCAACATCGACTTAAATATATTAGATAGCAAACCGAAATTACCTTTTATTTCAATCCCTAGTCTAAATTTAAAAATTCTCCTTGATAGTGGAGCCTCAAATTCTATAATGAACCCAAATATTGCACATGATAATTTTAAAAATTTTATATTTAAAAAACATTTCTTAATTAAAAGTATGAATCAAACGGTCTCTAATGACAAAAACGTATCTTACCCTATTTTGAAAGAATTCGGAATAGATAACACAATTAATTTTCATATAATTAATTGGCACGATAGGTTTGACGCTTTATTAGGAAGCGAGGACTTATGTAAACTAGGTGCAAATATAAATTATAACAGTAGAACATTAGAGATAGGAAATTATAAAATTCCATTTTTCTTTGAATTAAACCAGAACAATTTTAAGCCATTTAAGCAAAGAGTTGAAACTCATATAAAGATTCCTGTAAATATTGATGAAGGAGAAGTCCTTATACCTGAAATTAATTTTAAGCAATTTTGTATCCCCGAGTCAATTGCTTTTGCAAAAAACGGTTTTTGCGAAATACCTGTAGAAGAAGTACATAAAGTAGATATTAATTTTAAACAACAGGTAAAAGTAGAACCAATAACAAATGTAGAAATTAAGAAACCTAAAAATCATTTTTCAAATTTAAATGTTCAAAACGTCATCCGCACGGAACATCTTAACTTGGAAGAAAAAGCAGAAATTTTAAGTTTAAGTAGAAAATACAAAGACATTTTTTACAACGAAAATCACGATTTAACATTCACTAATGCAGTAAAGCATAAAATTAGAACAGTAGATAACGAACCAGTTTTTTGTAAATCATTTAGATACCCTTATCATTTAAAAACAGAAATTCAAAATCAAATAAAAAAATTATTAGACGATAAAATTATAAAACCTAGTATTTCACCGTATAGCTCGCCAGTTTGGATTGTACCAAAGAAAATTGACGCTAGTGGAAAAAAGAAATTTCGCCTAGTCATAGACTACCGCAAGTTAAATGAAAAAACAATTGAAGAAAAATATCCCATTCCTAGAATTGATGAAATTCTGGATAATTTAGGAAAATGTAATTATTTTTCCACCTTAGATCTCGCGCAGGGTTTCCACCAAATCGAAATGGACGTTGATTCAATCGAGAAAACTGCTTTCTCAGTAAATAACGGCCATTGGGAATATGTCCGCATGCCATTTGGATTAAAAAATGCCCCTAGTACATTTCAGCGAGTAATGGATAATATTTTCCGCGAATTTCTTCATAAATTTTGTTTTGTCTATATGGACGACATAGTAATTTATTCAAAATCTCTCCACGAACACTTAGTTCACCTTAAACTTATTTTTGATAAAATTAGACAGTACAATCTAAAAGTACAACTTGACAAATCCGAGTTTTTGCGCAAGGAAGTTGCCTTTCTTGGTCATGTAATTACGCCAGAAGGTATAAAACCTAATCCTCAAAAAGTTATAGCTATACAAAATTATCCTCTTCCTAAGACAATTAAAGAAATTAGGTCATTTCTTGGTTTAATAGGATATTATAGAAAATTCATTCAAAACTTTGCTAGAATAGTACAGCCCTTCACAAAATGTCTTAAAAAGGGAGCAAAAATCGAAATAAGTAATCCCGATTACATACAAGCATTTCAGAAATGCAAAGAACTAATAACAAATGCACCCATATTAGCTTATCCCGATTTTGAAAAAATCTTTCACGTCACAACTGACGCTTCTAACACAGCTATCGGAGGTGTGTTATCCCAAAATAATAAACCCATTGCTTTTTATTCTAGAACTTTAAATAGTGCCGAAAGAAATTATTCAACAATTGAACGCGAATTATTAGCAATTGTCGATACGACAAAACAATTTAGACCATTTGTTTACGGAAAACAATTTATTATTGAGACTGACCACAAACCGCTGGTCTGGCTATTTTCAATTAAAGATGCAAATTCTCGCCTCGTTAAATGGCGATTAAAATTAGAAGAATACGATTATAAAATTCAGTATAGAAAAGGCAAAGAAAATCAGGTAGCAGACGCATTATCGCGCATAGAAATAAATGTAAAAGAAACTTTAGACGAAAACTTAGATTTAATATCAATGACACCAAATGTTGGTGATGATTTAGAATTACCATTAGAAGATCTTGATGACATAATAAACACCCTTGATAAAAATAACGAATCAATTATTAACGTTAACGATAATACTAACGAAGACAATGAATCTAATAATACTAGACATACGTCACATGAAAACCCCGTGTTTACTATGCCCATTTCTGATAAACCTGTAAATCAATTTGCGAATCGTATAATCTTACAATTAGGAGATCAATATAACGTAGATCATAAAAGAATTTTTGCGAAAAATAACTATCAAGTCACTATTAGAAGAGGTAACGAATTACAAAATCTCTCACAAATGTTAAAGGAAATTGTTAACCCTGGAAATTTATATGGAATTTATTTCAAAGATAACGAAATAGAATCCAAATTTTTAAAAATCACTCAAAGTTTATTCAATAATCAGGTAAAATTTATAAAAAGCAATATATTAGCAAAAGATTTAGAAAATTCAAACCAACAAGACGAAGCAATAGAAGAATATCATTCAAGTAACCATAACGGCATCACCGAAACTTATAATCACTTAAAATTAAAATATTATTGGCCCGATATGAAAACTAAAATAAATAAATTTATAAATGAATGCGAAACTTGTCTCGCTAGTAAATATGAAAGGAATCCTTACAAGATTCAATTTTCGGGACCCCTACTTTCAAAAAGACCTTTTGACGTTATTCACATAGATACATTCACTTTTGAAAGTAATAAATTTATAACTATAATTGATTTATTTTCGCGTTACACACAAGCTTATTTTGTAATAGATATCACCGGTATAACAATATTAAATAAATTACGTCATTACTTTTCTCATCACGGCTATCCAAAGAAAATTGTTTGTGACGAAGGTAAAGAGTTCAAAAACAAAGTATTTCAAGAATTTTGCAAATTATTTAAAATAGAATTACATTTCACGACAAATTATAATAGTAGCTCTAATTCACCGATAGAACGAGTGCATTCTACTATTTTAGAAAAACTCAGAATAATTAAAGAAAAAGATCCAAATGAAAGTCCTCAACATTTAATGATAACAGCCGTATTAACTTATAATCAATCAATTCATTCCGCGACAGGTTACACCCCATTTACATTATTATATGGCCCTTATGAAAACTTAAACGCTCACGAATTAGACCTAAGTAAAACGGTTTATGAAATTTATAACGAAAAAAGAAAAGACGAATTATTGCCATTCTATGAACAGTTATATCAAAAACAACTCGAAAAAGGACAAAGCAATTTGCAAAATCATAATAAAAATAAAGAACCCACTGTTGAAATTAATGAACCCACAGTATATTTTACACGGCAACGAATCAGAAAAACGGACCCGTATTATGATAAAGTAAATGTAACATCAATCGAAAAAAATAAAATAATTGGAATACGAGATAAGTCAAAACGACAAGCAAATATACACGTAAGAAAATTAAAAAGACTTAAAAAGAAATTTCCGTTACAGAATAATGGAACTGACCAGTCAAAACCAGGCCCTTCAGGTAGACAACATTGACACGAACGGATATTTTCCCGAAGACCTAGGTCCAGCAAAGCTCCTCGGTCATTATCATAAGTTTTATTTTTATTTTAATATAAGCGATCTAGAATTAAGTTATTTTAAGTTATTAAGCAGTACTACTATTTTACAGTCAAAAACATCCAATTCAAATCTTCTTACACGACAATTAGTTAACGTGCTAACAGATAATTGCAATTCAATCGAAAAACAACTATCAAAATTTAATTATCGTAACAAACGTGGACTTATCAACGTTTTAGGAACCGCTATTAAATTCATTACCGGCAATCCGGACAATCAAGATTTAATTGATATTAATAAAAACTTAGATTTACTATATAATAATCAAGAAAAGATAATTAAACAAATAAACGAGTATAGTTCATTTGCACATCACATAACAACGCGTTACGCTAAAGATCTCGAAACAATTCAAAATAATTTGAATTCATCATTTAATGTAATAAATAAAATAAGTAATTCTCTTGATACCCAGTTAATTATAGAGTATAACAATTACATCAGCCTAAAATTACTAAATATTCTCCAAAGTATTGAAAGAACGATCTCATTAGCTTTTTCGGAAATTACAAATTTGGAAATAATATCGGATGAAGAATTAATTGAAATTATAAACCATTTAAAACTAATTTATAAAAAAATCAGAATTACTCGAATTAGATACTGTTCATATTTTCAAGATTTTAGAATTTTCAAAGTTTCAAATTTTTTCAACAAGAGATTTTATTACATGTATACTTAATATACCTATCCTGGATCCATCCATTTACCAATACACAAGAATTTATCCAATTCCCGATCTGCAAAACAAGGTGCTAATTCCGCCATCGAAGTACCACCTGCAAAGTGTTAGAAAAGAACTATGGACTGATGAAAAGTGTCAAGTGATCGAAAAATCAATCGTGTGTGTAGATAAACCCCAAGTGAACAAGTGCTCTTTTATTCATAATAACAATAATTGTACTTATGCATTAGCTAATAATAATTATAAACTTTACGCACAACTTAAAAACGGAAAGGTTCTGACTTCTTGTAAAAATAAGTTAAACGTAATTGAAGAATGCAATGATAAAATTAATAATGCCGAAGTGATAAACAATGCGTTAATTTCATCCGAAAACAATTGTAAAATAATTATAGATGATCAAACTTATGTAAATACATTTAATAATTTTACTTTTAATAACCCGTTAGCAATTCAAGATTACCAAGCTAGCGCAATTGTAAATTTGCAATTAAACCACCTGGACGATTTAGATGACCTAAAGGAAGAAGCAAAAAGTTTAGAACATCACATAAAAATACATCCTGTAATGCATGTTACACATTTTATCACAACCATTATTATTGTTTTATGTATTTTTGTTGCATTATTATATCTATTTAGAAATAAAATTAAATCATTAGTTAAGAGGGAGAAAAATGAAGAATTTGAATTATCAGAAATTCACAATGTCAGTGTCCAAGCTTCACCGGACACTTCTTGTAAGAACGACACGTTCTCCACTAAGGGGGGAGGAGTTATGTCTAACGAACCTTTAAGGACCACTTCAAATAGTTTATAATATAATTTCTTGTTTAGTCTAAGGTAATTAATATAAGTTTTAAAAAGCTTTAACATGTAAGGGTCGTCTCGAACTTAAGTGTTAAAATATTATAAGAGTTCAAAACACCCCACTTTAAAAATGTAACTTTCGATGCACTTATTTTTATATTTTAAAATCAGTTGCTGTTTTGCATCTAACTTGAACAGTTGTAACTTGAACTAAATAAATTTTCAATTTTTAAAAACAATCGTTTTAATTGGAAGAACATAATTATATGTACCTATTAGATGTTTACCATTATATTTGACCAAATTTTCCAATAATTATAAAAAACAATTCTGAAGTTTTAAATTATTATCACAAAAATAAATTTAATATATATAAAATAAATATAATATATGTACCTACTATTTTTTTTACTTAAGTACCTACTTGTTATTATTTTTTCATTTATTGGCACCTTAATCATTAGCCAACTTTCAGTTTCATTAAGTTAATGGGTGCAAAAATTTTAGTTTTGATTATTTATTCATTTTGCATAAAAACGCTTCAAAATGTATAATATGTACTATACATAATTAATATATTATGTAGGTAAACTTCTTGGACTAGAATGCGATTAGTTTTATTTTCAGTTATTTGAGATACCTGCAAACTATTTATAAAAATAAGGATAAAATCGAAGAATTTTTTAGAAATTAAATATGAACGAGAAAGTATAATTTACTCATTATTTACTACCTCATTGCTAATAAGTTTTTATGATACGACAATATAAAACATGTCGAATACTTTGTGTACTACCTAGTTAATTTATTTATTTATTGAAAGCGTTTACATTAATAATTAGAATTTACTTTATTGAAATTTCTCTAGTCACTTGGTCAAAAATGGTTTCTAACTATTGATGAAAACTCTTGGTACAGACGTCGAACACTATATATAGAGCAAATTATTACTAATAATTATTAGCAAGGCTCTAATATGTTGTATACAATTAGTAAAAAATATCCTGAAGCTTTTTGCAGTGAAAGCTCTGTAGTTTGGTCTTCAAAATTTAATATCCTAGATAATGTTTACCAATAAGTTTTTAATTTCTTATACATGTTTAGGTAGTACCACACTTATCAGTTATCACTATTAAAAAAATTCATATACAATTCGAGCTGTTTAGATTGTAAACAATTGGTTACCATTAAAAGTAAATAGAAAGTCCACTGTGTCGTATTTTTGGCTAGGCTAGATAATAAATAAATTTGAATAACAAAATATTGTTTAATTGCATTTTATAAACACTTAACGTAATGATGTAGGAAGCATAAAATTAACAATAAAACACTTATCTTCAATAAATTGATTTTATGTAAAACTATAATCTTGCATTGTTTACATTCTAAATTATTGTACCAGGATGTTCATTATGGGCCTAATACATTAATTATATCCAATTTAATTAGTCGTTAGTTTTTTATAATTTAATAAATTACATTTGAATACAAGTGTACCTATGTAATAGAGCAGCGAAAAAATTAAAAAGGTTTTTCTTCTTTTTTATTTTATTGATCACTCGTTCCTGACTTGTGTCTGACAACTTTTTGTTAAAATGGTAAAAAATAAATACATTGTAAAGTTAATTATATTATATTATAATATAAGTTATTATATTATAAACAAAAAAATTATAAAATAAGATAAATGTTATGACTTTCCATATAAATTAAAAAAGAATATGTTATTATCTAGTCATGAATAACTAGATTATAAGCTATTTAGACGCGTTTCAATTTATTAGATTATTATTTATAACAATATGAAAATTAAAAATTACATAACAATTTTTTTTAATGACATAAAAGAACGGTTATATAATATACACCCATACACAGAATTGAACGTACACCCCTATACTAGCAATGTAACTTGTGCCTTTTGAAGACATGTTTTCTCATATAAAAATCGCTTCTACAGCAAAATTTTATAAACATGTTTTGTTGAAAATCTCATTTTCTTCATTTTTGTTTATATACATTTTTCTATTTTTTGTCGCACCGTTTCCGAGCTACAGTGACTTAAAACAACCTCTGTAAAAATTTTAGTAAAACACCCATAAGAGCAATGTTAATTTTATTAAAATTTTCACAGAGGTTTTTTTAAGTCACTCTATCACGGAAACGGTGCGACAAAATAGAAAAATGTATATAAATAAAAATGAAGACAATGAAATTTTCAACAAAAAATGTTTAATAAGTTTTGCTGTAGAAGCGATTTTTATATAAGAAAATATGTCTTCAAAAGGCACAAGTTACATTGCTAGCATAGAGGTGTACGTTCAATTCTGTGTATGCATGAGTGTAGCTTCCCGATAAAAAATAGCAATTTCTTTTGGGTTTTAGACGGAGAATTAGCGATTGATGAGCTTATTATTTGAACCATCAAAGAAAAACCCGGCGTTATCAATTATTACGAAAGTATGAACCGGATGTTGAATGAGTTTGCCTAACATAGGAAATTAACATGTAAAAACTTATTTATGCAAATTCCTGCTTTTCTAATATTATTTTAGAGAAAAAATGAAAGAAACAAAAATAATGCAGCAAGAAACTACAAATGATAATAGTCCACATTTTCGGAATGAAACGAGCAAAGGGTTTTGAGCCCTTTTTCCTTAGATCATATAGACAAAAAACTCAAAAAGTGTACCTTTTTTCCAAGATAACGACTCGAGCGCAACAGATTTCGACTGGGACTTTTAGTATGTTCAACAGGAAGACTTAATAAACATGTGTACTAAAATTCAGATCTTTACCGATTAATGTTTTTATTTGCCGAAAATTGATCTAAATTGACTGGACTACAAATTCATTAATAAGTGCCTCGATTTAAACAACTATATCTCAACGATTCTTTAACTTATTAATGTACTATATTAAAAAAAGATATCGTGAAACGCTCAAGAAAACAAACTAACTGTTGGTCGACGTTTCGGCTATATATTACGCTATCTTCGGGACTAAAATACAGAGAAATTGAGACATGATCTCACATAAGGGTAGGGTTCTACACTAACCTCAAAGTCTCACAGTCAAAAATGGAAGGTATTTTCAATCGTAGCTTGGCCAAAAAACCTTGCACCAAACACCTTAAGGAGGTCGTTCTTCAACTTTTTTCCTGTACTCCTTGAGAAGATTTTTGTAACCATGATTAAGATTGTCATAGTCGGTTTGTTTGTTGATGTTTTTGTTAGTCACAGAGATGTAGGCGACCTCCAAGAAGCCTCTTTTTTTGGTAAAGACTCGCAATTAAGAATACTCACATCCTCGGATGAAAAATTGTGTGAGTCCTCAATGATATGCTCGGCCAATCCTGTCTTTTTAGAACCTGTTCTCACATCGTATCGATGTTGTTTTATCCTGTTAAAGGCTCATACATAATTAGTCTGAAACAGTAACGAGAACGAAAACGAAAACGGGAACGGGAACGAAAACGGGAACGGGAACGAAATGAATCGTCGGTTCACAATGAACCAAAACGGGAACAGTAATGGTAGCTATATAAGGATATTTCATTGGCTAAACTTTTGACAGTTTTGACTTTTGACAGTTTACGCATGCGCATAACCATAGCAATGAAAGTTAAATCGTTTCTGTTCCCGTTCCCGCTAATTGTGAATAGAGCCACCCGAATACATGTATTTTATCTGTTTACTGTTCCCGTTCCCATTCTCGTTACTGTTACAGACTAATTGTGTATGAGCCTTAAGTAGCCTTTGTTTGGTCTGGCCAATGTATTTGGCATTACAGCTGCATTGAATATAGTAGATTACGTTGTTTCTTTCTATGGTAGAGATTTTATCTTTGGTTCTTGAAAAAAGTATGTTCTTAAAAGAGAGTCGATTATGAAACGATAACATTACTTTACTATTAGTAAGTGCTTCTTTTAGGGTGTTTATATTTTTGGCCAACCAAGGATGGAACGTAACCTTGCAGTAATTATTCATTGAGGTAGAAACGTTCAACTGAGAGCCCACCGAGGTAATCTTCTGTACATTCTTTCTAAAGAGGGAGTTGTCTATCAATTTTCCAGGAAAATCATTTTTTATTTGGTACCTATCTGGTCTTGAGGTACACAGTCCACGACTCTATTTTTTAAGGCCCTAATGACGTTCATCTTTTGTTGAAGAAGGTGCACAGAGTTGAAGTTAAGGAGGCGGTCCGTAGATGGCTTCTTGTAAACGTCAGTGCTAAGACTGCCATTAGTATGCCTGGTAATCAAGTGGTTCAAAAACGGGATAGTGCAATTGGATTATAATTCATATGTAAACTCTAAACGCGTATAATAAGAGTTGAGTATCGTAAGGCTATTGGAAATCTCTCCAAGAGGCACAGTGGTAAACATGTCATCAACATAATATAGCACCAAGAAAAGTAATTCAAGTTTCACCGTTCTAAAGAAATCACACAGAAGGTCATTCATGACAAAAGCGGAGAAGATGGGGCTACATGGATCGCCCATGGCCGAACCCACTAACTGGGAGTAAAAATGTCTATTATAGCTAAAATAGCTGTTGTCGAAAATAGTAGTAGCCACTAGTTCCATGAAGTCTTCAAGTGTGGGGAGAGATGAAGTCCCAATTGTTGTACAAAGATGAAATGACAGACTCTTTAGAGATGTTGTTAAAGAGTGATTTGACATCAAAAGAGACCAAAACATAGTCGTGTGGTATTTTGGCGGAAATAATCTTATCTCTTGCTTCTGTGGTGTTTCTGATGTTAAATGGGAATGATGGTAAAGTAGTTTTTAGAATATTAGTGAAAAACTTAACCAGTCGGATTGAAGGAGAGTCCACACAGCTAAAGACCGGTCTCAAAGAAATTCCATTCTTATGGGCTATGGGTAGATCATAAGCGCGAGGTAAAAAAGAGTTGTATTTATTTAGAGATTTTTTTGTGATGTCATCTATGTAGCCGTTTTTGTGTAATTTTCCTATAATCTTGTTGTATCTACTCTGGATAGGATTAGTAGGATTGCCAGATGATCTTTTATAGGCTACCGTGTCCTTAAATAAGTTATCCATTCCTTCCTTGTACTTATGTGCATAATAACAGTAGAATTACCTTTATCAGCTTTCAGGACTAAAAGATCGGGGTTCTCTTGAAAAAACTTCTTGGTGGTCTATATTTGTTTTTCCACTATGTCGTGTTTCGTGGGTTTATTAAAAAAGTTGTGGGAAATATTAATAAGCTTACCTCTTAGTATTTTTTTTCGTGATCAGGTAAAGTAAGGCAACCCAATGTATATTCTATCTCGGAAAGAAAGTTAAACATGGGAAAGGTCTTCAATGATGGTAGAATGGAAAACTTAGGACCCAGAGACACCTCTTCATCACAATCTCTGGAATATGAGTATCAGTCGAATTCAATACCCAATTCATATCTCCTAAAACCTCAAAACGTTGTTGTTGATATTTAAGTGACTAAAACTTTTTGCACTGCTTGCCTCTAATGTCATTAAACGTGGTCTCGCAATATACTATATTTTCTGAAAATTTATCATGCAGGCTACACGTTGGTGGTTTGATAATATTTTATCAAACTTCTTATAGGGGGAGATAGCCAGAAATAAAATTCTCACTTTGCCTGAAATTAAACCTAGTACTCGGCATTAACAGCCACGCACTTAACTGATGTGAAGCATATATGATACACTACTATAAAAATATGTAAAAATTAATATAAGTTTTCAAAACTTAATAAATTATAAAAAATGTTTAAGAATACCAATCATGTCGTTACAATAATAATAAAATAATAGTAAAAATTAAAAAAAAAATACAATGCTTATCGGACTTGATGCAAACTTGGAAGCAACTTCTAAGTGAAATATTCACTCTTTTTGGCTTAATTTTAAATCTTGACAATATTTTACGTAAGGTATTAAGCCGTCAGGTGTAGCAATTTTAAGATTTTCGGCGCAAACTATAGGATTAATATGCGGATTATGAATTTCAGCAATTTGTGTTGACGCAGCTGCTGCAGGATCTCCTGATGCAGTTAAGCTTCCTGACCAAAATTCATTACCTGGTAAAGCATTCCCATCCCATGCATAGGACACAACGAGTAGTTTTCCTACAAAAATTAGAAATCGATTATTATGTTTAGTATAAAATTATTCAAGATCAGGGTAAACCTTCATCGCTTCCTCGAAGTTTTGTATGTGGCTCTCGTTGCTCGATGAGAATTTTTATACCTTTGCCAGGATGCCCATTTATATTTATTGTATCTCCATTACGGTAACCTCCACAGCTACTATTTTGATTAAAATATGCAAAAACTACGTCTGATATCGCATGAAGTTTGCTGCCCAAAATTCTGTAAACAAATAGATTTATTGAAAAATATAATTAGTAAATATGTTTTTTAAAGAATAAACACACAACATGTACTTTTTAATTTTAAAGTTAGTAAAAAGTTAACATAGTTGGCAACTAATAAATACTTGTTCTATAATTGATAATAAATTTTAAAAGTAGTAAATTATTTTATTGTTTTAAAACGGAAGCAAAAGACATACTAATTTTGTTGTAGAAGTTATACATAAGAATAGAATAAATTAAAAAAAAATAAATAATGATTATACCCACTAAATGTAATATTTAAAAAGTTTAATTTAATTACATAAATGTTTAATTTATTATGCTTTTACGTTTCCCCCGATAAATTATAAAATAATCATGTAGAATAAAAGTTTTATATTCTCATAAATTTCACGATGTTCATTGTTACGACATTATAGAAAGCTACTCAAGATAAAGGTAGTGATTCTCATTTAAGCTAGGTATTCACATATTTGATATTTCAATAGAAAAAGTTTCTTGATAGTTGTTAATATATTTAATAATTATAAGCAATACTTTAACAAAATCATATCAAAGATATGTTAGGTATATGTACATAATATATCTAGTAGCGGTCATAGAAATGTACTCAGCTGAAAAATGTAAAAATTCCGGAAATTCTTTGTATAATATGTATTAGCTTTAAGATAATTTTTAAATAAATTATTAAGCTTACCAATATAAAAAAATATATTGACAAGGGTAAATCTTAGGAAAGGGGAAATAAAAAATTTTAACATCTCATTGGTTATTCATTGGTTGTGAATCCCACGTTTTTTCTCTCGACACTGTGGGTTTTACGATATTTTTGTAAAAATGTTACCACCATTTTTTGAGTTACAAATTACAATAATAAATTTTTAATTTCTTCTTTTAAGTTCTACCGAACAAAATTGTAAACTGTCCCCATTCACACACCTGTTCATATTCACCCCGTTTGACGGTACTTATCCATTTGGACGAGTAAAATTATTTTGACACTTTTATAAATAAAAGATTAATTTTAAATAAAATGTGTAAAACATAGAAACCCGTGAAGACGCAAAAATATTAACTAACACAGACAAATTAAAAAAGAATTCAATAGATACTCTCTTAATTTTCTTTCTGTGTCATCGCCCGACGATGCCGTAGTATGGTGAAAACATTTGTGATATTTTATACTTACAGTGTATTTTATTTGTGATATCTTAAAAACATTTTAGTTCTAAAAAGTGTTTGTGCATTTTTTGGGTTTTCTAAAATATTAATTTTAATAAATGAATAATTCATATTCTTAATAAACATCAGAAGAACTAAATATTCGTTGCCGTACTGATGGAGTGAAAATGCTGTAACCCACCCGCTATTCTATAAAATAAATATAAATTAAAACTTTAATCTCACAAGTTAATCAAAAAATAAATTTTATTTTTAAGCTTTCAGCGAAGGATAGCGCTATCGTCAGAAAATGTATTCTTTATAAAATTTATTTTCTGATTAACTTGTTATATTGAAGTTTTAATTTATTATATTTCACAAGTTAAAAATTTATATACCTACACTGTAAAAACAGATTGGGTAATTTTACCCTAACTATTGGAGGCAACTGAGTTACCTCCATTAATTACAGTAATTTTACTCTTTAATGCGATTTTACCTGCACATAGTAGAATTACATTCTTGGAGAAAATTTAAATCCTCGACCAAGTGGAATTTTCCTTTATAATGTAAAATTACCCTTTCTGGATTTTTTACATTCCCTACCAAAAGGTAAATTTGATCCGTGATGTAAAATTACTATTTTAGAATAATCTAAGATTCTTGCCCAAGTGTAATTTTCCTGTTTTGGTAGTTAATTTACCTCTTTGGGAAATTTCTATTTCTCCACTATAGTGTAAATTTCCTTTGATGTATTCTTACCTTTTTGGAAAATTTTAGTTTACCAAATATACATACCTATTACTTTACTAATTCGAATAGAAAAACATTATTTTGTCAATTTTTGGATTATTTATTTCTTGTCTTTAAATCAACAAAATATGACATTTTAATTTGCAAATATTTTTTTGTATTTTTACTTCCTGCCTCTGGTTGATTTTTTTAAAAATATATTTGCATGAATTCTTAACTATAACGCAAATATCAGTTCCGCATTTCTTAATGTAGTGCTTTAATTATTAATGCATGGTCTCTCCATTATCATATAAAATTTTTATCGTGTCCTAAAAAGAAGACTATTAGTCCTAATATATATTTTTAAAATTTGGCCTGTTTACCTGCTTTATCATTTACTTCTACAATCGATGGAGAATTGCTGTGAAAATCTTTGATTTCCTAAAGATTCTGAAAACAACGTATAAAAATGTTGATTATTATATTATTAATTTACCGATTTACCCACTTACCGATATTTTTCAAAATCAATTCTTCAACAAAAAGAATATCGTTATAATTGTTAATACATCTATTAAGTATTTCATCTTCTGTCTCGGGAATTTCCTCAAGTCATGATTAACATAATGAAAATTTGTCATACAAATCAACGAAATTTTTACTACTTACTGAATTCCGTAACTTCTAACAAAAATCATCACCAATCAGATTTTTGCAAATTCGGGCATCCGCTTTATAATCTTTGATATAATAAAATATTTAGGTTTCCCTGCAAAATGGCACAATTAAAATAAAAACATGCGTTTGTATATTAATTTATTGTTGAAATCTACTACTGAGAGAGCTGAATAAATAAATAACAACAATTCACATACCTTTTGTAGTGGTTTTTAACCAAATTATGTTCAACAGCACTTGAACAATAAATTATTTTACTAGAAACTTCCACCTACTAGAAAACTTTAGTTGCAAATGTACAAATTGAAGCAAAGACAAGCGACTTAACTGACGCCTATGTTTATCTTTGGGTATAGTATTACTTGCAGTGATTAAGCCAGAATAACATCATGGGCATTAATATTTAAATACGAATATTAAATGGTAAAATAATACTGAATTATAACTACATTATGTAGAAAAGGCTACTTCAAATTAGTATTACTATTTCTGTACAATAATTGTGAAAGAAAATAT
Source organism: Cantharis nigra (assembly GCA_958510845.1). Lineage (NCBI taxonomy): Eukaryota > Metazoa > Arthropoda > Insecta > Coleoptera > Cantharidae > Cantharis > Cantharis nigra. The sequence goes on along the minus strand of OY294028.1, from coordinate 37,759,116 downwards.
ATCAAGGTAAATTTTAAATTATTAGAAACCCATATTTTAAAAAAACTGAAAATACCAATATCGAGTAATTTTAAACTACCAAGGTGAGCAAAACATATGCAAGGTAATTTTACTTGAGATATAGTAAATTACATATAGAAATGTAACAGTTCACAATGCCACAAGTAAAACTACCTATACAAATACGGTAAAATTACATTATAATGTATAAATACCATCGGCAAGTAAATTTACACTAATTGAAAGAGTACTTTTGAGATTACCTGAAATAAAAGTAAAATTACTCATTTTTTCAAGGTAAAATTTACATTAACATAGTGTAATTTTACACTTTTTTTTTACAGTGTATTCATAAAGTAATAAATCATCAATTAATAGGTCGATTACATTATTAGAGTCTATTAAAATAAAAAAATTTTTATATCTTTTTATCTATTAAATAACTGTATTCTACTCACCGTATTCTATTAGCAAACAAATCCAAAAACAACTGATTTTGATGAGATGATATTTTCCATACTCCAAGGCCAATTCCGACAACATGAACAAAAGCAGTTGTGTTTTTCTTAATTGCTCGATCATTCGCTTCCAATAACAAAGTATCAATAGAGAGAGCCATTCTTTTACAATACACTCGATTATCAAAAAAACTGCCATCACGTAAACTGTTGAAGCGGTTTCGTTCAGTTTTACTAATTTCAGAGACTTGATCAAACGTTGCAAAAGCTTCTCCATAAAATCCAGAAAAAAGCGAATGAATCGTTGGGGCAAATTGAGCACCATATCCGTTGGTTTCTTGATTTTGTTCTCGAGAAACTACCACTTCTTGGTACTCCATTACGTTCTTCTTTTCAAATCGAGCTCCAATGAGACCTATAATAATACCTTCGGGTTCAATATTTGATCTGTTTCTGATACCTGAGTTGTGACGATTTCCATCGTTAAGAAAATCAGTATATGAAGAAACCGACAGAAATGCCGATAATTTTATTTCATCATAACTTAAACACTTGTGTAAATTCAGTTTCTCATTCTCCGAGTCCGTTCCAATTTTTTCCCAGTTACCAAATCCTTCTTGACCATCCAATAATAGATAGGAATCATTATATCCATACACAAACATAACTGCTCGTTTAATTAGTAATCGTTGAATAAACTCCAACAAAGAAATATTTTTATATAAGTTCTTTTCGATATTAGTTCCAAATTTTCGTTTAAACAATAAAAAACTTGTATACAACAACAAAACATTTTCGTGAACCACCGGATAAGCCGAATTGATGTTTCTTTCTAAGAGATCATTTGACAAGTCATTTTGGAGTGTTTTACATCGCACACTTTCTATGGGAAATGGAATTGGAAACGCATCACTATTTTGCAATATTCGATTTAAACCTACTGATGGTGGTTGTTGTATATTAGCATCGGCGATTAACAAACCCAAATTGTCGTTCGACCATATAGGAGAACTGTCAGGCCAATCTGGTATTGAAAACATTTTTCAAAAGTTTATTATATACTTCGATTTCCGACACTAAAGAGTTACTAAGTAAAAACGTTGCTTATTTTCAACACAAAAATCTAAAAGAGAAACGGTATTTTGTAAGTAAGTAGGTGTAATATTTTACATTGTTTTACATTTGAAATTAAAATAAAAAAAATTATTAACAAATTATTTTCATTTTCTTTAATAGTTTCTGAAGTGGTATTTCATTATTAATTATTACTTTTTAAAAAATATAATCTATCTAAATTTATTTTATTAACTATTATAGTTTCGGTGACTTTCTCACCATGATCACAATTATGTTTAGAAATTTATAGACATAAAATTATTTGAATAATGTCAATAATTTGTTTTCGTGATAACGTTCGTGATAACTGATAACACAACATAACAAGGAGATTTTGATTCCTCTTTCGATCCCTCTTATGGGGAAATCGGTAACTATAAGAGATATTAAAAAATGGATGGCGCATCCTCGATCTCTTTTTTTGAGAAAAACTGAATGGCCGAAACCGGAATTCGCTATCTATTTTCGTTTTCGAGTTATGGCCAAAAGTTTGCTTTCTCAACTTTTTGTTAAATGTCGATATCTCGGTCGTTTGTAAAGTTATAGAAAAAAATTTTTACACATTCTTCAGACATTTTTTTAAGGAGAATAAACTGGGCTAAAGAAATTTTAAATATTGTCATTTGTTTCCGAGTTATAATATAAAGTTGTGGTTTTTTAAATGGAAACCATAGATAGCTATGACATATATTCAAATAGAGTTTTTTAAAAACCTCTTTATATTATAATTCGGAAACAAATGAAAATATTTAAAATTTCTTTAGCCCAGTTTATTCTCTTTAAAAAAGTGCCTGAAGAAGGTGTAAATATTTTTTCTATAACGTTACAAACTACCGAGATATCCATATTTAACGAAAAGTCGGGAAAGCTAACTTTTGACCATAACTCGAAAACGAAAAAGATAGAGAATTCCGGTTTTGGTCATTCAGCTTTTCTCAATTGGTTAAAAACGAGATCGAGAATGCGCCATATATTTTTTGATATCTCCTCAAGTTACTGATTTCCCCATAAGGGAGATCGAAATTGAGCCACCTTGTACTGAAAATTTCAACTTTCTACGATTATTCGTTTTTGAATTAAACTTGACACCAGATCAACACCTACTGATCTAGCACCTTAATTGAAAATTATATTGATAATCGGGTCTATTCTGTATCACAAACGTTATTATAAAGGTGACATTCAGGTTTATTATGTATCCCAAACGTTATTATAAAGGTGACAGTTATGACATAATATTAAAGGATTTCGGCAAATTGGTATTACCTATCGTTTTCACAAAGCGTTATTTTAACAAGATCTTGATAATAAAGGTTTTCTTACCATTTATAGTGCATACCAATTTGTCAAAACCTTTATTTAATTTCATAACTGTCACCTTTATAATAACGTTTGTGATACATAATAGACCTGATTTATGAAATAAAATAAAGGTTTCGGCAAATTGGTATCCACTATAAATGTTAAGAAAACCTTTATTATCAAGATCATGTTAAAATAAGGGTTTGTGAAAACGATAGATATTTACCAATTTGCCGAAATAACGTTTGTGATACATAATAGGCCTGAAGGTGTACTCCTAATTTTTAATATAATAATAATTATTTTACTATATTTTGTGCATATTGCGAAATCTAGTGGTTTACCATATAATCGTAAATTCAAGATGTAGATTTCTATATTTGAAATGGGTAGTAGGTATTGGATTGGATTTGATAGGTAGGTATGGATTTGATAATATCATTTTAATCATTAATTTTTTTCATTTATGTACAAACTAATATTTAAAAATTTTCATGGTTAGATCTGTTCAATAAAAATTACTACTTACTTGTTTAATTTGATTATTTCTTGTTCAGTTTCACTAAACTAGGCAATATCACTTATTAAAGTGATATCGAATCTAGTTGGCTATGAGTCACTTCAGCGATTGGGTATTTACAGCAGATTATATTTGAAAGTAAAATACCCGAAGGTTAAAAGTGTACAATGGAAAACAACGTTATAATATTTTTTATCTAATTATCAGTGGCGGCCCGTGAGTAAATAATTTGGGGAGACTGGGGGCCTCTGACGCGACGGACGGGCCGCCACTAAAATTTACCTTTCTTATATTCTAATGAAAGCCTCTATTAGTTAAACTAATAGACTAATCTAAAACTCTATTAGGTTTTAACATACGCTTCTCTTCATAAGATGATTCATTAAAATAATTTTTTAACAAAAAGTCCGTCGTTTATTTCCATTGATGAAAATAACATAAAGAAAAGTATAATAAGACAATAAAAAAATACACCTCGAAGTTATAAAGCAAATACGTCAAGTATTATACCTACTACGTACTGAAAAAACTTCGAAGAGACTAGATTCACCGTCAGTTTTTTACTATATGTAATTTTGAACTCCTACGTCATGCATTGATAGTATTTAGCATGTAAATTGCATATCGAGTTGAGTCTATTGTTGAGTAAGAGCGTCTCTTGAGCTGGCAACAGACCGGCGTGCATGTGTGTCATGCAGCTGTGTCATACATGTGTGTCATGCAGCTGTGTCATACATGTGTGTCATGCAGCTGTGTCATACATGTGCGTCGTACATGTATGACAGTGCGCTGTTGTCCCTAGACTAGCATGCTTGGGTATCAAACATGTAGTTTGATTGTGGACGATGAGTGATGAAAACGAGTAAAATTAAATAATTATAGGAGAAAAACGCAAAATTTGTCGACAGACCGGCATACATGTATGAACGTTGATGTATGACATACTTGAATTCAAGTAAAATAGAAAACTTGTGCGTCGCACAGGTATGTCACTCTTTTGTCCACACACCGACGAATATCAACGTTTAACCGGTGTGACGTACATGTATGACACACATATACGCCGGTCTGTGGCCAGCTTAGCAACTGGCAGCCGTCGTTATCTTATCACATCACTATTAAATTTCAACCGCAGCACAGTGGGTCGAACGCTCGGAAAAGTTGCCAAACATACAGTTTTGTCAATTTAACAGTTTTGCAACAAGATTCAGTATATCTTTAGATGAAAATCGGTGCACTTTTTCCCAAAATTTCAAATGAATTGATAAATATTTCTGATTGTTAGAGCCATGTAAACATCGCCTTCCATTGATCGCTGATTTGAGTAGCATTTCGCTCCGTGCGACATTAAGTTTTAACGAATTATTGTGCGGATTTCAGTTTAGGGTTCAAATTAATATTTAATAGAAAAATTGTCTTGAAGTATGTAATTTTGAATAAAAAAAATTTTTAGACAATAAAATAGTGCATTAATAAAATACATAACTTAATTCAGGGGTCTATTCAATTGAAAATCTCATGCAATTCTCCAACTTCGTGAGGACTTACAAAAATCTTCCACCAGATACCGCTTTCAAAAAATATACAAAAAATACATTAGACATTTCTTAAACACATCATGTAAAATTTGTCGGCTCATTCATGCTCGCTTTTAAGTAATTCGCGTTTTTAAGAACGGCGACGCGATGCGTATGTAAGTATTGCACATATTCAACTCACTTGTTTTTACTGTTACTGTATTGGATCGAGGTTATTAACATGATGAATGCGAGAGAGAACATTTTTTGCCAGACGTATATAAAAACACACCCTCTAAAATCACCCTTCTCTATTTTTTATTTTATTTATAAAGTTTTTTGTATTATGTAGGCCAATTTTAAGTCATTAAAAGTATAATCAGAGTGTTTTATACTTTTAAAAATGTATATCCCCTCTAAACTACCCCTGTAAATTTTGAAATTTTTAATTTATTCTCCCATATTATTTATGCAAATTTTAAGTCATTAAAAGTAAAATCATATTTTATTCACAATCGGTTAGTAATCGATACATTCCTGATTTTTAATAAGTTGGGAAGCAGTTTATTATTTACTTTCACTTGCCAACCAATCAGAAAGCTATTTTGTTTTACTTTCCAACCTACCCCAGGTCGGGAAGTGATCACTTCCCGACCTGTAATGTCGCATTGTGGCTAGAAAAAACACTAACAAAAAATATGCGTCAAATTAGTTAAAGTTATGTCATGTGTCAAGTACAATAAATTTATGTACAAGTTTAGTACAAGCTAAATTATAATCTAATTTTATTTTAGTTACTTTATAAGTTTATGTTTAGTAAGAATAATTAAAAATTATTGAAGCACTAATATAAAAAACACGAAACAAATCTATAAATTTGTTACTAATATAATATTTGCCAGTTGCCAACACAAATTTTTTGTTTGACATAAACAGCAATTTGTTTTTAATATTTTATACTAACTCGATAAACTATTTTTATTTTAAAAAGTGAAATCAAATGAAAAACAATGTATAATTTAATACAATTTTTAATTATTTGTTGTTTACAAACTGATTGTGAATAAAATAGTATACATACCTCGGTGTCAAGTTTAATTCCAGCGTCGCGCTTATAGTTGACTTCGGCGCTTCGCGCCTCAGTCAACTAACTTAGCGCTCGGCTGTAATGAAGCATTTTCCACCTCGGTACGTAATATACTATTAATAACCACTCATATAAAAAAACAACCCCTCTAAACCACCCTTGTAAATTTTGAATTTTTTAATTTATTTTCCCGTGTTATTTATGCCAATTTTAAGTCATTAAATGTTAAATCATATTTTAATAACCCCTCGTATAAAAAAACACCCCTCTAAGCCACCCCTGTCTATTTTAAATTTTTTCATTAATTTTCCCGTGTATTTATATTAATTTTAAGTCATTAAAGTAAAAATATTATTTTTGGCCACTTTTCGTGTTTTCGTCCCACTGTGCGCAGGTGTTAATTTCTGAAGCTTTTCTTTAGATAATAATTATTTAAATATAATATAATATGTATGAAATTAAGAAATTAAAACACCAGATAATTTTTTCAATACGAATAGTTTCTTATAAATTATAATTTTTAATAAAACACTTTTTTCTCGTTAGTAGCTGATTTTTCTGGGGATACGCAGTCTCAAAGGCTCCCCTGACGGGCCGCCACTGCTAATTATGATAACAAAGTATCAGTTTATTATGAAATTATGATTTTTTACTTAAAAACGTTGCACATTGTTTAGCCAGTTCAGTAATATACCTACCTATTTTATTGTCCAACTAAAACGCCCTTCACACTATGCGATTTATCCTAGGATTTCTCGTATAAGTTGTCGTAAGCAGATATTTTTCAGTTCACATTGTACGATTTGTCGTACGGAAAAACTCGAATCTGAACTCGTAAGCAACTCATAAGGGGGCGTCCATTAATTACGTGAGGCGTTTAGGGGGGGGAGGGGGTTGAGCAAAATCTTACCCAATCTCACGTAGGGGAGAGGGGGGCTCGGCAAATATCACGTAATTTTTTTGTCTTAACAAGTCCTAAATAAAAATAATTAAGCAAATTATGTTTTTTTAAATAAATCCAACGCAATCAAGGACAGATTAATGTATTTATACTAAAAATACGCATTTAAAAAAATCTCACGTGAGATTAGGTGGAGGGGGAGGGGGTTGAGTCAAATCTCACGACATCTCACCAAGGGGGGCAGAGGGGTCTAAAAATCGCCAAAATCACCTCACGTAATTAATGGACGCCCCCTAACAAAATTTTAACCGAATCCTACGATTAGGCCGGTGTCTATTTTCATACGAGTTTGCATAGGATTGCCGTTAACGTCTAAAACCTTCTTTATCGATATTGTTAAAATTCACATTTTAAATTTAAGGTTATATGTGATTATATGCAGTAGATAAATAAAAATGTGTGGCGAACCTTGTATATACATTTTTAAAAATTTTTAAATAACTTAATAATTAAATAACTTTCCCATTTATTACTAAAATAATAATAATTAAAATTAAAAAAAAAAATAATAATAATAATAATAATAATAATAATATAATTTTTATAAAATTAAAACTATTTTTAAAATTTTGAACAAATTAATCGGTTTGTTTTTAGAAAAACATACGGGTATATACTACATTCATCTGGCAGTATACTGTGCTGCAGTAGTAATTATCGAAAAAAATGATCAAAATTTAATTACTAACATTTCTAAAAATAAATTACCAAAAGAACCTGCTTGGAAAGTTCGCCTTAACAAGAAAATAAATAGCTTAAAAAAGATATTGGAATTCTAACCGCGTTTAAAAATAATTCTGACAATGTGGCACCTAGAAAAATAGATCAAATTTTAACAAAATATCGATTAAATAAATACGGAGAAAGTTTTGAAAATAGATTTAACGATAATTTAGATCATTTAAAACAAAAATTAAAAGTAACCGCTCATAGATTAAAACGATACAGTAATTGTACAAAAAGAAAATTTGAAAACAAACTGTACATTGAAAATCCAAATAAATTTTTTAGATATTTGGAACCCACAATTAAAACTCAAAATGTTCCGCAGAAAGAAAGTATGTTAAACTTTTGGTCAAACTTGTGGTCCCAAAATTATAAATATAATAAAGAATCATTTTGGATACAAAAACTGAAGGATAATTCAAATGCATTGAATTGGCAAGAAGGTGACTCTATAACGTTAGAAGATATAACCAACGCCATAAAATTTTCCTCTAATTGGAAATCCCCGGGTTTAGATGGAATTCAAAATTTTTGGTTGAAAAGGTTTGACTCTATTCACTTGCCTTTACTTTTCTGTTTTAATGAAGCATTGAACGATCCTTCAGTTTTACCGGATTTTTTATGTACAAGTGTTACATATATGCTTTTTAAGACTGGGGACCCTTTAGATCCAAAAAATTATATACCAATTACCTGCTTACCAACCATTTACAAAATTTTCACTCATTTTGGCATCAAAAATCGAAAACCATTGTAAAGCAAATGAGATTATGAACATTGAACAGAATGGCTGTGTGAAAGGCTCACAAGGATGTCGGGAACTGCTAATCGTCGATTCGATAATAACTAAATTAGCTAAAGATCAAAAAAGGAATTTACATATGTGCTACATAGATTACAAAAAAGCATATGATTCGGCCCCTCACGATTGGCTTCTCGATATCTTAAAGATCTACAAAATTAATCCTAAGATTGTAAGGCTTTTTTCTTCAATGATGTCGAAGTGGAACACTGTTATCATGAATAATGGAACCAGTTTGGACTCGATTAAAATAAAACGTGGCATTTTTCAAGGAGATTCCTTGAGTCCGCTTTGGTTTTGTCTAGCAATGAATCCACTTTCGACATTATTGAACGATTCCGCTGCAGGATTTAGGCTAAATTTTAAAAACAACTCTACGATAACTCATTTGCTTTACATGGACGATTTAAAATTATATTCTCGAAGTGAAGATCAACTTTTTAACTTAATACAAACTACAAAATTATTTAGTATAGACATTTGCATGGAATTTGGACTTGAAAAATGTGCAAAAATTGACATTCATAAGGGTACACCAATTTCTAAATTTGATGTATTAAACGAAATTCCCAAACTATTACCGCATCAGTTGTATAAATATTTGGGAATGCAACAAAATTTTGTTTTGGACCATACACTTTTAAAGAAAGATTTTAAGCAAAAATATATGCAAAAATTAAAAATTTTAATGAAAAGTAAATTAACGTCTCGGAATATGATCTCGGCTATTAACTCCTGGGCGGTTCCAGTCGTATCATATTCTTTCGGAGTTGTAAAATGGTCGAATACAGACCTAAATGCCTTGGACACCTTAACAAAAAAAATTTTATATAAATATAGATATTTACACCCGAAATCTGCAGTGGAAAGACTATATATAAAGAGGAAAAAAGGAGGGCGCGGTTTAATAAATTTATTTAATTCGTGTAAATCTATAACTAAATTATTGCGTGATTATTTTTATTCAATTAACATTTCTTTAATTCGTGAAATTATAAGCCTGGATAAAAATTTTAGTGGTTTGAATTTAAAAAATCAAAATTATAATTGTGAAGAAAAATCTAATTTAAATATTAATTGGAAGAATAAGGTGCTTCACGGCAAATATCCGACAATTTTGGACTCCGAAGGAATTGATGGAGAAATGTCAGTAGAATGGTTGAAGCGCGGATTACTACACTTTGAAACTGAAGGATTCATGTGTGCGATTCAAGATGGTGTAATTGCCACTAACAATTACAAGAAGCACATCATGAATCTTAATGTTGCAGATCGCTGCTGAAAGTGTGGTGTCCTCAATGAAACCATAGAGCATATTATAGGAGGATGCTCATTCTTGGCTCCTACTGACTATCTCAGACGACACAACCAAGTTTGCAAGATATTACACCAGCAGCTTGGTAAAAAATGTAACTTGCTCGACAATTTTAGGCCCTATTATGACTACGTACCTGAACCTGTACTTGAACACGATTTTTCGCTACTCTACTGGGACAGGACTATATTGACGGATAGAGAAATTAGTCATAATAGGCCTGACATTGTCTTGATAAGAAAAAGAGACCAAAATGCAGTCATCATTGACGTTACTGCGCCTTTATCAAAAAATGTCATAACCACCGAGAAAGAAAAAATTCATAGGTACGAGGCACTAGCGATGGAAATGATGAGTGTATGGGGTCTTAATAAAATAGTAATAATTCCTATAGTGATATCGGCTACTGGTGTGGTTTCTTCCAAATTTAAAACCCATTTGTTAAAGCTGGATCTATCAACAAAATTGTACCCAGAAATACAAAAAGCAGTTATTTTGGAAACGTGCCATATTGTCAGAAAATTTTTAAATTCTCAAAATTAAAAATGCACTAAACAATTTAAAATTTTAATTATAAGTTAAGAAACACATTGTAAAGCATAAGATGGTTGGAGCTAAATCCCCCATCTTATGCTTATTACCACTGTATGTGAGGACTGAAATAAATATAATGATAATAAAAAAATAATTAAAATTTAATAAATAAAAAAATAACGTATGGATTTCAACCAAAATCTAATCAGTTCTCTAGATTGCTGTTACAAACCAGTATATGAAATTTGAATAAAATCGGTTCACGCGTTTTGAAAAAATCGTGGACGAAAAAATTGCACACACACACACACGCATACATACGCACACACATCCGGACATCATTGCAAAATTTGTCCCAAACGATTTGTACGGACTCATAGACTATGGAAAAAATGCTAGTTCAAAATTTTTTTTTTACTCGATTACAATACTTTCCTTTACTACGTAAATGGGAAAGTAAAAATATTAAAACCCATGCAATAACATAAAGTCGCCCAATTTGGTTACTTGCAATTTCTGCTAAAAACTTGTCGCAAAATTTGGACAAAAGTAACCCAAATTGCGATAAATCGGCCAACTCAAAATTTTGAAATATTTGATCGTGCTCACCCGTATTCGTTCGTGTTCATCCGTAATCGTAAGCAAACATATAGTGTGAACTGAAAACCAGCATAACCCCTAAGGGTAAAACTCATGAGAGAAATCCTAAGAAAAATCGTACGAGAAATTCTAGGATAAATCGCATAGTGTGAAGTCGAAGTGTGTTGGTCAAAGTCAAAAGAAGGTACGTAACTGGTCCGGGTGATTTCGGCTCTTGAGGATATTGGAAATACAAAAATCAAAAAAGGAATTAATCTATAGACTCGTCGTTATCGCTGGAATTAGGATCTTTTTTTTTCCATTCCTAACTTTCCATTTTACAGCCCGATTTGTGCCTGAACATAATACCAAAATTGCCGACTTACAAAATAAAATTGATTATTTTCAGGCACAAATTGGGCTGTAAAATGGAAAGTTAGGGATGGATAAAAAAGATCCTAGTTCCAGCGATAACAAGTCTATAGATTAATTCTTTTTTTGATTTTTTTATTTCCGATGTCCTCAAGAGCCGAAATTATCCGGGCCAGTTATGTACCTTCTTTTTACTTTGACCAATAATAATAATAATAATAAAACACTGTAAAATTAAGTAAAAAAAATTTTTTTTTGTTTCCTTTAGATGTCAATAATAACATACTAAAAAACCAAAACCAATGAATTTTATTTTCCTTTAGAAAAATATTCTTCCAAAACTATACAAGATATCAAAAAACTTGACTGAATAAAACTTGTAGCAAATTTTGTCAGCTTTCATTTTCTATAGAATGGTTATCTCGCTAGGACGCATATTTTCTGAGATATAAGCAAGAAACCAAAAAATGAGACCTTCAAACCCCCGCTACCCCCCTGGCTCAAGGGCTACGGGCGGGGACTTTTGATATGTTTACCTCCTAACTAGTCCAAACAAAGTAACGATGTCAAAAATTGTGTTCCCAACATTTCCCTCTATACTTTTTCGTTGACTGGACTAAAATAATAAATATGATTATATGATAAAGAATGCACTTTATATAATTTAAAAGCAAATATAAAAGAAAATCATACTTTTTAAGCTCAGTTGCCTTATGTTTGTTGTCAAATAAATGGCAGGAATTTGCAACTGCAATTTTCAGTCTTATTAATAATTTTTCTTATAAAACTTTGCTTAGAAAATTGCACAGGCTATTTTCTTTCATAAGACCTAAATTCAGTTGGAATATTTAAAAAATTTTCCTTAAAAACTTCCACCAAATATAGGATTTTCTGTCATAACAATTATATTCAGTTGTTATTCAGAAAACTTGCATCGAAAATATTTATACAGGACGTACTTTATATAGTTTAAATTCAAATAAAAAAAAAGTCATAATTTTTAAGCTCATTTACTTTATTTTAATGTTATCAAATAAATGTCAGCAATTTGCTTTTGCGACCGAAATTCCAATATCTGCACGTAGGGGCGCCACCCTATGTTGTGCACCATCCTAATAGCTGCTGATCCAGTGTCCAGTGTACGACAATTGCTTTTGAAATTAAGGAAATACATTTTAAGGACTTCAGTAAGATAAAATCTTATTTTTTTCTGTTTTCTTTTTCTTCTGTTTCGACATGATTCTAGCAACAGATAAAATTCAGTTTTTGGTTGGTTATTAAAATTTATTTATTGAATTATAAATTAAATACAGTGGCTCAAGAAAGTATTCGTACACTCCACCTGTGTTAACAATGAAATAATACTTTTTGAAGCTTTTTATGACACATAAACATCTTCGCTTCTATAGTAAAACTTATTAAAGATTTTTTGTTAAAAATTTCATTTTCTTCAATTTAAGAGATAAGCATAGATTTTTTCATTTCGCCGCACCGTTTTTAAGTAACAGCGACTTAAAGAAGACTGTAAAATACAAAAAATATTATCAACTGTATCTCGAAAACGGTGCGAAAAAATAGAAAATTTAATAGGTATTTTTTTTTAAATTATATATATATACTATATTTTTCTCTTTTGTTGCACCGTTTCCGACATACAGATGAAAATAGTTTTTGTATTTTACAGAGTCTTTTTCAATTCACTGTAACTCGAAAACGGTGCAACAAAATAGAAAAATCTATATATCCTAAAATTAAAAAAATGAAATTTTCAACAAAACATCTTTAATAAGTCGTTCTATATAAGCGATTTTTATGTATCAAAAAAAGGTTTCAAAAAGTACTATTTAGATTGTTAACATCGACAACAAACGAATACTTTCTTAAGCCACTTAAGTATACTTTTAGTAAGTAAACTAAATTAAGTAAACAAATAAGTAGTACTTATACTTAAGTATATGTATTTATTAAAATAATTTTCCCGATGGGTCTTCAAAATACTACTGCATTATCACAAATATGTATACTTATTATTATACTTATACTTATTATTATATGTATCCCCTAAAATCAGTATACTAGTGGATGATAGCAGCTTTTTTGGGCTAAAAATGTATTTATCGGTAAAATAGCTATTCTAATCAAAGAAACAATAATATTATTCTACTAACACAAGCAATTACTTACTTAGCTTGATGAACAACAAAACTGATGGAGTTTGCGATTCGCGTACTTAGCTCTTAACCAATCCGTTAACAACGACACCGGTAATCACTGTTGGTAAAGTTGAGGCCGTTAAAAAAAACATTTAAACTTTTGACAGAAATTACGTAAAATGATGTAAGATGCCACCGCAATAAAGGAATAAACGTTTAAGCGTTTTATTTCCTTAACTTAACGGTTTATATTGAATTGTTATCATGCACTGGGACGCTATCACCTATTGGGACATCTATCTTAGTTACGTAATGAAATTAAGGTTGGGTACAACTCGCCGCGCACGATTCGCCGCCAAGCACGATTCGCCGTGGCACGATTCGCCGAGAGCTTACAGCGCCACATATGAATAATCTTCGGAATTAAACAAGAAGAAAATTATTCGATGTGTTGACCTTTTGTATTTACATAAATACACAGGTCAATTAATATGGTTCAAATTCTATCTTTCATACCTCTTTACCTTCCATGTTTTTGTAAGTTAGGATTAAAATTTATCGTTATAAATTTCCAATTTCTAATTGGTAACGGTATATTGACCAATCGCATTATACCATTTTGAAGAAGAAAAATCCAAACAATTTTAATTGTCCAACCGTCACTTCCTAATTTATTCATCCTCAAGTACTTCAATAGGTAATAAGATGGTGTATTTTTAACGTTGTTTTCTGTATTTTATTCCTTAGCCAATTGGTTCGAAAGGTACTACATGGGCGAAAGAAATCGTAGAGGCAATGGTAGGCAATCTTGACATTAGTCAATGATTTTGAGAATCGGTATATATTAGAATACCTTCGTGGTTTGGCCCACAATTTCGAAATGTTGGAGGATTAATCTAAATAAAATTGAAAATAAACGAAAACATAAAGAACTACTGTTGTTTTTTCTAACTTTTGAGAAATTTATCTATTTAATCTATTTAATTTGTTTAATTTATTTAATTCATTTTTATGGGTTAAAAATCTATCAAAGATTACTAATAGATGGGGTTACTGAACGGATAAAAAAAAAAACTCACGGCGAATCGTGTCGCGGCGAATCGTGCCGCGGTGAATCGTACCGTTCCCATGAAATTACATTACAGAACCAGTTATGTAAAATAAATTTCTACTTTTCTATCTACAACATCGCAATGTTACAATACCACGATACTGAACCTGAAATGACTTGGGCTAGAAATTAGTTTCTTTTAACAGCTCCATGTACAAAAAGGCTTTATTATTACCACTTTTTCATAAAATTATTAATTTTTTTAGATTTTTTTTGGTATTTGTTTCCCAGCAAAGTACGGTTTGGTATTTCAATAATTTAAAACTTTTCAAAATATTCCAATTAATAAGAAGTATCACATTACCCGAGAAGTACTAATTGTAATTTAAATAAAAAACTTTTGAAATTTGATAAAATTTGTAAATTTATTTTTTTACAATAATAACCTTATAATAATATTTGTAATTTTGTTAAATATTAAGGGGGTATTCTAGTCTAGAAGCCCAAATTTAAAACATAGTAAAAATTGAAAATTTTGATTTTTTGTTGGTTCCTACCATAAGAGATACATTAAATAGCAAATTCATACTAAATTTCAAGAAAATCGGTCAATTTGAACTTGAAATTTTGAGACAAACTGAATATTGATGATACACTTGATGACTTTTGTGCTGTTGATGGCCAAATTGAATTTTTAAAAAATTTTCTCAAGGAATCTTTGCTCTTACAATAAAGTCAATTTTGAGAATCCTACCGACTGCTCAAATTACAATTTGCTTGGACAAAAATAAGTTTTTAAAAACTGTAAAACTTTTATTGCACAAGAGTTTTTGAGTAAACTGCGATAGTCACTATAAACATTAAAAAATATTTAAAGCAAAAAGCATCTAACAAAGTTATGTCCTACAATTTAACGCTTTGCTTATTAGAGTGATTACACCTTGCAAGAAAAGCTATTATGTATTATATTATGTATTATTATGTATTATAAATACATAATATTACAATAATAAACTGAACGACAGACTGTATTGTGGATATTTTGAGTCACTTTATTCTTACATAATATTACTAAACCAAAATATTGTAACTCACCAGAATACACAACAATGTATTACGTTCATGTTTTAGTTTGTTCAATTTGTTCTTTACTTTGCTTTGACATAATAAATATCTATAATCTTTATCTACAGCATTCCAGTTATCCTGAAAATCCAGAAAACAGTTTTAAAATAATTTATGAACTAATAGATTAAGACGACAAAAAGAGCACTTGAGCGTTTAGTATTATTTATATTTATTCAGTAACATCGAAGCTTAGGCCTGTGTTTTATATCCGTATAATATAACGTGTTTACCAACAAAAAGTGTAATATATGTACTATATTTTTAGTAATAATTTTTAACGTTGACCTAATATATTAATAAGATAAAGAATCGTTGAGATATAAGTCTTTTAAACAATTTTATTTGTCCGACGTTTCGGGTCTTTTAATTTGACTCATTTTTAAGGATTTAAGTAAGAACACTGGTCTGCTTCTTTGTCTTGCATATTTTCTAATAAGGTTGTATAACTTGTATACAAATATTTTTTTTTACCAAATTCATTAATAAGATAATAAAAACTGTTGAGATTTAGGTCTTTATTATATCAATTTAACTGACCGACGTACAACTTCATTATTTTGACATTATTTTGTCAAATAATTTGTCATATTCATCCTTGAAAATGGGTCAATAATAAAGGACTCGAAACGTCGGTCAATTAAATTGATATAATAAAGACCTAAATCTCAACAATTTTTATTATTTAAATATTAAAAACAGGTTAACAATAATAAATTATTACTAATTCATTAATAAGAGCCTTGATTTAAAAGACCTATATCTCAACGATTCTTTATCTTATTAATGTACTATATTTTGTGAAGATTTACCAAGCAGGTTATACGGTGGTGGGTGGTGGTTTGATAATATTTTGTTAAACTTCGTATAGAGCGAGATTATTAGAAATAAAGTTCTCACTTTGCCTGAAATTAACCCTAGTACTCGGCATTAACAGCCACACACTTAACTGTCAAGCATATGATACTTACTAACTATAAAAAAATGTAAAAATTAATATAAGTTTTCAAAACTTAGTAAATTATAAAAAATGTTTAAAAATAGTTAGTTAGTTTTGATCCAATAATCATAAAATAATAGTAAAAATTAAAAAAATAATACAATTTATATCGGATTTGAAGCAAACTTGATGGAAGCAATTTCTAAGTGAAATATTCACTCTTTTTGGCTTAATTTTAAATCTTGACAATATTTTACGTAAGGTATTAAGCCGTTAGGTGTAGCAATTTTAAGATTTTCGGCGCAAACTATAGGATTAATATGCGGATTATGAATTTCAGCAATTTGTGTTGACGCAGCTGCTGCAGGATCTCCTGATGCAGATAAGCTTCCTGACCAAAATTCATTACCTGGTAAAGCATTCCCATCCCATGCATAGGACACAACGAGTAGTTTTTCTACAAAAATTAGAAATCGATTATTATGTTTAAGCCTGTATGACACAACGTTAAATTTGACGTTAAATTTGACGTCAAATTTACATGAAAATTTTTATGTAAATTTGCTCATATTTTTGCCAGGTAAAATTTTAATTTTATGCAGGTAAAAATAATTTTCTGTTTGAACAATGTTAATTTTAAAAACTGGGCGGACTCTAGACGGGAAAATGTCTACTACGCACATTTACACGCACTTTTACCGACAAATTTAGAACATGTTCTAAAATTTTTACATGAAAATTTAACATAAAATTTGACGATAAATTTTCTGTATGCAACGGTGTTAAATATTTTCTTAAAAATTTACATGTAAATTTGACGTCAAATTTAACGTCGTGTCATGCAGGCTTTAGAGTATAAAATTATTATAGAATAGGGTAAACCTTCATCGCTTCCTCGAAGTTTTGTATGTGGCTCTCGTTGCTCGATGTGAATTTTTATACCTTTGCCTGGATGCCCATTTATATTTATTGTATCTCCATTACGGTAACCTCCACAGCTACTATTTTGATTAAAATATGCAAAAACTACATCCGATATCGAATGAAGTTTGCTGCCCAAAATTCTGTAAGAAAATAGATTTATTGAAAAATATAATTAGTAAATATGTTTTTTAAAGAATAAACACACAACATGTACTTTTTAATTTTAAAGAATAATTTTAAAGTTAGTAAAAAGTTAACATATGTAGTTGGCAACTAAGTAATAATAATCAGGCCTATTATGTATCACAAACGTTATTATAAAGGTGACAGTTATGACATAACATTAAAGGTTTTCGGCAAATTGGTATTACCTATCGTTTTCACAAACCGTTATTTTAACATGATCTTGATAATGAAGGTTTTCTTAAGGGTGCGATTTTTAGAACGGTTTCAAAACTTCAGTTACACCTCAAAATTGGTTATAGATACAACTATAATTTTTTTTTAACGGAAAGAGGAGAATTTTCCGAACACTGTGATATATTTTTTAATCTGTTTTGATAACGGAATAAAATTTTGATTAATTTAATTTGCGATTTTATATAAAAAAAAATACATTAATTACAATTTAAAATATATCATAGTGTAGTTAACATAGTAACCTTTAATATTCTGCATTGAAATCGTTTTAATATCAAGTATTATAAGCGCTGTAACTGAAGTTTTGTTTAGACTTTAATTTGAATGATTTAAAAAAATACGCCTTTTAAAACAAATCAAATTTTTATTTCAATTTTTCCAACCAATGAAAGGTATCCAATTTTAAATCTAGATAATCGCGCCACCTGTTGAAAATTTTTTCGTCCAAATGAAAAATCGCAGCTTTAACATTTATAGTGCATACCAATTTGCCGAAACCTTTATTTTATTTCACAACTGTCACCTTTATAATAACGTTTGTGATACATAATATACCTGATTAAATACTTGTTCTATAATTGATAATAAATTTTAACTTCTCAGTCGTTATTCATTTGCTATGAATCCCACTTTTTTCCGCTCTACACTTTGGGATTTACGATATTTTTGTAAAAATGTTGCAACAATTTTTTTAGTTACAAATTACAATAATAACTTTTTAATTTCTTCATTTTCTTCCTATTTTGTATTTTGAGTGCATCGACTTGGAAAGAACATAAAAGCTCAAGTTTTTTATACATAAAGCTTAGTGATATAGTATTATTTAAGCCCTCGAGATTATAATATTTAATATCCCCTCTTTAATAGTGTAAATGCGTACTTGGGGTTCACAGATTTGGTCAAAAATTGTTACTTTTTTTAAAATAGGTTGTTGCCCTATGAGACCTATGCTATCCCCAAAAATTCTGACAATCCATAAATTTTAAGTATTAAAAAAAAATTTTTTCCGTGCTGTCCCCGTTCACCCGTTAGTGGGGTGAATAGGGCCATTGCTTGAAATTAAGCGGTTTTTATTGCTTTTACCGGCAGTGTCCCCTTGAAATCAGCTGGACGGTGAATGGACATTGTCTGAGTATTAAAAAAAGAAATGTTGACTATGACTATTTACATTTCGATAGAAAAATTAAAAAATCTACATTCACTGGGAATTTCACATTTCATCATCAATTAAGCCATGGAAATGATCAGGGACTTTAAATTTTAAAGAGAAAAAATGTTAAATGAAGCAAATCAGTACGGTGTCTTCATTCACACTACATCATCCGAACACTCATTTATTACAAGAAAATATTAATGAAACCTCAAAATATGGTTCTAATTTGGTCCTTTTTATGCAAAAATTAAGCATCACGGTGACAAAAAAGATGGTAAATTCAAAATTAATTTACCTTAAGTATGAAAGCCACTTTTGTACATGGTTATTAGCACATGTTTTGGCGCTTAATAATGAATACAGGTTTTGACATTATGTTGATCTCAGTGGTTTACACCAAAGACACCGATCACACCGATGTCTTATAGAGGTAGACAAACCGTGCATTTTCGAAAAAAAAAACATTTGTAGGTGCAAAATTCAACGAGTTGTTACGCAAAATCCCAACAAAAATATAAACTGTCCCCATTCAAACACCCGTCCCTATTCATCCCGTTTGACGGTACTTATCCATTTGGACGAGTAAAATTATTTTGACACTTTTATAAATAAAAGATTCATTTTAAATAAAATGTGTAAAACATAGAAACTCGTGAAGACGCTAAAAAATTAAATCCACACAGACAATTAAAATTGAATTTAATAGATACTCTCTTAATTTTCTTTCTATTTTATCGTCCGATGATGCTATAGTATGGTGAAAGCGTTTGCGATATTTTATACTTACAGTGTTATTTATTTGATATATCTTAAAAACATTTTAGTTCTAAAAAGTGTTTGTGCATTTTTTGGGTTTCCTAAAATATTAATTTTAATAAATGAATAATTCATATTCTTAATAAACATCAGATGAACTAAATATTCGTTGCCGTACTGATGGAGTGAAAATGCTGTAACCCACCCGCTATTCTATAAAATAAATATAAATTAAAACTTTAATATCACAAGTTAATTAAAAATAAATTATATTTTTAAGCTTTCAGCGAAGGATAGCGCTATCGTCAGAAAATGTATTGTTTATAAAATTTATTTTCTGATTAACTTGTTATATTGAAGTTTTAATTTATTATATTTCACAAGTTAAAAATTTATGTACCTATTTTAAAGTAATAAATCATCAATAATTAATAAGTCGACCCCATTATTAGAGACTATTAAAATTAAAATTTTTTTTTATCTATTTATCTATTAAATAACTGTATTCTACTCACTGTATTCTATTAGCAAACAAATCCAAAAACAACGTATTTTGATGAGATGATATTTTCCATACTCCAAGGCCAATTCCTACAACATGAACAAAAGCAGATGTGTTTTTCTTAATTGCTCGATCATTCGCTTCCAATAATAAAGTATCAATAGAGAGAGCCATTCTTTTACAATACACTCGATTATCAAAAAAACTGCCATCACGTAAACTGTTAAAGCGGTTTCGTTCAGTTTTACTAATTTCCAAGACTTGATCAAACGTTGCAGAAGCTTCTCCATAAAATCCAGAAAAAAGCAAATGAATTGTTGGGGCAAATTGAGTACCATATCCGTTGCTTTCTCTATTTTGTTCTGCAGACACTACCACTTCTTGGTACTCCATTACGTTCTTCTTTTCAATTCGAGCTCCAATGAGACCTATAATAATACCTTCGGGTTCAATATTTGATCTGTTTCTGATACCTGAGTTGTGACGATTTCCATCGTTGAGAAAATCAGTATATGAAGAAATCGAAAGAAATGCCGATAATTTTATTTCATCATAACTTAAACACTTTTGTAAATTCAGTTTCTCATTCTCCAAGTCCGTTCCAATTTTTTCCTAGTTACCAAATCCTTTTTGACCATCCAATAACAGATAGAAATCATTATATCCATACACAAACTTAACTGCTCGTTTAATTAGTAATCGTTGAATAAACTCCAACAAAGAAATATTTTTATATAAATTCATTTCGATATTGGATCCAAATTTTCGTTTAAACAACAAAAAGCTTGTATACAGGAACAAAACATTTTCGTGCACCACCGGATAAGCCGAATTGATGTTTCTTTCTAAGAGATCATTTGACAAGTGATTTTGGAGTGTTCTACATCGCACACTTTTTATGGGAAATGAAATTGGAAATGCATCACTATTTTGCAATATTAGATTTAAACCTACTTCTGGTGGTTGTTGTATATTAGCATCGGCGATTAACAAAGCCAAATTGTCGTTCGACCATATAGGCGAACTGTCAGGCCAATCTGGTATTGGAAATATTTTTCAAAAGTTCACTATAAACTTCGATTTCCGACACTACAGAGTTACTAAGTAAATACGTTGCTTATTTTCAACAGAAAAATCTAAAAATAAAATAATCATAATAAAAACTACGTAAGAGATACGGTATTTTGTTAGTAGGTATTATACCTATGTAGTTTGTTTAGAGTGAATGTTAGTCATGTTTACAGCCGGTTGTTGTATAAAATTTTGGCCACTGCTTTTTTTAGCTTTTCCCCGGTTTTTTAACTAATTTCAGCGTTTCAAATTTAAAGTTTCACCCGAATGTTAAAAAAGCAAGACAAAAACCAGATAAGTTTAAAAAAACCAGACAATTCGCTTTCCGTTTTTAATTTCTTGAGACAGTGGGACGCGAAGTTAAAAACCTGGTCAATTAAAGTACCTCCAAAACATGCATTTTGAACGCTTCAATCGCTTCTTCAGTCAGCTGGTGTTTAGTTTTGGGCTCATTCGCGTAAGTTCGTCACTTGTCACAATGTCATCCATCCCGATTTGAAGCCCCGCAATCGTATTTGTGAACCATTTCTTCTGACCAATTGACACGAGTCTTGTTTTCAGCGATTGTCAAATTATGTGGGTTCAAACGCAAAAAAATTTTTTTCACGACCAAATATTCAAGCAAAATTAAATATTTGTTGGTCCCTGAAATGCCCAAGGATGCCTCAATCTCACGATAAGTCACATGACAATTTTGCAGTATCAGTTCATGTACAGCATCAATGTCTTACAGAACAACTTTTAACTTTGGGCGAACTCCATGAAAGTCGTTGTTGAGCAAACTATGGCCAGAATTTAATTCGGTAAATCATCGATAAATGCTGATCATTGATGGTACTTCATCGCCAAAATTCAAATTAAAATTATCGATGCCATGCTCTTGTGATAATCCATCTCGAAAGTTATAAAAAATAATCGCAAGAAAATTCCATTTTTTTGTCGAGATGCTAGCTTCAAGTTACTATAAACAGCACAAACAGCGCTCAGCGAACAGCAAAAATGTTCAACTTTACGATAGAAACGTTAGTTGCCAGATGGCAGCACTAGTATTGCTCATTCCCAACACTTAAAAGGCAACCCTATATTATAACATAAGATGGATCTTCAAAACCCTATCATTTAATTCAAATTGTTTATATCAAATATCAAATTAAATCTACTGCGTTTTGAGCGAAACGTAAAATCAGTACAAAGTAGTTTTATAGAGCAAAAGGTCCATTTTAAAATTACACAAAACTTAAAATGATCCTCTACACAAATCACAGCATCACGGAAGTTCTTTGATTTCTATGCCTCTTCTTTGTTCCAAATTTTCCTGCCTCTGATTTAGCTTTTTATCCCAATTGTATATGCGTCGATACTCAAATCAAAATGAAAAGGAATTCTTTCTTCTAGAAACAAAAAAAAAGAAAAATTTAAATTACGAACATGTTTATTTTTGCTCTAAAGGAATGCGAAACAAAAATTTTTTATTATAGTTATTAGATTTTATTGTTGAAAGTCATACAAATACGCAATAGCAATATTTGGCATAATGCCGACTTTTAGAAAAATAAGTAGTATAATATATAATATGAATAATAAAATAAGCTTAAAAATATAATTTGATTATATTATTGAATTTAACTTGTTATTTATAGTTTTATTGTTTAATTTCTCACAAGTTAAGATTTATATATTACAACAAATATATAATGTAATATATGTATGGTAATATATAATATGGGTGGGATTTTAAAACTTCCAGCAATTAATATCTTAAAACCCAAAAGTCAGATGAAGAAATGTTTCGGACAAAAGTTGTATGATAGCGAGGGGGCAAGAATATGGCATAATTTTTTATAATTTAATGACCTTTTCAAGATCATTTAAAGGTCAACTTTGTTATTTTAAATGGCACCTTATATTATTTAGCATACCTATTCATATTTTGCATAAGAAAAGAAACAACTTCTGTTGGAAATGTTTTTTTATCCGACATTATAGGCTTTTCGAGTAAAATGCGTTGAAACAAAATAAAAACATAAGCAACAATGTTAATCAAAATTTAATATTTAAATGTTTTGGAAGGCTATTTATTAGTATAAATAGTGGAAAAAATGTTTGTAAACGAGTGTTTTCATAACAAGTTTTCAAAATGATCCCTATTTACAGCTAAACAATGATACAGCCTTTGTTGAAACTATCGCTTCGACTTTTTCAAAAGTTTTTTTCGAAATATTTTTGCAAGCCACTGTGATTCGAAATTTTAACTCTTCAATATTAGCTGGTATAGTGATAAAAATAAAACTCACTGAAAATCACAAAACTAACAATAGTTGAAGAAACTAATGTCAATGTATTAGCTTTTTGTGACAATGTTTTGTTTTGATTGTCCTAAAATTATTATAAGTTGAATAATAACAAAATCAGTAATAGCATTCTAACTTTTGAAAAATTAAATTTTGATTATAATCAGCTACAGTTTATTAAAATGTTTATATTTTGTTTCAATGCATTTTACTCGAAAAGTTTACGTCGAATAAAACAATTTTTTTAACAAAAGTTGTTTATTTATTGATGCAAAATATGAATCAGCTAAAAAAAATATAAGATACCACTTAAAAAAATAAATTTGACCTTCAAATGACCTTAAAAAGGTCAATGAATTAAAAAAAAATTATGTCATATTCTTTGCCCCTTGCTATCATATAACTTTTGTTAGAAACATTTTTTCATC
Organism: Cantharis nigra; assembly: GCA_958510845.1. Classification (NCBI taxonomy): domain Eukaryota; kingdom Metazoa; phylum Arthropoda; class Insecta; order Coleoptera; family Cantharidae; genus Cantharis; species Cantharis nigra. Next base: position 37,735,013 of record OY294028.1, on the reverse strand, counting down.
CGATTTTTGGTTTCTGAGATTTAAAATGAACACCCGGTATATCAGTCTTTAAGTTTCAAGTTGTCATTCATTAATTCTGACTTGATTTTAAATCTTGACAATATTTTACGTATGGTATTAAACCGTTGGGTGTGGCAATTCTGAGATTCTCAGCACAAACTATGGGATTAATATGAGGATTATGAATTTCAGCAACTTGGGTTGACGAAGCTGCTGCAGGATCTCCCGATCCAGATAAGCTTCCTAACCAAAATTCATTACCCGGCAAAGCATTACCATCCCATGCGTAAGACACAACGAGTAGCTTTCCTGAAAATTTAAAAGTAGATTATTACGTTTGATAAGTTAAATTGGCGATCAATGTAAACCTGCATCGTTTCCTCGAAGTTTTGTATGTGGCTCTCGTCTTTCGATGTGAATTTTTATACCTTTGCCTGGATGCCCATTTATATTTATTGTATCCCCATTACGGTAACCTCCACAGCTACTGTTTTCATTAAAATAAGCAAAAACTACATCCGATATAGCATGAAGTTTGCTGCCCAAAATTCTGCAAATAGATTAAATTATATAGACAATGCTGTAAAAATTGACAGCTTGTAGTTGTAAGTTAAAGTTAATTTAGTTTAAAATATCTACTAAGCAAAATTTTCTAAATTTACAATTCGAAAATTGTTTTGATGTACAGGTAAAGTTTGAAGTTGAAATATCAACATTGAATCTTAAAGCTATTAAATAATGCTGTACTTACTGTATTCTCTTGGCAAACAAATCTAAAAACAACGAATTTTGATGAGGTGATATTTTCCATACGCCAAGACCAATTCCCACAATATGAACAAAAGCGGTCGTGTTTTTTTTAATTGCTCGATCATTTGCTTCCAATAATAAAGTGTCAATTGACAGTGCAATTCTTTTACAATATACTAGATTATCAAAAAAACTGCCATCCTGCAATTGGTTGAAACGAAATTCAGTTTTATTGATTTTCGAAACTTGGGTAAACGTAAAAGGAGCTTCCCCATAAAAACCAGAAAATAAGGAATGCATCGTTGGGGCAAATTGAGTACCATATCCGTTGCTTTCTTGGTTTTGTTCTGCAGACACTACCACATCTTGATACTCCATTACGTTTTTTTTATCAAATCGAGCTCCAATGAGACCTATAATAATACCTTCTGATTCAACATTGGATCTATTTGTTACACCTGAGTTATGACGATTCCCATCGTTTAGAAAATCAGTGTACGAAGAAATTGATAAAAATGCCGATAACTTTATTTCATCATAACTTAAACACTTATTTAAATTCATTTTCTCATTTTCCGAATCCGTTCCAATTGATTCCCAGTTATCAAATCCTTTTAAACCATCCAGCAATAGATATGAATCGTACGCTGTAGTATACATAAACACAACTGCTCGTTTAATTAGTAATCGCTGAATAAACTCCAACAAAGAAATATTTTTATATAATTCTTTTTCGATATTAGATCCAAATTTTCGTTTAAACAATAAAAAGCTGGTGTACAAAAACAAAACATTTTCGTGAAGTACCGGATAAACCGAATTGATGTTTCTTTCCAAAACATCACCTGACAAATCATTTTGGAGTACTTTACATCGCACACTTTCTATGGGAAATCGAATTGGAAATATATCACTGTTTTCCAATATCTGATTTAAACCTACTGGTGGGGGTTGTTGTGCATTAGCATCGGCTATTAACAAAGCCAAATTATCGTTCGACCACACTGGAGCGCTGTCAGGCCAATCTGGTATTGAAAACATTTTTCAAAAATTTGCTGCAACTTCAGTTTTTGACATTAAAGAATTACTCGGCAAAAAAGTTGCTTATATCTAACAGAAAATCTAAAACAATTATTATTATAATTAAAAAAATATATGGATAAAGTTTACACACGTAGTAGTAATAGTAAGTAATAATAATTTTATCAAATTTGTTGAAAACAATTTTTCTAGTACATAGGTATGTATCTCAGGTTGGGAAATGATCACTTTCAGTCATATAGATTGGAAAGTAAAACATAATAGCTTTCTGATTGGTTGGCAGGTGAAAATAAATAGTATTAGTTTTACTGATTGTGAATAATTATATCATATTATATTACTTTATTTTGTGCTTGTTACGAAATCTAGTGGCATTTCACATAATCATAAAATTTTATATTATAGCATTGATAGATTTCTATATTCGAATATATTTTACATTTACATTAATCTATTTTGTCGTTGTATTGATCATAATAAATAATAAATAGTTGCCAAATTTCTTATACCTGAACTATATATCATTTTGACAAAATTTGATGATTAAGTTCGTACAATAAAAGTTATAATATAATATATTACCCAATTTAATTTTACTGTTCACTTCCACCAGACATTAAACAATATTGACAAACAATATCACTCAGCAGAAGGATTGAGTGGAATACGTAGACATCTACAATCAAAACAAATAGTTATAAATTATAAAAAAGAGAAAAACCACATTTTATGAACCTTAAAAGCGGTCTTTGTCTTTCTTATTGCCTAGATACGAAGCACGCTAGTCAGGAATTTCTGATGTGCAAAACTTTTGTCAATGTCGCTATCGTTGTGAAAAACCCTGAAGGTTAAAAGTTTCCAATGAGAAGTAACTAGAAAACTTTCTCGTTATTTTCTTTTGAAGGTTATTCGCAAAAGTTAAAACTACTCTTGGGACATAATTTTCATTATTAATTAATTTTATAAAAATTACATTTTATTAGTCCATCACAAAGTATGGTTTGATATTTTAATAATTACATTGGTATTACATTTTATTGTGAGTATATTACACAGTATATTAGATTAAAATAGGCAATATAAGATTATATTATTTCATTCAAATTTTCTTTTTAAATTTTTTTTTAAATTTTGTTGGAATTTTGTAAAAGGTAGAATACCCGAAAAGGTAGCAACATGCAAATTATTAGCATTAATTTTGGGATTTATAAAACAATTATGCAATTCTGTTATTTGTGTGGATGCTGCTGCAGCAGAATCTCCAGTAGACCCCAATTGTTTTTTCCAAAACTCATTTCCTGGTAAAGAATTGCCATCACCAGGATAACTTACAATCAATAGTTTTCCTAAAATTTAAGCAAATTAAGTTTTGTTGCAGTAACTTTATTGACATAGGTACCTTCATCGGCTCCTTTAAGTTTTTCGTGCGGATTTCTTTTAGAAATGTAAATTTTTATTCCTCCTAAATCATGTTTTGGAATTTTCATAAATTCGTTATGTTTACAACCACCGCAAGTAGAAACTCCATCAAAGTAAGAAAAGAATACATCCGATACCGAACTTAATTGGTTGCCCCAAAATCTAAAATAAAATGTTAAATAATGGTGAACATTATATATAGGTAAATATATCTTGCTTTAATCTTTGAGCAAAAGTGTCGGCCAAGATATTTCCTTGTTCAGCGTGAGCTTTCCATACACCGAGACCAAATCCAACAATGTGAATATAAGCAGTCGTATTTTTTTCTTTTGCTCTGTGATTAGCTTCAAGTAGCAGAGTATCAATAGAAATGGAAATTCGTTTAGCAAAACCTACTTTATCAAAATAATTATTGTCTTTGTCTATCACAATAAACCGTTGTGGAAATTCTTTGGTCAAATCTCTATAAGTAAAGCAAGGTTCTTCGTAAAATTTTGCAAAAATAGCGGGTAAACTGTCATCATTTTCATCTCCATATCCATTGTGAGAAGTGTTTTGATCTTTGGTAATAACCGATTCTTGATATTCCATTACACCGGGTTTTACAAGTCGAGCACCGGTAATTCCAATCACAACTCCAGAGTTTTCAATATTAGTACGAGAATCACTAACGTGGCCTAAATTTTTGCGTTCCCCTTCATTGATAAAATATGAGTATGAACTAACGGAAAGAAACACGGATAATTTAATTTCATCGTAACTTAGACAATTATGCATTGATAATTTTGACCCAGGTTGGTCTTTTCCAATTAATTCCCATTTTCCGAAACCTTTTGTGCCATTCATAAGAATGTATTGATCCCGTTTTCCAATAAACATAGCAGCGCGTTTGGTAAGCAATCTTTCTATTAAATCTAGAAGCGACATATCGTTATAAATTTGCTTTTCGGTTGCACTTCCATGCTTCCTTTTATGTAAAATAAAGGCAATGTACAAACGAAGAACCTGTTCGTGGATTAATGGATAGGCACTATTTAGATTGCTTTCCAAAATATTCTCAGAAACAAAATCTTTTAAGTATTTACAACGAACGCTATCGATGGGAAATGCCAGTGGAAAAGCATCACTTTTTGTTATAACTTCGGATAAATTAATATCTTTAATTTCAATAGGCACCTTTTCCAAAATAAAATGAATTTCTTCTTGGGTCCATTGAGACAATTCGGCTGGCAAATCAGGTAAATCTGACATGGTAGACAACACTATAATATCACGATTGCAACAATTACACACGAAGTCAAGAACTGAATGAATATTTGTACTACCGCTTCCTTTATAAGTCTGTTTATGATTCACCACTATTGAACAGGATCACAATAAGTTGGTATAATTTGTTCAAGGTTGTGCAATAAAATCTAGTTTTTGGAGTAAACTATAGGATTAACTAAGAGATGGCGCACCACGTCGTTCCCATTTGCTTCGACGATATAATTATTGTATAATAATTATCTTTATATTAATAAAAGGAAAGTTGCATTCTTTACCTGCTAATAAAAGTGAAATTCTTTTGTGAATATATATTTAAAAATTCTACAACTATCAAAAAACTATTAGCCCGGTCATTACACGCTAATCCGAGTTCATAGTACTACAATAATTATCAACTTGCAATTGCTTCAAGTGCAATGTATTTGTATTATAAAATTTTATGAATTTTTATATAGGCAAATATTTGTGCATTGTTTTTGCTAGTACTCCGAAGTAAAGGTAATTAATTTAAGTGATGAAACATGGCGAAACTGTGCAATATTTCAAAACTTATCTAATCAGTTGGTCGGATTTTTTTTTAATATTTACAAAAAATGCAAATATTCCAATTATTATTTTTTATGGACTTGAGATTTAAGAACAAAACAAATTTTAACAACTTTTTTATTACTCAATAAAAAGCATACAATCATAATGAATTACAAACTAAATCAAAGTAATTCTATTGGGGATTTACACATCACCAATCCCCATCAAAACATGTTTTTACAACAATCAATAATATCTTTTATCATCTGGCACAATTTTTTTGTTTACATTTTTAATATTTTATTCATAGCACATTCAACATTATTGTGCATAATTTCAGTTTTTATATAAAACAAAAATATAATTACTAAGTGCCCCTCCTCTTCCAAATTACAATATTTATAATTTGCGATTTTGCGATATTAGTTTAAAATTTCAAACCTACGAGTATATTCGACTCGATTATATTATAATAATTTCAAGTTACAATAGTTGGTAGCTGGATTACAGGTTGGGGAAATTCCTTTAGGGTGCAATCATAAAAGTCGGTTAGAATTTGTTCAGATGGCGAACGAGGCGGATCTTCATCAACATTTAATGGTACGGTAACATCTCTTGCTATTACGACACAGAAACATTCTTCCGATTTGTGTTTGCGTTGGAACGAAATTCCACATATTGATGCTAAAGTTTCACTACTGTCAACCTGCAAATTAAAAAAAAAAAAACATTAGTGTTTGGTATTTTGGATATTAATAGGAAAGAATTTATTTAAAAATGGATGAGTTTGCTTATAAACTCATCTAAATTTTAAAAAACCCACGAGTGTAATAATATTATGATAATTACCTGTATAACGGGAATGTAGTTTTCGTAACAGTAAGCTTGCAAAAGAACGGTTTGCATGTGGGAGCCAGCTTCTTCTGATCTGGTCAGCAAGCAGAGAAGTGCGTCTTCGGGATTATCATCCAGATAATTTAGGGATGGTAAAAGACCACAAACGAGACGACGTTCACAACGTGCCTTTGTGACGGCACTCACAACTTCGCGTCCAATGGTATTTCTATTTAGCATTTTGCACTTAGGATGTTCCACTTTTGAAATACACATATTGGTAACTTCGGAATACAACAACTTGGGAAACACTTTTATAACTTTCACTAACAAATTCAAAAAAATATTTTTCACAACTTTAACAAGTCACAATAACAATCACTTGAAGTAATATTAAACAATGTTGTGTAATAATATAGCAGTTAAACAATCTCTCAGGTTTTATCCAAATAAGCAACGTTTACGAACTAACTCGGTGTTTTGCCGAGAATCGATTATATACTTGGCCACGACGGTACGGAGTGGGAGAAAAATTCCCAGAACAGATACTCGGCGGGAAATTATCTTTTCGTGTAAACTACATTCGAGAAACCTACGCTTGTTGAAATTGTTTATACATTAATTTTTAATTTATTCAGGGTATTATTCAGTTATTCAAAAAGAAAATATTTTGCTGGAAATTTAAAATACCAAATACCTATCTAAGTGTTATTCAGAAACTGTTTACAAAATAATGTTAATTGTTATTTTAACAGTTCAAATTTAATGGAATTTTTTTACAAAAACAATTAATTTTTTAAAAGTGATCACTCTAAGAACATGTGTGACCCAATACTTGGACCATCTGATTTTAAGATAAGATTTTTGAAACACACTTAAAAACGTGAAACTTTTAAATCTTCTATAAATACTTTCAATTTCATTTATCAAATATTACCTACTTAATTTGGGTCATTTTCATAGATCCTTATAGTATACGAGTGTAGAACTTTACAAATTATTAATATAATATTATATAGTATGGATAATATATATCTACATCCATTATTATTATATATCCATTGTTTCTTGGATTATCTCTACCACAGAAATAATTTTTTTTTTAAGTTTAAAAAAAAATGAAGTATGAATGCATTTGAGTATTGAAAGATGCCATTATACCATTATAGGGTGAGTTTGCCCGTTGCGTTGGCGTTACTTCGCTCGGTCTCATACACCAAAAGATATTAAAAATTGTTGTTAATTTCCGTTAAATTTGTTTACTTATGATTTTACATAATCCTCTTTGTTTATAAATTTATTGTAATCATAATAATATTCCTAAAATTCTTAAAAAACCCACAAAAGAGATAAGAGGGCCAGGAAGTAAGAATCGATTTATCAGCAATCGCGGTACCGCAGGAATCTTTGGAATGGAAACATCATGTGTTTCTCTCAATACAATCAAGAAAACCTTCTGACTGGAACGTGATTTTAACAATTATTTTGGCAAAGTATTTTTTTATATTATCTATTTAGATATCACAATTACTTGTATCCGCGCTTGTAGAAATGAATTATACACATCAGATAGTTCTGAAAAGTCGAAAATTTTACATGATTCACTTTTTCTGATATACGGCTGATAATTTGTTGATATTATCACTAATAAGTTGGTACTTGTGCTAGTTAGATTATATACTATTATGCTCGTGTATACCTGCGATAAATTGAAAAAGTGGATTTGTTTTAAAAAGTAACAAATTACAATATTGAATATTATATTAATGCTTCACCAATACCAATATAATAATTAATATTGAGAATTAACACGTTCAAACCAAACATCCAAGACCTATAAACTTGACCCATCATTACAATTTCCGTTCTGTGCATCATTATTTAAAAAAATAAATATATTATAGTTTGTTTTGATGGTGCAGAGTACTAAGTTCAGTTATACAATATACAATAATAATAAGGATAGAATGATAGAAATATATTGCTCTATAAAAGAATATTCAATATTTTGATCTGAATTATTCAAAAATAATGCAAGTAGGTTAAATAATACTTTAGAGTTGTAACCTATAAGTGTGTGCAATATGTATATTGATATAACATGATAAGATAATAAATATTATTTTAATAAAAAAATTTCGTGGTAGGAAGGATTAGAACTAGAATCTTATAATGTTTAACAAACATTGATTTTTCACTTGGCCGACTAACTGAACTTATTAGGTAAATGTAATTAGGGTAGTTTTGGCATTGCAAATTTGTGTTAAACTTGAGATCACAGCATGTTGCGGTTCCGGAATATTGCAATGTATCATGATTCCGGAACAATCAGAAATAGAACCACTGACTGTGTTTTAGCCTGCCGCAATTTTAATACTTTTTAAAACATTTTTGTATGTATGTTTTTTAACAAATTTCTGTAGACCATGGTAATGCTTGATGTGATTGCTGGTGGAGTTACAGAGCAGAGATGCCATGTTGCAATCGCAAAGTTCGCGAGATTTTTTAGTGCGACCTCAACATAAAAATTGGATCTATATTTGCATAAATCTATATTGCATAAATCTATAGCTAATTGACAAACCGTAAAAGAAAGTAAATAATGATTTCAATTGCTTTGCGTAAGTTTGCGTATAAGGTTCCTAAATTTGATATTTATTAATTATTTTTATTTATAGTTTATTTATTTATATATATATTTAATTATAAATTCTGCAAGTTGCACATGTTCTTGCATTTTACTTAAGTTTTTAATCTAATAATATCGGCGTATTATAATTACTGACTGCTTAGTTTATAAAACAAGCATACTTGTATTTGCAAAATGCAGCAAAAAATTTAAATTTTTTAAAATGTTTATGATCTCTTTCGTGCTTAACAATTGAGATTTTACTGTATATCTTTTAACCACTTAGGCTTAACTATAATATAAAACATTATGAAATATGTTGTAATGTTTTCAGTAACTAGAGCAGGGCACCAGGGCGCAAAATATTTAAGGGCGTAATTTGACAAAAGCAAAAGGAAATTCCGGAAAATGCTTTTTCATTAGATAGTTAAGTAAAAATTTTAGATACTCGTTGAGCCTTCTAGTGGTTGTATATCCAGAGCCTCCGCTACCATATATATGCAAAGTGTGCAATGCACAAGGGCTCTATCCTTTAGGGGTCCAAAAAAAATTTCAAAAAAATTTGCAAAAAAACAAAAAACAAAAATTAATTTTAAAATAAAAGTTGAGAAAATAAATAGAATTAGGTATAAATACACACGAAATGTTGTACAAAATTACGAGGGTTGTATGATAAGTACCTGGCCTTGACAAGAAAAAATAGTTTTATGTGTAAAATTTGGTTTTAGTTTTCAACGTGAACATCTTTTAGCTCAATACACTTAGTCCAACGCAAATCTATCTTTTGTATCCCATCTAAAAAATACGATTGCTGAAACCCTTCAAAATCAGTGTTTGCTTCCGCAATAACTTCATAGTTTTTTTCCTCCGAGCCATTTTTTTATGTTTTGAAATAGGAAATAATCGCTGGGGGCTATATCTGGCGAATATGGTGGTTGCGGAAGCAATTCGTATCTTAACTCATGGAATTTTGCCATGGCGAAGAAGCAAGTATATAAGCGTTGTTTTTCTTAATCGAAGAGAATTTTGTTCTTCGCCAAATGCGGATGTTTTTCTTTTACAGCATGGTTGAAGCGGTTCAATAAATTGGCCTAATACTCTCAATTAATTGTTTTGTCATTTTTTCTGCCATTTTGTCCAATCGACGTGAAGTGATAACCTCATTTTGATGCACCTGCATGATCTTTATCAAAAATGCTTGTACGACCACGTTTTAATTCAGATATCCAAAATTTAATCATTGAGAACGAAGGTGCAGAGTTCCCATAAACTTCGCTGAGCTCCATTTTAGTCTTTTATTTTCTTTTCAAGTAGTAAAAAAAAAGAAGAAAAAATTTTTTTTTCATTATTTTAAAATTACAAAAGTTGTTCTATTTAAATAGATCATTCACAAACTAAACAACGCAGCTACTTGACCGTTGGACAGTATTGCTGAAAAAGATTATATTTACGAAAAATATTATTTTTAAAATTATAGTAGCGTTATTTCTTCCCTAGGCCAGGTACTTATCATAAAACCCTCGTATCATCCAGTTACTGCCGATTCCTATGTTGCGAGAACATGTCAGGCGGTAGTTTTTTGATTTTTCATGTTCAGACATGAATAATGCCTGGACCGCTATAAAAGCGATGCATCGCTAGAGGCATTAAAATATGATCCAAAATGCCTTAAGGGGCGCCAAAATCCTTTTTTGCACACAGGCGCCGGTAGCCCTTACGGGGGCCCTGTGTACATCCATAGGTTGTACCAATCCCATTCAGCTGCATTAATAAATCCACACTTAATTTAATTACCTACGTTAGTATCAATATATGGTTTTAATTCTATTACCTAATGGTAATAAGTGGTTTGTTGGACGTAAACCATATGTATCTTGCCTATAATAACTAATAATTGCTATTATGGATTAAAAAAAAAAATAGTAATATTAAATAAAGTTAAATAATGACGACCGTACTGGTTTTCGCGAAAACAAAGATCTATTTTAAAAAATCAGTCTTGGCATTACCATGGTTTCCAATTTTAACGCAACTTTATAATATAATTGCGTTTGAAATTAGTTTAATAGCAATGGCTTCATTATACCATTACCTCGTCAATAAATTACTTCTACGGGCTTACATAAATTTATTGTCGTAAAATTTGCTCATACACAACAAATTTAAGTATTATAGCAATGTTCTTAACAGAGTTTAACAAATCGTTACTTGCCCGCTGCATAAAACCCTATAATTGTTAATTTATTATATTAGCGTAAAAAATTTAATTTTTATTATAATTTTCGTTTTCCCAATAATAAAATATATTAAAAATAGTAAACAATAAGTAATATAAAATTTGTACAAATCATCGGCAAAAGTCCTATTTTTTTATAATTTTAAACTGTACTTTTCGAATTTCTGATAAATTCAGTAGCAATAACATTTTAATACTTTGTCAATATAAAGTAGGTCGTTAACATTGCTAGACACGAATCCCTGACCTGTTCCGAGTCGATCTCGGTTCCACAAAATAATTATGTGCGTCATCCAAATTATAAATTCAATGTTGTTAATCTCTTGGGCTTTCCATAATATTTATGTGTGCGTAAGTTTATATACGATTGGCGAAAGTATTGGCAAGCTGTTGTACCTAATATCCGTTTCATTGATTATGTAATAATCGTCGCAGCGATAACTAAAACCATTTGGCAATATATTTGTGTACTATGTACCTACGAGTAAAAAAAAAATAAAAGCAGCTATACAATTTATTATTTCCACGAGTGATACTTTTTTCGTGATGTGCATGATACGACTAACTATTTTTCTCGTGTTAACAATATTATAATAGTACAAGGTACAAGCTAATGTGATGCGTTACATTAATTACATCCGTGCGTTAACATCAAGCAAATTATTATTTTTTGTTAAAACAAAGAATTATTTTACGTCAAACATGCGCTCAATTATGAACGAATAAAAATGAATTCAAAAATCATATCATTGTTATCATTTGCAATCGGTATTTTAATTTAGACTTATTCGTACTAAAAACATTTAAGTAATGATTTCATAACAATCTGAAACCGTAACCGTAACCGTAACGCAGGTAAATTAATTACTAAAATTATTTTAACTGGAATTTCCATCAGTATTGTATAATTTCCCATTTAGTCCAGTTCAAATAAGTTGTTACTCGGATTTACTATATGGAATTACTGGGGAAAACTCGGCGAAAATACGGAAAGGAACATGACCTTAGTGGTCTTGCGAACCTTGGTGACCTTTTCTGGTATGTCCGTGGTTATATAATATGTACTGTTCAATGTAGGTTAAACTACTTCGGTAAATTGCCTTTGCTTTCCGATGGTCAAAATAAAGTCTTACTTTACCTAAGGTCGAAGCATACGCTACACCTCATTAAATCAACCTAATAAATTTTAAAAAATTCAAATTACCAAAGTATGATAATAGTGGTCACTTATGTCATAAGTGGAAGAAATTCGCAATCAATGGTTAATGAATACATTTTTATTATGTCGATAGTACCAAATTATCAAGTAGATTTGAATAACTTTTGATTAACCGAAAAACTTTGTCATGCATTTGAGTACAAAAACGTTTCCGTCGACGTTTAAAAGATAGTATAATTTTTTAAGTGCCAGGATTTTCCCAATAAATTTTATAGTTAATTTTTTAAAATCCTGTTGATATATTTTAAAAAAGTAATATTTTGTGTATAATTAAAAAATTATGTACATAATATTATTACAATAAGTAGAGTTTTATTTATCGGTACAATAACAAAAAATTCCTTTAATGATAACACTTCACGAGAAGAATTTTGTATACCAAACAAAGTCCGGCTGTTTCCGATATGGTTTTTCCGTTGATTACAAATATTCTTTCAAAATTTCTTCGCGCGTGCTATCCAAATACAAAAAACACTTTTGGCTCAAATATGGTCAAAAAGATGTGTTTTAAGAGTCGTAATCTATACGAAAAAAAGTCTTTCAGAAACAGGTACAGTTTTTTGATATCTCCAATGAAGGTATGAAAATGTATGGTAATTTACAATGTACGAGTATTATGTACCAAATAATTCATTTCGAGTGAGTCTTACTTTGGAATAGCCCTGGTATTTGAATATTTACCACTACACAAAATAATTTATTACTTAAATTTACCAAGAATTAACTTAAAGGAATTCAAATTATGTAATACTACTTTTCACCTTACAATTTATTATGTATGAAGGTTCATAGAAAGCACATAGCGATACAAATTCAAAGTAGGACAAAGGCAAAATCGAAACTTCTGCTAATTATTGTAAATACATAATGAAACTTTATACGGAGAACAAATTTTTACAACATGAATTTATCGATTTCAGTATTTTACAAAGTGAAAAATATTATCAGAAAAAACTGCTATACAAAACAATATTATTTTCAAAACTTGGAAAAAGCTTTCGCAATAATTATATTTTGAATTTATTATATCAGATTCAAATATTTATTGTTCTTATAATTGATAACAAAAACAATTATGTAGTAATAGTAACCTACGTTTTGTTATTGTAAATTTAAGAAACGCAAATAATAAATTCATTGCCATCAATAATGTTCGGTTAAAATGTGTGGATATTAAATTTTTATTGAATGACAGAAAATATGATTGATGACGTAGTATCTTCAAGCGTTGAAAATTAACCATGGTTAAAGTTATCGATTTACGTGCACTATTTGATTTCATAAACATTGTGTTGCGACAATAGACAACGTCACAAATAAAAAATATGACGATTAACGATTACCATCGAAAATATCTTTTTACATATAATTTAAGCCAAAAATTTTTAGTATAAATAATTTCTATAAAATAAATAACCTACCTCTATAGCTGAATATTATTATGTTTTTAAAATAACCGATTATATTATAGCGACAAACTATTGTCTAAAAATCTGCTTTAGTCCTGAATCCATCCAAACACAAAACCTGAAGAAATTACTTTATTCAATAAAAAGATTACACATAACATTGTAATTACTAATTAGTCTCGACGACGAGGCCCACATCAAAATTGGGCGAAACGTCTGCAACTAACACAGTAGTTTTATTGAGATAGATCCAAAATCTCTAAAATATACAATTTTAACCCTGGAACTGCACACTGGGGTCTCAGAAACCCTAAGCGTCATATAAATTAATGCCACATGTGCTGTAATTATTAAAAAAAAATCCATTCTTGTAAATTAAGTTCAAAGTTATTTGAGTAGGTGTGAATATTCGTAGGTACCTTTTAGTCTTTAAGCGAATTACAATAACTGAAAATAAATTTTTATGGGTATCTCAGACCCCAGTGTGTAGTTTACGTATACTTTAAAATCTAACATTAATTTAATTTTATGGAATATTAGCTTTATTTACCGTCAAATCATTACTGATTTATATCCAAGTGAGTTTTAAAGATATTATGACTTTATTATAAACATAATTTTAACAAATTTTAAAATTTTAAATTAAAAGAAATAACAAGCTGTGCTATGGATGTCAACAGCAAAGTTGAGAAGCTTGGCTAAGAGTAGTCAGCACATTTTTTGGCAAACAAAAAATTTTTTTTGTTAAAGGTATACCTTCTCAATAACTTTGACAATATATAATTCATTTAATAAATTTACTTTTTTTGTAATAAAATGTTGAGCATAATTTCACACAATTTATCCCATTTTTCAAGTTTTTAATAATAATTTGATCAAAATGGACGAAAAATTACTATCTAATATATCCTACGCACTAAGGCAGTATTGTTAAAGAGTACTAAACAAAAATTTTGTTTAAATTGGTTGTTTACTTTAAAATATCATAATAACAATATTGGGGTCTCTAAAACCCAGTGTGCAGGACACGTTACAAAAAATAAATGTGAAGTTCCAGGGTTAATAATAATATGAAAAAAATTTCTATTGTTACTATTCCGTATTTTTACCATAAAATTTTCAGATTTTAATTTAATAAGAAAATTTTATAATTATAACATTTTTCAATAGTACTTGAACATTACCTTATATTTATCGCCTTGACAGCATTTATTTTTTATTCAAGAGCCTATGACGATCTTGGAGCATCGAAGAATCTATATATAACTTGCATTAAGTGTTTTATACACATGGATCCGTAATTAAAAAATATACAATTTAAAAATTACAATTTAATCAATAATTATCAGTACCACCTAACACGCTATTAATAAACTTCCTGTTTGTGTGTGTATGATGATGCGTGATCACTGATCATCATCAATAGATGCATAATAATTATTATATTCACTTCGTACGATAAAGATTTTTTTTTATTATTAATTGAAAAAAGCTTTCATCCGAAGATGTAGTTTTAGTTTTGATGGTGATGATTATGATTCCTATTATGATTTCGTTGCCGTTAAGAGAAGAGCAGAGAAAGACAATAATATTATTGAGTTACACCGTTACACATTCTCGAGTTACTAACCAAAAATAATTTTAAAACGAAATATAGGTTACAAAAAACATGTTTTTTCATGTTTCTTGATAATATTGTAACAGTTATATTTTTTCTAATTCTGTTACAAAATGACTACTTTTGGAATGTCATTTGAGTTTCCAAATGTCATTCTTTTTATCACTAGTGATAAAATGAGATTACTTTTATCACTAGTTATAAAATGAAAATAATATCACAATATAAGTTAACTGAATTTTTAATTATAAATATTTACAACACAATTTACAAATTTCATATTTCCATGATTATTTTCCAGCGCAGATATCGATGGCGAGGGTGATATTCTGGAATTCGCCGGTGGCATCGAAGTGTTAGTAATATTTGTTTCATTATTTTCCATCGCAGATATCAATGGCGAGGGTGATATTCTTCTGGAATTCGCCGGTTGCATCGAAGTGTTATTGTTTGTTTTCACATTTTCGCCTAAAATTTTAGTAGAAATTCGTTTCTTGTTTTCTATGGAATCTTCAATATAACCCTCGGCAACGGTAGAAGATTTCCATCCCCCATGTCGCTTTAATGTTAATAAATCCGCTCCAGAATTAGCCAATAAGGAAGCCGAAGATCGACGAAAACAGTGACCAGTATATTGGTCAGAATTAGGCAAATTTAAAAAAATTGCAATTTTTTTAGGCATAGTACCAATTGTGTTAATCCCAATAGGTTGTCTCGTACATTTTCCGTTTCTATATCCCAAAAAAAAACGAGAATTTGCTTGGTTCGGTCGAAGAGATACATATTTTCTAACAATTTCAACTAAATTTAACCCGTCAATATTGCCTTCTGTTATTGTGAATGTTCTTGGATGTTTTGTTTTTGTATCAGGAATACAAATTTTGAAAAACGAGCCAAAATCTACAACATGATCTGTGAGCATTTTAACAAGTTCGTCCTTACGGCAGCCACCGGATAATGCAATAATCAAGACTACCTATAAACAAAAAATAAATTATGAAGATAAATTCTTAACACTTGCTACTAACAAACTTACCTTTAAAGCTAAATATATTTGGTTATCGGCATTTAATAAAAAATTATTGAAATCTTCTTTTGTCAGTACTTTTGATTTTTTAGGACGATATCCTTCCGCTTGCCTCTTCAAAAAGGCAATTAGATTTGTAAATTTGCTAATATCAACATTATTTTTCATTGAAATTGTCGTTCTTAACATTGAATACGTACTCCACAAAGTGGAAGGTTTATAAACCTTTGCTTTGTTAGCAAAATAAGCAACAAGTACCTTTTCCACTACTGTTTTGACGTTTTTTGAATCACACCATGTTTTGAAGCGTTTATATGCAAATTCGTATACTTGCTTAGATTTGTCTGGCAATAAAGTTAAAATTGCGGAATTGGCATCATTTTCAATATCAGAATCTTCAGAACCACTCATTTTATTACCATTACCTCGTGCAAAACTATTTACCCGAAATAAAAAATTGCTTGTTGTTTATACATATTGTTGTAGCAACTGATGTTTTAAAACTTCTAGATTAATATAATTTATTTTGTGCAGGTATTTGAACTGTCAACGTAAACTTGATATTATTAGTAGGGTAAATAATTTTACGCGCGATCGATCTGAATTTTTGCATATGCATTCCTACCGATAATTCACCAGGGAGTGTAATACAAGTCGAGGGAGGGAAAGTTTTTTGCTCAGTTTTTCGATATCTAGCTCCGTTGTCGAGTTATTGCTAATTCAAAAAATTTTGTTTTAAGAAATCCCATTTTGCACAGAATTAGAAAAAATCTTGTATGCAACACGACGTAAAAGTGTCTTTTTATAACACGGCGCGTTGTCCATCTCGGCTGCGCCTCGATGGACAATTTTCACGCCTAGTTATAAAAAGTATCACTTTTACATCTACACTGAAAGAAAAAGATAGCAGTAAGTGCTATTTTCTTAAGGCGCCACTATTGTAGCATTTAATGCAGTGTCTTGAATTAGTTAAGTTTCTTCTGTTAATAATAAATATTTTTAAATGATTCAAAAAAAATTAATTAGGTAAATCATTAAACTATTTCGGTAAAAGCTTAAAATTTTAAAAATAAATCGATTTTTTAAGTAATAACCTCTTGAAATATAGCTAACTTTCAGCGCTTCTGTATTAAAATCTATATTAGATATCAAAAAATAAATTCTTTACCAAAATAGAATAAACCTTTACCTGCAGATTAAAAAAAAATTGAAAATTTTTTGGTCATTAATCGAGCTATAAATTTTACGATAAAATGTACCGTATTATGAATTTTTTCCATGCAATTGCATATATTGCAGGGGTAATGCAAGTTTTATTTCAAATGTATAATCATTCAGACCAGTTTGAAAACGTAAACATAGTATCGAGTTACCGACGTACTGATTACATTTATAATAATAACTTTTAGCTATCTTACAAAAACTCATGATTTATTTATATTTATATAAATTAGAATGTTTCTTCGTAAAGACATTAACCATAAAAAAACAGAAAACCTTTTTACCAATTTTTATTTTTTATTAAATTTTTAAAAATGTAAAGAAATTTTATTTAATTTAAAATTAAAAATTTTTAAAATTATCCCATAGATTTTTTGTGTTTAAGGTACGAGGACTGAAGAGGCGGATATAGTACTTTTGGGCAATTATACAGGGTGTCCCGTGACCGTGGAGAACCTTCGAAGTGTTGATAAAGGACACTTTTCTAAGACACATTTTTAACCTTCAAGCAAGTGCGTGTTCATTTAGAACAGCAGCGGTCGCGCGCGTAACCTTAAAGACCTATTGTAAATTTTAGGGATTCAATGCACCAAATAATTAAACAATCATTTATTTTTTATAATAAATTATAACAATTATTTTTCGGTTAAGAAACGAATTTAGTTATAAAACATTACTTAAATTTTATTAATTACAATTAAAATGATAATTTAAAAAAAACACATTTTTTTTGGATTAGGTCGCAACTTGGCAACATAAATCTTACTTATAATTACATAAAATCAAAATTATAAAAATAAAAAAAACTGACACTAATAAAATCAAAATATGATAGTATTTAGTAACCAAAGTTTAGTTTTCTTCCAAGGAAGAAACATTTTTTCACAAACGGCGTCCCGGGTAACCAGTTAGACAACAGGCGCGTGTAGTCTTTTCCACGTTTACGCCTACGGCGCTATCGAAACAAATGCAATTTGTGCAATATGTAAATCGCAAGGTATGGCGACATATAGTTGCTTGTAATTAACCTAGAAGAGGCTACTAATTATAAACAAAAATGTATCAAGTGCGGTCGATTCGACGCCGCGCGCCTGCTTGAAGGTTAAATAAAATTTTTGTCCAAGTCCAAACCCTTGGAGGGTACCTCTCCCTTTAAAGCAATTTTTTGAATTTCTGATTTCAAACGACCATAGCTCCGATACTATTGCTTTTTTAGGTTTAATGGATTAGAATTTTTTTAAAGATCATTCGCTTATCTACAAATTAGGTTATAACCTTTTATCGTCTAGAATCAACGGATTTCGAGTTATAAATTAAATGAAATAAAAAACTGTTAAAGAAATTCAGGTTTTATTTTTTTTACTTTTCTTGCGAACTCCGTATCTCTTAAACAAAACGTTTTAGAAAAAACTAACGGCTTAACCCGGACAGAGAATTTTCACAGAAATTCTGAAAATAATAAACAAGGTGTACTAAACAAAAAATATATTTACAAAATTGCTAAAAATCTCAATTTGATTTAGGTAGGTACCTATAGCATCGTTTGAGCAACATTGTTATAAAGCACATTAGTTTATCGTTAATTATTTTGTTAATTTATGATAATAATTTATGAGGGAAGCCAATTTGAAAATTTATTAAAATAAATTTTATAAATTTATTTTTTTTACCTACACCTTGTTCATTATTTTCAAAATTTCTGTAAAAAGAGCTGGTTACCCAAAACAATTTATTTGGCCAAAGTTGTAGCCCGTAAAATTCCCTATCCAGTTTAAGCCTCTAGTTTTTTTCTAACACGTTACGTTTAAGAGATACGGAGTTCGCAAGAAAAGTAAAAAAAATAAAAACCTGAATTTAAAAAAAAATTTTTACTTAATTTAATTTATAACTCGAAATACATTGATTCTAGACGATAAGAGGTTATAACTTAATTTGTAGATAAGCGAATGATCTTTAAAAAAGTTCTAATCCGTTAAGCCTACAAATCAATAATATCGGAGCTATGGTCGTTTGAAATCAGAAATTCAAAAATTTGCTTTAAAGGGAGGTACCCCCCAAAGGTTTGTACTTGGACAAAACTTTTATTTGAAAATTTGTCTTAGAGAAGTGTCCTTTATCACCACCTCGAAGGTTCTCCACGGTCACGGGAACATTCTGTATTTATAACAAGAACTTCTGAACTAAACACGATTTATGTTGGTTTTATAATATTTGAAGGTCTTTTCTAAACCAATTTTAGTAACACTTGCCCGCAAAAGCTGCAAATACTTAAACTTGTTTATAATACCTTCTGTTACGACCAATTACCCACTCCCGCTATGAAAATAGGGCCCCTCTAAGCAATCACATTTTGGGGCCAATTTAGTTCTTCCGAATTAATTCAAAAAACTCAAATATTGTGCTTCACAAACTTTACGTGGAGTGCCCAGTCAAGTTTCCATCAACATTTTATAGGTGCTTATTTCAATAACGTGTTTTTTTGAGTATATTTCTAAATTTTATCCGTCCCTGGCTAACCCAAATATATTAGGCCCAATTTGTGCCCACCTATTTCAAAAATTCTGGTACTGTAGCTGCATAAGCTAGTGCTATAGCTTTATACCTAATATTGCTGGCTTTTTTCTTAAATAATGCTCTTCCAGTGCAGGATTTACGTATAAGCTAATAAAGCTATAGCTTAGGGTCTCCACTTTCTTGATACCCCAAAAAATTGTCCGAGTGCCAAAAATGAAATTTGGCACTGACATATAATATTTGGACTTATAAAGAGCCCCATATCTAAACGCTTAGGGCCTTATCAAGTCTAAATCCGGCACTGTGCTCTTCTAATAATAGTTTTAATTTTTTTTGCAGTTAAAGATTTTATATACTTTTTGGTGAAATTTGTCGACTCTGAAGAAGAACTACCTATTAAGCTTTTAACTTTAACATGGCATAGTTAAGAAAGGGGTTGTTAATCCCTGAAATGTTAATTTAGAGAAAAATCCAAAAATATGTAACCTACAGTCTTTTCTCTCCTACAACATATTATACAATATCTTTTTCGAAAAAAAATATATTGGCATATGTTTCATTCAAATCAAAAAAACTCTTTCTATATGAAAATTTAAAATTTTGATATTTTACCTTATTTTTGAAGGGCGATTATACTCCCTAAATCCGTGTCTCAGCAGCTAAAAAAATTAAGGACCTCTTATTAAATAAGAGGTCCAAAAAAATCCAAAAATATCTAAAAATAATTACTCAAATCTGTGAGGGACACTTTTACTTGTCAGTTAACCATTTGAATTTGAGTTAACTCATGATTTGACTCGTGAAAAACTGGGCCTAAACGTCCTTTTTTTCGTAATTTTTAAAAGAACTTAAAAAAGAACCATCAGCCAACTCCTATTTTATAATATGCATTATAGAAAATGAGTCGAGTTTATACAAAAAATATCTAATCATGAAACTGATATTTTGTTTATAAACTTAGGTGAGATAAGGAACAAATCTCTATCCACAAGAAAGTTCTGCTAGTACACGTCAGTATAATTGTACAACACGTCATCAATTACCTTTATATACGTCTATCTTTTCTTGAACTTTGCCGCTTTCACCAACAATATTTTACAGAACAGCAATAGTAGCGCCTTAAGTATTTGTCGCAATCTAAATAGCGGAAATCGGGACAGTGGATTTTTATGACTACAAGTGCTATCGTAAATAGCAAACTCAAAAAGTGTCGATGGCTAGTTTTTCTGTCATGTTTTGCTTACCTATTAGCATGATATGTTATTTTATTTTACTGATAAATAGCAGTATTTGCTAGTTGAACAGCTAAAAATGCTATTCAGTTATAGCTGAATATCTGATCAATGAGTATGAAAGTTTGCTATACGAGTAGCATATTTAGCTAATTTAAATTAGCAATATGTCCTATGTAAAATAAGAAGCAGTGCAACATGATATACTATATTTCATAAAAATATTGTACAAATATTGTTAAAGGAAATGGCAATTTTTAATAACTTAACAACTTAAATAAATAAACAAACAAATAATATTCAACTAAAATTGATGTGATGATATTGTCCATAGTTAGCTGAAAATCCATACTTCCCACAGAACAGTTTTCATTCACAGAACAGGTTCCATTAGAAGATAAAATGAATACAGTTCTCGCATCTTCATTATACATAATAGTGTCGACACAACATACGTTTCGCATATGGAACTCTTATTTTGCTAAAATAATTAATAAAGTATAGAAAAAATCGGTTTTTAAAGATTTACATTAAATTTAAATTTTACCTTTGAATATTTCTATTAAATTTAGAAGATTTTATTCTTTGAAAATGTGTTGTTCAAATTTTTCAGCCATTGTCACTAATAACACAATTTGTACTGATTAAGTACTGAGTAAGTGCTTATCAAGCATTAAAGTATAGCAATTCTTGCTACTTAAATAACTATATCTGCTTAAAAGACTAACAAAAAAAGGTATACACAAAATACAAAATTTTCTATGAAAAATATCAGAATTTGTAAGACGGACAGCACACATCGGCATACTTTATTCTAAAGACAGCTATATTGGATAAAAATAATACAAAACAAAATAGCAATTATAAGTATTTTTGATTGCCGTTTAAATAACTATGGCTATTATTGCAAATTGCATTAAATGAAATGACAGACAGGAGTTTTAAGTATTTTTAAGTAGTCATTTGAAATAATATATAAAGCTATTTTCTATAGTAATTTTTAATAAATATTAGGAAAATGTCCTATAATTTCAAGCCCGTGTAGCCATATCAGCTCTGCCATTGTTTATAGCACTTTCGACACCAGCTATTATTTTCAGTGTAGGTTGCATAAATAGCTATTATGATTGACAGTATTATACAGCCGAGTATCGTTTATATATAATTCAGGATTATATAGATTGACCAAATAATGCTTAAAACAGGGTCTTAACCCTACATCACGCAATTTTTTCTTTTGCAAGGAAAATAATTTTTTTTAAAAATCCAAATTCAAATTATTTTTTTTTTTAATTTTTAAATGCAGCAGTATCAAATCTGCTGCATTTAAATATTTATACATAATAATAATTTAAATGGGTGGGCACAAATTGGGCCCAATATTTTTGGGGTGAGCAAAAGCACACATAATTTATAAATAAACTCAAAAAAATACATTATTGAAATAAGCACCTAAAATATTTGGGTGGGCAAGTGTCCACCCTAGCCTACCCCTGGCGCCGTCACTGAAAACCCCTGCCAGAAGATATGCTATTTCACGAGTTCTTCTAATAAAATTTTTGCAATTAGTTTCCTAAGCATAAAAAATGAACTGGCAAGCATTGAAACTTTGTATGTTTATTAAATTACAGCAAATTTTTATACTAGATATAAGTTTTTATTAGACGAATAAAGTTAGATGAATCACCAGGTGAAAGCCTGTCAGAACAAAATGTGTCCTAAAGCACTGTAATGTTAAAACATCAAATCAAATCTCCCACGAATAACCCCGCTTCCTAAGCTTAACCGAACCGTCCTAAGTGCAATTATGGTGGCCACCAAACCCGCAATGCCGTATCGTCTAATACCAGGACGAAGAATAAAGAATAAACTTGAGCAAAACAAATGAATCGAAAGAAACGCAAAGCGAACACATAACAGTAAATTTTGATGTATATAATTTGTCAGTTGTCCTTACATTAAATGTAATGACAACTGACAAACCTTGTGGTTAGCTTTTGTTACCTTATAGGTTATCATGTCAATTCTGTCATTTGGTCAGATAAATTACATACATGTTAATATTCATAATATTGTCAATATTCATAAAGATTTTATCATTTAAGTTTATATGTTGCATTTCGCATAATTTGGTAATACATAAAATATCATGCCCATATTCACAAACGTTCGTAAAAATTTTAATGAACCGTTTATTTAAACAAACCTATGGAATTTATTTGCTTGTACTACAAGATCATTTTCATTGGTTTGCAAAATTAAACGGCTCGTTAAATATTTTACGAACCTTTGTGAATATGGGCAACAGTGTGATTCAGAATATAAAGAGATTGACATCTTTAATCTCCCATAAACTGTTAAAACATAGTCAGCAAAATCCCCCACGTGGATCCAAAGAATCAAGTTTCGTGTCGTGCCTTTCATAATAAAATGGCTCCCGCACAATACCCGAAATTTTAATGTTATTTCATCAAATCTTGCAATGTCTAGAGCTCTTGAGGTTCCTAAATGGACAACTATCTAGTAGTCCCACAGTGACCCATAAGGTTTCTTGTGAGTTTTGCTACTGGGGTCATAGGGCTCGTCTCTAATTCGTTCTCATAACAATTAAAATTTATAATTTAAATAATCATGTTCATTGAATTCGATTACACGAAACTCGTATCTTTGGAATATATTAAATATAAACATTATTACCTTTAGATTGGTTAAAACCCACAAAGTTGAATCACAATTACAAACTGTTATATTATACAGCTAAATATTAAAAGCACGTGTTCGACACATCTTCATCAAGATGTCTCCCTTTCTTCCTTTCTACCGTTCACTCTCCCGTTGACTACCCTTTCTTCCCCACCATCATTCTTCTGCCCCTAGGCAGCCGCCTTTTCTGCCTTATGGGTAATCCGATACTGTTTTATAACATAAAATGAAGGTGTAAATCCGGGAGGTCTGGGTGGCGTGGAACGCCCTCCAGTGCATCTTTTGTTAATTATCTCCATGGAAAATATATCCAAACGTTGGTAACTGAATAATCCCTGTAAAAGAGTAAATAGTGCACCTGAAGGCATTCCATGCCCCCCAGAACCCCCGGATAATTTCTACGTTTTGGGTTTTTCTAAATTTCTTTTGCAATAACGTACACTCGGGCACTAAAAATTAGAGTTACTGCCATATCTTCAGATATAAAGCAGAATAATATACTCAGAGTACTAACAGTATGCGTTTTTCTAGGTTGGCTCTTAATAATATAAAATGAAGGTGTAAATCCGGGGGGTCTGGGGGGGCCCTCCAGTGCATTCTTTGTTAATAATCTCGAAACGTTGATAACTGAATAACCCGTGAAGAAAGAGCACATAGTGTAGTAGAGGCAGTGCCGGATTAAACATTTGTAAACCCCTAGGCAGTTAAATTTTCGGGGTCCTCTAGAAATTTATTACTTGCATAATATGCACATTATAATATTTAAAAAATAAAACAATGGTTATTAAATTAATTCGCTAAAACTTATTCATTTACACAAAAAATTAATTAATTAATATTTTTATACTTTGTAGACGCTGAATCAGTATAAAAAGATAAAAACAAAGAAATGAATTTCACGGGGCCCCTAAAATAAGCGGGGCCCTTAGGCAGCCGCCTTTTCTGCCTTATGGGTAATCCGGCACTGCTTACAGAGAACATTTCCGCACCTTGCTCGGAGCTACTCGACTTGCTATTGAAAATGAACCTTCTCGCGATGTTCTCGTAGGTAACATACACTTCTCACGTGCACGCATGGAGAACAGGTCAAATTTCATGCCAATACATTTGTCTTAAATAGCAGAGCTTTTAAATTACAGGGTATTAAATTAATATCTATGTTTGAAAATTACTTGCATTACTGGTAACAGGTGGAGATGGGCAAATATGGTGTAAGCGATTTTATTTTTATTTATTTATTTGACATTTATGGTATATCAACAACCATTATCAAATAATACAAACAATACGATGATGATAACACAATCAGTATACAACAATTTAAAAAAAGTAATGCACCAATTTGCATTTTTCTGTATTTGAATTTTTTTTCGCTGCGCTCTACTAATTATCGCGAAAACTTTTACTTCTTTGTTAATTGAACTATGTATATTTTTGTTTGTATCAATTATTACGAGTATAAAGTATAATCTTTTTACAATATACATATCACATTGATAGATAGCAAAATAAAATACAAAGTTCAGTAATTTAATTTATACTGCTACCTGTTCGTTTTGTAATTTTTCTTACATATTTTATTTAAATAAAAGGAAAAGAAAAAATAAATATTCTTCTTCTTGGAGAAGAAGAAGAAATAAATATTAAAAATATTTTTGTATAAATATACTACCTACTGCAGGTGTAACCTTGTGCAATATTTTGTAAATCAAATATTTGCAAAGATGAAAAATTATTAAACGAAAACAGTGCAATAGGAATTTTTGCATATTTAAATTACCGCTATCGAATACCTACTTAAAAGTTGTATAACATTCCAATTGATTTACTTTAGTAATTTTCAAGATGTTACTCATTGTAGGTGTGTGAATGAACTACATGTGCGACCTTTGATTAATCGAGATTTTAACGTCCTTGCTATTATACGTAACCGTACAAACTTCTACGTGCTGTGGCATGTTCGTTTATGATACTTGGTGGTTTTTCTTATCTCAATTTATTAATAGAAGTCTAAATCTTATCAAAAATTTACACTAGAAACCCTTAGAAACTAATTTATCAAAATAATTTTACCTAGGCGCACTTGGAAATAACAACACAAATTTACGATCAATAGAAAATCCAACTTTAAAAACCCATTTTAAATTTGCATTTCTGGGAAATATACCATTACCAACTCTATTTCATAAAGTGTTAGGTTCTAGAAATTGCAAGTAACTTTGTAGTTTTTTATAAACTTAATGCATTCATGAAATGATAATTAATTCATTCACAATCAAGCCAAGAAATTCGTGGTTTATTTAACGAAACTCGATATCTATTAATCATAAATAATAATTATAGATAGCTTATTAAATTAACTGTGTTACTGTATAGTATAATAATGGTCAAAAGTTTTCTTATCAAAAACCTTGTGTGGTATTATATTTAGCATTAGATGTGCTTTAATTTGTATTTCCCCTATAAATGCTAAAAAAGTGATATACCTACCAAAGTAAGTGTCATAATAGAGATAAAAATAACTAAACATTGCAATCAAAATAATCAACAGATAACACACATGGTACTATTCATTCTCATAATTCATTGATTATTAGTGATTATTATATTTTATACTATGTAGGTACTATATTATGTATGTACAGAATGTAATACTATTATGGATTAGGAGTAAAAAAATTAAAAATATTATGCAAACAAAAAATTATAATATAAATAATAACTTCAAAAATACTACTAATACCAAATCTCAAAGTTACATCTTAAGAGGTTTCCCACATTCCGAAAAAAAAATATTAAAAAAAAAATTGAAGAAGCGTTAATAGTAATTAATAAAACACAATGTTTGGTTTTTTATAATTTACAATCCAAAACATACCCTTCATCCTTGTGAAGATAGTTTCCACATAATTCAAATACTAGGAGGTCCGAGGGTCGATACATTATGAGAAAATTTGTATTTGTATTCATGGTTTTTTAGTATTGTAAAAACATAAAAAATTTATTGTTGAAACATATTACTCCTATTAACCCTACAGTGCATACGTCAATAAAAATCACACCAGTGCATACGTAGGGCCTGTCAGGCCCGTAGCTTTAAATCGACGAATGTTGGGATATTTCAGGAAAATAAGATAATTTTTGTATATATTAAACTTTATAATAATAAAATATTTAAGAAAAAACAGAATTGTTGAAAGAAATCAAGGGAATTATTACGAAATATTATAAAATTCAAAGTCACCTGAATCTTGCAATTAGCTGAAGTTATTGAAGTTGCATATATTGCATTGTAAAGATACTTTTGATAAATATAGTCGAATTACATGGAAATTATCGCAGTTTTGTTATTATTTTGCGAATAATGATTTCAGAAATTGTTATACAAGCTGAAAAATTTTTTTACAAAAATTATAATTTGATTGGAAACCGATTACCATTTTTAATATTAAATAGTAACGCCAGTGCATATGTCGGGCCTACTAGGCCCGAAGCCCTTTTATTGGCAATCCACTCAACTTTTTCAAGTTTTTTAAATCCATATCGATGTCTTTTCATATTTTAGACAGCAACTAATGATATGGTGAAATTTATTTAAACAGTTCTTTTTTATATTCATTTAAATGTTCACTCGGGCCTGCTAGGCCCTACGTATTCACTGGAGGGTTAAATATGTTTATTATATTATTATTAAGTAATATGTTTTTTTATTAATACATTAAATAATACAATTCAATACAATTGCTTAATATGTACTATGCACATTTAGACAGGCACGAATCAGTGACGGCGCCAGGGGTGGGTCAGGGTGGGCACTTGCCCACCCTGTTAATTGGAGTGCCCACCCAAAGTTCTTAGGTGTTTATTTCAATAATGTATTTTTTGAGTTTATTTATAAATTTTGTGTGCTCCTGCTCACCCCAAATATATTGGGGCCAATTTGTGCCCACCCATTTCAAAAATGCTGGCGCCATCGCTGGCACGAATGACATCCATCTTAATTTGAAATTGATTACATTTATTTAATTAGAAATGGAATATTTTGTTGGCTGAATTATATCTATTTATAGGAATTAAGATAACTGGTGCCATAGGTACATACATAATATTCGAGATAGTATCTAGATAAATAAAAATTATTTCCACGTGCTTGAATTTTTAGTTATTGATATTCGTATATGCTAATGATTTTGACATTTGAAATAATAGTTTATTAGCTAATGCTAATTTTCGGTTTTTAAATTTTTGAAATTTTGAAACTCTGCTAGATAAAATAAATATTTCTTACATCAAATTTTGTAAAATTTACTTTAAAATTTATATGGAGTGAAAAATAATTTATTTGATGTTTTGAGATATATCTTTTGAAATGGAAGATGATAGTACAGATTGTTCTTTGCAGATTTGAAAAAAAAAGAAAACTGATTTGAAATAATCCTAAACAACAAAAATTTCAACTAAATTACCTATTTGGTATGCAGTGAGAAATAAAATCATTTTTCTACTAGTGTTTGAAAAAGTACAACTTTTCGATATTCGTTTGAGTAAACACGGTGTGTTCTTTTTATCCCGGCTAAAACTTCGACAAAAAAATCTCAATTTGTTTTTCTGCACGATAAAATATCACGCGTTGTATGGAAAAATTCACTTTTCATTTCTTGTTGCACAAATCGACACCCCCAAGGAACAAAGCCATAACTCGAGTTACTAGGATTTTGTGTTATGACTACTGCTGTAATCCTGAGAAAAAAACGTTACCTTACGACCAATAATTCCAGAGGTAATCAGCGGAAGAAAGAAAAGTATATACATAAGTATGTAAACTTTAAAATTGCTTTAAAATAGGTAAAAGTGAGTTATGGCTTTGTTCATTGGAAGTGCCGAAATAGTTAAATTAACAAAACTAATTATAATTAATATAAATAAAAGAACAAAACAAAACTAAAACAATTTTAACTGTATGTACAGTGAAGAACTAGTGTATACTAGTTATGGGTATAGTTTGTTTCACGATAAATGGAATTAAAAAAAGGAATATATTAAATTACTTTGATATAAGAACGTATGACCATTTCCACTAAAACATAATAATGCTACTGCCAATATGGCTAGCCTGCGATTAAAAACATCACCTTATCTCTATATTACATGTTTTTGTGGTAAAGTTTATACGTTTTATATCAAAATAATTTGATACATTATGTTATTTTTTAATTTTTTAAAATTTTATTTAAATTGAAACAAACTATACATAGATGATTGCTATTTGAGAATATTAAAACAAAAAGCATTTTTAGATCTATTACTGGTAAATTTCAATTAATTCTTGTTTTCAAAAAAATAGTTTAAAAAATAGTGTCAGCACCCATATCACCTGAAATATTATATAATTTGTTTATTTTGATTAAACAACTAAAATTAATAGTTAATGTAGGTACAGTTTTGGTCGACCAACAAGTTCCAACGATTTGGGAGCCAACTGACCTATCTGGTTTCGCTCTTGCAGTGCGATCTTGATGAGTGATGTTACTTTGATGATTTTGATGACCAATGTGTCAATTATTATTGTGAAACAATAATCTCTTTGCTGGATGTGTTTACGATTATTTTTTTGGTGTTTGGACATATAATAATACAATATAATGTGTATATATGTAGGAATTCATTTTTATGAGTCTGATTCTGTTTGCGAGTTGCGACATAAATTTTAAGTGTTTTGTTTAGTTACTAAGATTACCTGGTAATAATAATTAAGATTATCACGAGAGCGTGCTTGTTCAACTCTAGATATTACTTTATACTTAATTATCAAAAATTGGTTATAAGCGGTTTTCACTAAATAACAAATAAATTAATATACTTGTAAATTCAATGGAGATAGTGGGTATTTTACATTTTCATTTCATCTCCTAGTATAATACGGATTCTACGAATCTTATAGCCCGGCTGGCGCATTGCCAGTTGCTTGTACCATTTTCTTTACTTTCTTAGAATATCATATTTTGTTCTATATACAAAATTAAATAAAATAAAAAAGTAGTAATTTATTTCCAAGTTCTACAAACTTGTGCGTGTTTCAACTGAATGAATAGGTCAATGCCAATGTAGGAATTAGAATCAATATACGTTCATTCAGTGTGTGGGAGGTGAAATTTTACGTTAGAATTACCGAGTGTTTTATTATGAAAAATGTCATTTTGCACATTGAATTAAATACACATAATGCAACTACATGTATTGGTTGCCCTAAACCCTAAATAGTGATCATCTTTAACGATAGCGACATTGTAAGATCTAAGATTGCGAAATAAATAATGTTATTCTCAAAAATTTGGTGTATATTTAACATAAGAAGAATTGATGCCAATTCTGTAATTTTGGAACTTTTGTATTAACTTTTTTTTATTTACGTGGAACATCGTATTGATTTTTAAAAATATAAAAAGTTCAAGAATATTGTAACTTTTCTGAAAATATTATTTATTAATTATTATTTTTCTCAAAAACCCCACTTCCTTTTCTTCTAAAAATTTCATTTGTTTCGAATGAATAGTTATTCTACAAGAGTGCTGAATGAATAAGCCAAACAGAAAATTAAAATGTAAAAACTTATTTATGCTAATTCCTGCTTTCGTAATTATTTTAGAGAAAAAGTGAAAGATGCGAAAATAATGCAGAAATATAAACTACGAATGATAAGACCATTAGATTTCATCTAGCTTTTACCTTTGATTATGTATATTCAGATAGGCAGACTCTATACAAAAATTGGTAACACCCCGTTTGCCGGCTGACACCAGGCGGCGATACTGTTGTTTGTACTTTTTCCGGCAACGGCTAGGTGTCGCGCTGCTACATTGCGGCAAAATTTGAATTTCTTAGTTTTTCCGGAAAACGATAACTTACGACTAGAAAAGTAACCTAAAAATGCATTGACACGGTTAAACGTTATATTATATTATTTCACAGTGATGTTTTTCAGTACATTCAAAGAAATTTGCTTGAGAAATAAATTAAGAATCCGCTCATTAAATTAAAAAACTGATAAAATTCTTGAATTAATAAGCAAATTTATAAGTTTTAGCATGAATAGGTATTAAATGAAGACTGCCATTCTTAATATAAACATAACATTAGTAATAATTTATTATCGTTGACCTTTTTTTTAATATTTAAATAATAAAAATTGTTGAGTTTTAAGTCTTTTAATCAATTTAATTAACCGACGTTTCGAGTCCTTTTATTTATGACCCATTTTCAAGGATGTAAAATGACAAATTACTTGACAAAATAATTTCATAATAAACAAGGTGTAGGTAAACAAAAAATATATTTACAAAATTGCTAAAAATCTCAATTTGATTTAGGTAGGTAACCTATAGCTTTGCCTATAACATCGTTGGAGCGACATTGTTATAAAGCACATTAGTTTATCGTTAATTATTTTGTTAATTTATGATAATAATTTATGAGGGATGCCATTTTGAAAATTTATTAAAAAGAAGTTTTATAAATTTATTTTTTTTACTTACACCTTGTTGATTATTTTCAAAATTTCTCTAATAAGGGCTAATTTCCCAAAACAATTTATTTGACCAAAGTTGTAGCCCGTAAAATTCCCTATCCGGTTTAAGACTCTAGTTTTTTCTAACATGTTTCATTTAAGAGATACGGAGTTCGCAAGAAAAGTAAAAAAAAATAAAACCTGTATTTTTTTAGCATTTGTCGCTTAATTTAATTTATAACTCGAAATACATTGATTCTAGACGATAAGAGGTTATAACTTAATTTGTAGATAAGCGAATTATCTCTAAAAAAGTTCTAATCCGTTAAGCTTAAAAATCAATAATATCGGAGCTATGGTCGCTTCAAATCAGAAATTTAAAAATTTGCTTTAAAGGGAGGTACCCCGCAAGGGTTTGGACTTGGATAAAAATTTTATTTGAAAATTTGTCTTAGAAAAGTGCCCTTTATCACCACTTCGAAGGTCCTCCACGGTCACGGGGTGACGGGGACACTCTGTAATAATAACAAGAACTTCTGAACTAAACACGATTTCTGTTGGTTTTATAATATTTGAAGGACTTGAATCAAGTCTAAATGCGGCACTGTGATCTTCTAATAATAGTTCTAATTTTTCTTGCAGTTAAAGATTTTATATACTTTTTGGTGAAATTTGTCGACTCTCAACAAGAACTATTAAGCAATAACTTTAACATGGCATAGTTAAAAAAAGGGGTTGTTAACAGTGGCGGATAGTGAATTTTTGGAGCCTGATGCTAATTAAATTTTAGAGGCCCCTGGTAGGAATATTATGGGAAGGGGGGGGGGTTGTTTTTTGTCTAATATCAAAATAATGATACATTATTTTGTAGAGACAAAAAGTAAAAATGTAGAATTTTCGAAAAATAATTAACTCCGTTCCCTTAATAAATCACTTTCCGAAAAACCTCTTCTATTTTCAAAAATACCTGATGCTGCCACCACTCCGAACAGCATTTAAACAGATTCTCTTTAAATTTTTTCTAGTTCATCGCCTGATGATGCCATAATATGATGAAAACGTTTGCGATATTTTATATTTACAGTGTATTTTATTTGTGATAACTTTAAAACATTTCAGTTCTAAAAGTGTGTGTACATTATTTTATAATATGTAGGCTCCGGATAAATAAGCACAAAAAATCCGGAAAAAAGCGCTTTAAAAAGCACGAAATTTGCATCTAAAAAGCATAAACTTCTGCAAAAAAAACCATAAAACGTTAGAAAACAAACAAAAGTAACATTTATTTTTAAAAAGAAAATACAAAAAATTAGATACGGTGGCTCCAGAAATTATCAATACACTCCTATATTAACAATGTTAAACGGACATTTCCATGATCTTTTTTCTCATATAAAAATCGATTTTATAGCAAAAATTTTTTGTTGCAAATTGCATTCTCTTTATTTTTGTTTCTATACATTTTTCTATTTTGTTGCACCGTTTCTGAGTAATAGTGACTTTAAAAACACTCTGTAAAAATTTAGATAAAACTCCCATAAGGGCAATGTTAATTTTATTAAATTTTTTACATAGTGTTTTTAAAGTCGTTGTTACTCAGAAACGGTGCGACAAAATAGAAAAATGTATAGAAACAAAAATAAAGAGAATGACATTTTCAAAAAAAAATGTTTGAAACATTTTGCTATAAAATTGATTTTTTTAATTTTAAAAAAAATTTTAAATATGGAATAAAAATTCACTGAAAAAAGCACAAAAAAGCAGAAAAAAGTAGGTGTCAAACGATTTGTTTTTTTTTTGAATCGCGCTCATTTGTTAAAATTTTTTGAATGCTTGTAACTGCCGCAATAAGCATAAAGCTTAGAATTCCGGTCCCTAATAATATAAATAATAATAATAATAAGTAAACAATGAGTCGAGTTTATACAAAAAATATCTAATCTTGAAACTGATATTTTGTTTATAAACTTAGGTGAGATAAGGAACAAATCTCTATCCACAAGAAAGTTCTGCTAGTACACGTCAGTATAATTGTACAACACGTCATCAACAACCTTTATATACGTCTATCTTTTCTTGAACCTGACCGTTTTCACCAACAATATTTTACAGAACAGGAATAGTAGCGCCTTAAAAATTATATCGCCAACTTGACGATGGCACTTTTACTTAAAAAGTCGAAAAATAATTTTTTAAATGTTAAAATAAGTTTTATGCTTCAAACTGGCTAATGTAAGTTTCCGCAATAAATTAACAAAATCAATATATACAAACAAACGAAAAAAATAAATTTTATTAATTTATTACTTTGGATGAGCACAAGGTAAGTTCGAAAGTTAGAGTTTCATTTGGATCTGGTCTAAATCCACAGAAAAAATCTTTGTTGATTGATTAAATTTTAAAATTCTTATTGAACAAAATTGGAAGTAAGCAAATAGGTACTTAGGATGAACATTATTTCGAAAGTAAAAG
Organism: Cantharis nigra; assembly: GCA_958510845.1. Taxonomy (NCBI): domain Eukaryota; kingdom Metazoa; phylum Arthropoda; class Insecta; order Coleoptera; family Cantharidae; genus Cantharis; species Cantharis nigra. Next base: position 37,701,388 of record OY294028.1, on the reverse strand, counting down.
CTTTAGTTTTTGGCAAATTTAGTCATTTCTGGCTTCCTATCTGGAAGCCTACCTGGCTAAAATCATCATTTCCAAAAAATTTCTGTGTGTAGGCATTTACGTGGTCAAATTTTTTGTGCTCCTCAAATCATAAATGAAATTTACTCGTAAAAGCAAAATTTCGTAATTAGAACTTCAATATTGTATTGAAACTAAGAACTGATCAGATGTTGATTGAATCGGGTCACGAAAAGTTTTTCTTAATTTTTTTAAAATTTCTTTGTAAAAGTAAGATAAAATCTTGTGGTCAAATATCATATCTTTTATTTTAAAGTAACATTTTGTCTAACAAATTTTATCTTATTTTGATTAATTATGAAGATAAAATTATACCAATTGCATGATGAAATTAGCATTTATCTTATGTTAATAATATCAAAAATTAATAATATTATGATGCTATCAATTTTGTAATTATTATTAGTAAGTCACGTAAATAGGTAAATTTAATTACCTACAACATTGCATCAGATTATTATAATTCTATCATGAACGTCAGTAGGTCGTTCACCTATTTTAGGTTTTGTTTTTATTTTTATCTTTAAACGCACCTGCATTGTTTATTTAGTTAAAAAGCTGTTATTGATAACGACAGTGGTGTTAGGTTAGTACGTACACCAAAGCTCGTAATTCGTAAGGGTCCACATCTTTATAGGGCACTCAGTAACATTGTAATGTTATAAATGTAGTTTATAATTGGTGCTTAATGAACGATTTTAAATCATTTGAAATTACCACCAAATGCATACTTATTACTTTGGAAATAATGCACGAGATGGCAACCTATGGCTTTACAGCACTCGACATAACCGAGGGAGGAACGATGACGACAAAGAATGATGGTGGGGATGAAAGGGTAGAAAGAACGGGAGGGTGAACAGTAGAAGGAAGAAGGGAGAAATCTTGCTGAAGCGGTGTTGAACACGTGCTTTTAATATTTAATTGTATATAACAGTTTGCAATTGTGATTCAACTTTGTGGGTTTAACCAGTTTAACCAATCTAAAGGTAATAATGTTTATATTTGATATATTCTAAAGATACGAGTTTCGTGTAATCGAATTCAATGAACATGATTATTTTAATTATAAATTTTAATAGTTAGAGAACATTTGTTGGAGACGAGCCCTGAGGTCCCAGTAGTAAAAACTCACAGGAGACCTATGGGTCACTGTGGGACTATTAGACAGAGCCAAAAATCAGGAACCTCAAGAGCTTCAGACATCTCAAGATTTGATGAAATAACATTAAAATTTCGGGTATTGTGCGGGAGCCATTTTGTAATGAAAGGCACGACACGAAACTTGATTCTTTGGATTAACGTGGGAATTATACTGACTATGTTTTAACAGTTTATAGGAGATTAAGGATGTCAATCTCTTTATATTCTGAATCACACTGTATATTTTATGTATTACCAAATTATGCAAAATGCAACATACAAACTTAAATGATAAAACCATTATGAATATTAACATGTATGTAATTTACCTGACGAAATGACAGAATTGATATGATAACCTATAAGGTAACAAAAGCTAACCACAAGATTAAATAGACAAATGTAATGACAACTGACAAATTATAAACATCAAAACTTGCTGTGTTTAATTATGTGTTCGCTTTGCGTTTCTTTCGATTCATCTGCTTTGCTCAAGTTCATTCTTCGATATGAGAGAAGTACTACGTCTGGGGATGTAATGTCGGGGTAGGTTCTGTGCACAACGTGGGGGTCCTAGTATTAGACGATACGGCATTGCGGGTTTGGTGGCCACCATAATTGCGCTTAGGAGGGCTAGGTTCAGATTAGGAAGTGGGGTTTTTCGTGTGAGATTTGATTTGACGTTTTGACATTACAACATCAAAAGCAACAAAAGTATTTGAATAAGTACAATGTATGTAATTATCTATCTATGTAGTTCCAATATATATCTCTAAACTCTAAAGTGTCATAATTCATGAGCATCAGTGGCGGATTTATAGAGAAGCTTATGATGCTGGAGCATCAGGCCCCCAATCATTGGGGGCTCTAATAAGACCTTATTCGTTATTTACTATTATTAACCCTGCCCCTTTTAATAAAACAACATAAAACAAACAAGATGGTCTAATCATCATGAAGTAGTAGTCTTTGCATCAAAAATAATCTCTAACACAATTTTAAATATTTTAACTACTATATAAATTTAACAATAATTAATTAGATCACTTCTTTGCACTATTGCACTCAGCTCGTATAATATTTACCGTGAAATCTTGACCGAGGGTCGGAAAATATAATAAATACTTATCCATCCCGATCCAAATTTCCGCACGTCGAACACTGGGACTATTCAATTCTAAAAATTCTAATAAACAAAACAAAAAAATCGAAATTCAAATAATTCAAATCCGATTCAAATTTATTTAACATAAAATTTTTAACGTATATAATAAAATGGAACTGCAAATCAATGCGATAACCAGACCATCTTCTTCTTTTCAGCCTTTCCTGTCCACTGCAGGACAATCAGCCTCTTTCTCAGAGAGAAAGGTTTTAGCATTTAGACCCCACGGTGTGGCTTAATCTGGCTTGAGGAATGCCTATAACCTTGTTTTTAACAGTTGATAGCGGCAATTACGGCTTTACGTGCCCTCCGAAGCACGGAGACGATCATATAAAAGTTTCAGACTTTTCCCGGATTCGAACCGAGTACCTTTAAGTCAGCAGTTGTTCGGCTAACTTACTATAGTTCGTGCCAAATAGAAATAGAACCGTCAATCATTATAGTTGGTAACATTATTTTTAAAAGACATACTTTTGCATTTTCTATGAGTGCATACATATAAGCGAGAGATTTGCATTGCCGCTTAATATATGGTGAATCGAAGTAGTAATAGAAACCTCCCATAAGTCAACCAGTTCAATAGTCACAAATATGAGGTGAAAAAGTGTTTAACATACATCATGTCAATTGTTTTTAAAAAGATAACATGTATGCAGTGTTTATATGAACACTGGCGTGCCAAAATAAAATTATTTTAGTTATTTTAAAATCTCAATTTAGTCTTTACGCGTAACTATAATAATTGTTTGTTTAAATAGCAAAGTAACAAACAACAATTAATAACAAAAGTAAATAATTCAAGTTATAATTATAAAACAATTTTGACGACTTTGAAAGAAAATGCAAAACTAAAACAATTCGTAACATTTGTAAGAAATTTACGGCGCGCTAATGAGTGACTTAGTGGTCTTTAATTGGTTGGAGATATTTTGGAGGTATGGCCTACGATGATTGACGGTTCTATTTCTATCTGGCACGCACTCTAAGCTAATGTCTATATCTAATATCACTATATCGAATCTGTAATTTTATAATTTCCAAGTACTTAGGGCCAATTTCATAATTAAAATTAACAGGGCTTTTAAATTTAAAAGGCGACTTAAGACAAAACAGACCAATAAAACTCATCAGTTTTGTTTTAAGTCGCCTTTTAAATTTAAAGCCCTGTTAACTTTTATTATGAAATTGGCCCTTAATCAATTATAACTTTCTAATAATTCGAAATAATTAAACTCGATCTTTATATCTTCAATTTATTCTAAAGTATATAAATATTTTAGAAAATCCAAAAAATACACAAAAACATTTTTCAGAACTGAACTGTAAGTACTTACATTTAAGTATAAAAGCATATACACTATGTAAGTATAAAATATCTTAATTATTTTAGAGAAAATATGTAAGACACAAAAATAATGCAGAAATATAAACTACGAATGATAAGAGCATCAGATTTCATCTAATTAGCCTTTACTTAGTAATTCCAAAAATGCTTTTGAAATTATTAAAAATTTTATTTTCCAGATTGGCCATGTAAGCTTCCAAAGTAATTATTTTTTAAAATAGAAATTAAATTGAATTTATTTCATGGTCAGTCCGATAAATGAAAATTTTAACAATTTCAAAACATTTTTTGACTTTTTTAATGAAAGCCAGATAAAATCTAATACTTTTATCGTGTGTTTTATGTCTGGATTATTTTTGTATCTTTAATTTTTTTTTCTAAAATAACTATAGTGAAGCAGGAATTTGCATAAATAAGTTTTTCCATGTTAATTTCCTATGATCGGCTAACTCATTCAGCACCCAGTATAACATAAAATATTCTATAATATAAAAAATCACTGGTAGTGATCCAAAATGTCAGAACCAAACCAATTTTCACCTGACGTACTTTCATAGAATTATTATAGGGTCGTTCCATGTCAAACCAACCAGTCACTCAAATTGACTATCACAGATTTCTTTGAAACTTTGGTTAAATATACTCTTTAACATCCTGAATTCAAATATGATTTTTAAAAAATTCTAACTTTTATAGTTTTTGAGCTATTAAATTTTAAAAATCGCAAAAACAATACTTCTTGTATTAATTGTATTGTAACAATAATCATACAAATTGTTATAACTCCAGTTCTATATGTGCTACGAAGTTGTATGATAACTCATTTTAAAGAGAATTTAATGGGCTTTAATTTGATACTAATCTTTACCATTTTTTAATAAAAATGAATTATTTTGAAAACTTCAAAAAATGTTTTTAAAAAAATGTCGCACCGTTTCCGTTTTGCAGTGACTTGGAAAAGACTCTGTAAAATTCAAAAAATATTTTCATAACTAAATTGTAGTTTAATCTGAGTAAATATGATAGGCGCCTAAAGTTTATACCCTGGGACGCTAGATTAGCTAAATCCGGCCCTGCCTATACTATATGGTTCCACATCTTTGTTCGCATTTCAAGCATTCAATCCTATTTTTCAAACCACAAAAATATGCTCCTCGACTTGGCCCAATTATCACACTTAAATACAAAGTCCTTTCACAATATTCTACTATATCTTCAAAAATTAACTTGATGGGATTGAATATGGCTACGGTACGTAAATTCTACCATTTTTTATTAAATTCAACATCAGGTGCAATTCCCATTAACATGTTCATGTCCAATTCGGCAAAACTGTTCTCAATTGCTGTTTTCTCTAAATTTAATTTAGAATTACTTGCGAGAACATCAGCATCACCTTTTTGCTTTGTGTTTTCTTTTTTTTTAATTTTTTACTGAATGTGGTTTCAACAGGATAGTGCCACATGCCATACAGCAACGTGATTTCCAAAAATTTCCAGAAATGCTGACGTTAATTGGCCGCCTAGATCTTGCGACTTGACAATTCTTAAACTGAAAACAGAGATCCACCGCATTATTTCTGAAATTGAGCCAACTGTCTTGCAAAAAGTATTTGAAAATTTTATCAAAAGGTCAGGGTATGCCAGCGCAGCCGAGGCGGGCTTTTGGCCGACATCGTATTTCATAATTAATGTCAATGTCGATATTTTATAAATCAATAAAAAGTTCTCAATTAAATACTAATTTATGGTGTTTCATTTCAGCGACGGCGCCAGCATTTTTGAAATGGGTGGGCACAAATTGGGCTCAATATATTTGGGGTGGGCAAGAGCACACAAAATTTATAATTAAACTCAAAAAAATACATTATTGAAATAAGCACCTAAAAAATTTAGGCTGGCCCACCCCTGGCGCCGTCACTGTTTCATTTCAAAATTAAACCCGGCGTATCCGATGGACCACCCTATATTTAAATAAGAGTATATTATTTTTATATTCAATCGCATAGTCTCAGGAACTGCATGATATTAATTCATTTGTTTTCAAGTTGTCTATTATAGTGAATAGCATAGCATAGCAAAATAAGCATAAAAACTTACATTCAACTGTAGTCAAAAATTCTAAAACGATCTAATTCTGTTTCTGAATTTACAATATTATAAAAAAAATAAAATATGTCAGACGTATTGGATATACAAAGCCAATATTGTTCAGAGTTTGAAGACGAAAGTGATGGCAAATAATATTTACGTAACATGTGTATTTTAATTTTTTAGATTTATAATTTTTTAGGTTTAACCTTTGCTGTAAAAGGAATGAGTAAAAACCGGAAGGGACGAGGTTTTCATGAACGCAGTGGAGGAGAAGTAGCAAAAATTCAAGTTTTTGACAAATTAAATAGTGGAGATAACCAACACGAAGATCACGTTCGTCCTCAAAGCTGTGAGAAAACTTTTTAAATTTTTAGATTTCAGGTTTCTAATATTATTTTTTGTAGCCGTTGAAGGGTGGGTCCTAATTTTAACCGGAGTTCATGAAGAAGCAACAGATGACGACATCAAAGAATTATTTGAAGAATTTGGTTCCATTAAAAACTTAATACTGAATTTAGATAGACGAACTGGTTACATAAAGGTAAACTATTTATTCTTAACATGTTAATGTAAAAAAATAAATGATGTTTTCTATTGTAGGGGTATGCATTATTAGAATATGAAAAATATGAAGAAGCATTTCATGCAAAGGAAGCTCTAAATGGCCACTTGTTGCTTGGTAAAACTATCAAAGTAAATTGGAGTTTTACTAAAGGTCCAAATCCGTACGTAACCATATTATTTTGTTACGAGTACTAAAATAATTGAAATCCTTGACTTGGGATTTTTGACCTATATACATACTTGATCTAAAAAATGTTGTTGAATGTACAATTTCTTCACTACTGATTGAACAGTGGAACATAATATACTGGAATCGTTGTTTGCTCCAAAACACCACTTGATTTAAATGCCAGTACTATAGTCAGATTTTATTTTGGGAGAGGGGAGCACTTTTCCATTTTAAAATAAGGAAATTCTAACATATATCAAAATAATTCCTCTAACCTAAGAAACAAATTTTTGGATCAAGGATTCCAAGATTAATTTATTATTGTTTCTAGTTCTTAAATCGTTTTCGAAATAATTGATTCATTAAAATTTTTAGGGTTACTCGTAAACGCAAGACAACCAAGTGCTCGAGTTACATAAAAAAGTATTAACAGTTGTTTTTAAATTATATTAGTTTTCATTGGACGTTTTCATTTGTATTAAAATTTCAATTTTATTCCTGACGTAGAACCAAAGAAGGTGTAGAAAAATTGTAAATCATTACTAAGGAATAAAGAACTTAAATTGAAAAATCAAATATTTTTAAAATTCATTTAAAATAAATTTATGTATTACGGATCAAAACACAGGGGTTTCTGAGCCCATGCACTTCATAAAAACATTCTTGAAGAACGAAGAACGATTGAACTGGAAGGTCAAGGATCTACAAAAAACAGAGGTTTCTATACGACTAATACAGAATACGAACATTCTGGATTAATTTTCAGTTCAGAAAATACACATTCTTCGCACCTGTTACAGAATATTTAATTCTGTAACACCCGTTATAGAATGACTATATTCTTACATCTGAGAAATATTAAAACCTGGTAGTGACATCTATTAACAAGTTGTTTTACCGGTTTTATAACGCCAACTGTCAAATTAGAGTTCGCGTATTACAAGAATTAGCACTGTTACAAGTATTAGCACTGTGCATCAGTCGTATAGAAAGTATAGTCTGGAACTCGTTTGGAATGGCTATTCTGCACTCGTGGACCGTCACCCTTGCCTAACGGCTCAGGTGACAAACTTTCCCCTCGTGCAGAATATGCCAATTACTCACTCGTTACAGAATATACTATTCTCGTATTTCGGCGCACGTCTAGTACTAGTGTGCAACAAAATTTTAAACTAGATTGAATTTTTACTAACATTCATTAGGCTCATTTCACTCGCCTCGCATCTATAACATTCACTAAGCAATAAAAGTTAATTTTTTTATCCTAAAAGCCGAATTTGCTAGACGCTTTTACGGATGCACATATATTTTTGTAAGCATGTGTACATTTCTTACGTGAATAGTTATTTGAAATCTTTCAATTGCACCTATTGAAAATTTTACCTATTTAGATATTTTAATTTTAGAAAAATTATTTATACGATTATTACAAATACATTGACTACAATGTTTAGCCACTTATGTTCATTTCACTTTTAACGCGCCCTTAATAGCGAATTTTAGGTATCTTTTAAAACGTCAGTTATAGCGCAAAATTGGCTCAAGATATCATCGCAAGTTATTTGTAGTGCAGAAAGAAAAATGTTTCAAATGACATGATACAATTTTAATATGATTAAATGTGTACTTGCTTTATGCATTTTAATTTAAGTTTAGGTTATTCTTGCTAAATTTACCTAATTCTTCTAAAATTCGATTTTTTTAAAATTTGCTTATTGTTATCAGTCGGTTAATGTTATCAAAATGTTCTTGGCCCAAAGTGATCACATTAAGCGGATTCTACTGTATATAAGAATATAGATTGATATTTTGAAGTTAAAAAAAACTTATGTAATGCCTATACTCTATTCATTTAGCACATTATGCAGCTGATGTAAACAATGATCATTGCGTGATATCCACATGTTTGCTTAAGGTAGTACTGTCGGTTTTAGAATTACCATTCAGAATTTAATGAAATTCGGCATATTAGTAGATTATGATATGATAATGATTCAATTAAATTTTTAAAGAGCTACAGAGAACCAGAAAAGAAGTATTGGCATTTGAAATTTCATGTTTTTAACATTGAGCCTTATGGGAAATTATAGGTTTTATCATATTTTACAGAAAGTGCCGTTCAGATTTCAATAAAAACAAAGAAAATGAGAGAACTTATTATATAAAACATTTTATGCCCGATTGCACCAACGTTCCTTAACCTTAAGCTTCACCCTAAATCGCTAAGTACGACCTTTTTTCATTGCACCACTGATTTAGGTGTTCCTTAACCGCTTAAGGACCACCCAAATTTAAGCCTCCGATTTCGGAGGCTTAAATTTGTTAAACTGCCACTTAACCTATAATATTAAAATGTTGGAACATAATTCATAATCTACATGTCATATTTTTCTATATAGTTGAGTTTAATTTTCGATTTTTCATAAAAGTATAAATCCAAAATATATTCAGATGAAGAATGACTTGTTTGAAGACGATTTGGAAATGTTAGACAAATGTACGAAAGAGCAAATTATATACATACTAAGGATGATTTATCGTTTTTAAAAAGATTTTGATTTTGAAACGAAACGGTTATCATTTTCTTCCAAAGTATTGGTCTCATTTTCTCCTATGCTATTAACAGATGCAACTTCCACGCTTTTAAATGATGTTGATGCAACTGCATATCCTCCAAAACTAGTAGGTAAAACCTACAACCGTCTTGGAGTTAATGATGAACAACAACAGAGAATCGTTGTTGTCCACATTAATCATATTGCCATTAACCCCTAACCCGGTTGTATTTTGTACCTTCTTGGTATCAGCAACTTTTTTGCGTACCTCTTTTTTTGTTGTTATATACCTTTTTAAGTGATTAGGTAGCTCTAGTATAATTATTACTGGCATTAAGGGGAGATCCTGCTTTAGGAGGACCAAAAAACCATATTTTTCGGAATTTTTTTTAGAAGGAAAGAAATAACCAAGTCCATCCCTGGTCGAAATGTCGAAATGTTCCAATATTGGAGTTTTCAGATTATTTTATTGTGTAATTCAACATAACAAAAACTTTTTTTTAAAGAAAAATATTGAAATGCAGCCGGATTTACACATACTTTCGATACGAACTCCACAATCATTATCTTCAATTGGCGGAAAAGATGGAGCTCATAATTTTGATCTGAAACCAAAAAACCAGAAAGGATTTTAATCTTCATAAATTTTTCTTCTATGTGAACCCGAAGAAATTGTCAAATTTAGAATTTTTATCGAATCGGAAAAAAAAGTATGTTTCTCAATAAAAAAAAATTTATTTCATTCGCTCAAAAAGTTGTTTAAACATTTATTTTCATGATTCTTTTTAGTTCAAATAGAAGAAAAATGGATGAAAATTAAAATCCTTTCTGGTTTTCTTGATTCAGATCAAAATTATGAGCTCCATCTTTCCCGCCAATTGATTGTGGAGTGCGTATCGAAAGTGTGTGTAAATCGGCTGCATTTCAATATTTTTCTTAAAAAAAATTTTTTTTGTTACATTGAATTACACAATAAAATAGTCTGAAAACTCCAATAGACTTGGTTACTTCTTTCCTCCTAAAAAGAATTCCGAAAAAAATAGTTTTTTTGGGCCTCCTAAAGCAGGATCCCTCCTTAAAGTTTCTACTAATTTCTGCTGAAGTCTTTTCCTTTTCCCTCCAAGTTATAGTATCGGTTTTTTTGTTTTCAATAATACCTTTATATTTAGCTACACAATTTATAAGCAGGATTATATCTTCGGCAGTATAATTGCATCCCCGGTGTCGCTTGATATTTTCCATGTTTTTAATGTTGATTCTACAAAAATAAATTATATTTTAATTCAATTTGTAAACAATTGCAGTAAATTTTTTCGCAAATAAGAAGTAATAACAATGTAATTCACCCCCATTTTCTAAGTTATAAATGACCACAGAATAAAAAATAATTAAAATTCACAAATAATGAAAATGAACTTATTTAATTTTTCTGGTAAATAATTAATCTACACCTTGTGAAATTAATTATAAATATAAAGTGTAACCAAAGTTACTTTACAAAAAATGCGATGTTGCTAAATTTATTTAAGGCTTTACTAAACCAAACTCAAATAGGTGTAGTGCAATGCAACCTACACTAAGGGCCACCTTAACGTTAAGGAAGGCTTTACTAAACCTCACCTTTAAGGAAAGTTGGTGCAATCGGGCATTAGACACTTAAAAGTACAGCTTCAGAGCTTGTGATAGTAGTTATTAGCAAATAAATGTCAAAAATGTACTTTTTATATCGTAGTTCATTAGATGTGGCAACGTTGTAAAAAAGGTAAAAACGCGTACAAAATTTAAAAATGCATGGAATATGAGAATGTAGGTTTTCTAAAAATATCTACGGTTGTTATTTAAATTATAAAATTTAGCAGCGATCCTTTTTTTAATAATAATAATTGTTGATACATAGTATTTTAATAAATTTAATGCTTTTATAGGCATAGGTAAATCCTACACAACTGTAATTTTGTTACAAGCATCATCCCAACTAAAGAAAGAACCAAGTAAATCATCGTTGGGAATGTTTAATTAAAAGCATCATGAGCTCTATCGCAATTTATGTTCAATTCTTTAGCAATATTTTTTAACTTGTACAACATTTGTATTACTTCGGTTACTTCTACCTATGTAATGAAATATTTTTTTATTCTGATTGAATGGTTTTGACTGTGACATTGGTTGAGTTTTAGAAAAATTGCTCTGGGCGATTTCTTGACATAGAGGGAGCATTTGATAATACGTTCTTCAACTCAATAGAGAACACATTTCGAGTGATCCCCAGAGAGGGCCATCGGCCATCATAAGATGGTCTTCAATTCCATCAAGAGTAACAACATGCTATGTATACAATCGGACAGAACCAGCACTGTAAGGAACTTCCAAAAACCTTTCAAGCTTCTCATACGTGATAAGGAAATGGATGGCACCAAGCAGGAGCTGGGGGCTTAACTAATAGCATCTGGTACCCAGATGCATCCAAAACGGAAATCAGTGCTGGAGCAGGGATCAGTGGACGTAGAACAGGAGATCGGCATAAACCTGAGCTGCCATGCTACTGTGCTCCAGGCATAAATAACTGCGGTACCAACTTGAACAAAGAAAATGACATGGAGTGCTTATGCAAATAAGCGGATCTGTATTTTGATTAACAACCAGGCAGCTTTAAAAGCTCTGGAGAGAGTGATATGACAATCCAGGGTTGTAAGTCACTTCTTCGAAGTGCTAGTAGCACTAGCACAACAGAACAGCTTAACGCTGTGGTGGGTGCCTGGGCATCCTTGCTTATGCTGCTGCAGAACAATACCTAGTAGGACCAGAACCAACTTGTGGAATAGCATATCGGATCGCAAAAGGGGTTATTAAGGAACTACTAAGTAAACAACATTTTTCGTAGGTACTGAAGGGACTTACCGGGACTGAGGCAATCGAGGAAGTTCATTGGTGGGCCATCCAATAAAAAAATAAAAGTTGGGTTCTATTTTCTATTTACTGAAGATCTAACATAAATCAAAGTGCACAACTGCGTTCTGTTTACAACTTAGCATCTAAGAGGAAATTAGAATCTTATGCTTATTGTGTGCGTTATCTATAAGGTAATTCGATATCAACCTTAGTTCCTAACTTTAGAGAATTTCTCTAAAATTAGAGAATTGTATTTCAAATCTGTCAAGCTAAAGTTAAATTCTATGGCGACGTTGCCTAATCTAAATACTGCGTAAATCAAATGAGGCAGTGTATATTTTTGACTCTTGCAGTACCGACAGTACTACCTTAATATTCAATTGCGATTGGATGCTCATCAGGTCACATGGTGTTTGAATTTCTAAAAATACAAGGCAACCTAGATTAGTCCCTCTCTGTCAAGCTCCTCCCCATTAATCACGTGCAAACCGCATGTATTTGTTATTGTCCACTGCGTTTCTAGGTAAAATAGTCGAATGAAAAATAGTCTACGGTAAATTGGTCTAGGTAAAATGGTCTACGGCAAAATTCAAGGAAAGATTTCATTTTTAATAACTTTTTAATAAAAAGTTGCGCTTACACGGCTCACATATTATATGGGCAATGATGATGCAGTTACGATTCTGACACGAAAATACAAGCGCGAATCTAAACCTTGATCTTGGAGAGTAATTGAGTTTTAGAATTTACTTAATCTATTCATGGGTAATTCCCCCCCCCCCCTGGCGTAGTAGTATTCAGTAGTTAAACCTAATAGTATGACCAACAGCGCGAATAAATTCGATCATAGTACGAGTACCATCCCGATATTCCTCGCAAAGCCCTTTCAGTTTTCTCTGCATGTTCTCGTACACAGCAGATTTTTTTTTGTTCTAACTCCAATCCTATGTTGATTTAATTTTGTTTCATCACATCATGCTTGTTCCAATCTCTTCCAAATCTTTGATTGGAAATATAGACTTTTTTACCTAGACTATTTTACTTAGACCATTGTACCTAGACTATTTTACCTAGATTTTTTTACCAGTAGACTTTTCTACCGATTACCGTCCACTGCATGTGCTAAACAGTGGTTCCCAAACTTATTTATGTCACGCCTCAACTCGGCACTTCTAAACTCGGCACCGGACTACTCGGCACCGGGACAACTCGGCACCGGGAAAACTCGGCACCGGGACAACTCGGCACCGGGAAAACTCGGCACCGGGACAACTCGGCACCGGGACAACTCGGCACCGGGAAAACTCGGCACCGGGACAACTCGGCTCCGGCAACTCGGCTCCGTCAACTCGGCACCGGTGTAACCCGGCACCGTAATAACTCGGCACTAGTTGGAAAATTATTTTATTATTATTGAAAAATATTAACAAAAATAAAAATAATACGAGTATAAAAAAATTTATTATAAAATTACAAGGTTTTTATTTAAAAAATATATATTTATTTATGTAGGTACATATTAGTTCATTAAATAATTATGAGATAAACCACGCAAATACTCCAACATATTCTTTTGCTCATAATTCGTTAATTTATTAAGAATACGCAGATCTGCGTCTTCATAACGTTTGCGTTTTGGTGGTGCTTCGTATCCCGCAACAAAACGCTCGTAATCAGCATCGAATGTTTTCTGTATTTTTATTAGATTACCCAGAAATTTAAATAATCCTGGATGTGCGACCCCATATCCCTGTTGCAGCTTTTTAAGACAAGCTTCAGCGAAATTATTGGTTCTATCAGAGCCAAGCAAAGTACGCTGATGTACCGACCACACTGCATAGGGAAACAGAGGTGGGGCTCTTGTTCCATTATTTCTGAGTCTACCAACGTATGTAATAGTAAACCAACTTATGATTGGTTCTAATTCTTGCGGTAGATAATCTTCTAGAACGTTCAGTGCGTTTTCAATATCATCTTCTGGAACAAAAGCTACCGAAGTTATCATACGCGATTTCAATGCAAAGTTGGGGTCGGTATTATAACGACCAAGAAGGTTTACTTCTGAAGGATGTTTACGAAGATTTTGAACTAGGTGAAAGAAGCAACCTCTAACGTTTACACCAGGAAATTCTGCGCGCAGAGCATTATGTATACCAATCTCGTAATCTACATTTACAGCATCTGGATTAAATTCGGGCCACATATCTTTAATCATACGGAAAAGCTTCGAGTAGCTCGCTTGTAGCTTGTTTGGAAGTAGGCAAAAGAGAACCGGAAAAACAAATCCGCGACCTTCACCACGACGAGCAAGCAACACAAATATTTGAGAAAATAACAGTGGAGTTAGCAAAAATGTACCATCCATAAAAACTTCATGCATTGGTCTACTCCAGGTTTTATGGTATTCTCGTCCAAATATTAAAATTCGTTGACTATCGCCAAATCCAGAATCTCCCAAGAGGAAAAGTTCAAACTGTCCGGGATTGGTTTCATATTGTGTGTAATTAATCGGCAAAACTATTTCTTTACGAGTTTGTGGATTAGGAGTAGCATTATCATCGACACGAGCCCGGCTGACAAGTCTTCTCATCGTTTCTCGCGAAGGTAATTGTCCTAAAGCAGCTTCTGAAATGTTTCGAGAAACCCCAGTTCTGATTTCTTGGGGACTTTTCATTGTTTCTTTTGCTTTTCGTTTAACAGCCGTGGTAAGTTTTCAATATTTTTTAATTCCCCCCCTGTATAAATTGGAAACGGTTTTAAAAATCCGATCGTTTGGTGCCGAGTTATTACGGTGCCGAGTTATTCCAATGCCGAGTTGTCCGTGTCTCACCAAAAAATATTATCGGCGCCCCCCTTCAAAAAAAGGTAGGTACTTTTCCACAAAACAAAACTTTTCAATTCTTTAAAACAAGGGAAGGGAGTTTAGAGAAAAATAATTTTTTTTCTCAACTACACAAGTGGCCCGCGCCTCCCTTTGCAGGTCTCTGCGCCCCCCACTTTGAAAACCACTGTGCTAAATGAATAGAGTATAGTTCAAATGATAGAAAATGGACTTATGCCAGATTTCTTTACCTTGAGATATCTATCAGATAATAAATCCGCCAGACAAATTAATCCAGTAATCAATCAACTTTTTTATTTGTAGTCTTGAATTTGAATTGCGGTTGTGTGATTGGTAACTTGATCAATTTGTCGAGCGGATTCGTTATCCGATAGATATCTCAAGGTGAAGAAATTGGGCATAAGAAGTACATGATCATGTCCTTACAGTGCAATTAAAGTACAATTGACAAACTTCAAATAATTATTTGACGAAAAAAAATTTACGCATGCTTACAAAAATACACAATGCATAAAGGCGACTAGCAAGTTCGGCTTTAATAAAACAATATACTATTACCTCAGGGGCAGATTAAGGTACCTCAGCGCTCCTATAGTCGATTCGTGATATGAACAATGTAGGTGGCACATCGAATGCAAAACCACAAGTCATCGGTTTAGTGCAAATTTTTACTTGGTTCTTAAAAAGTATGAATTGTAGTGGACTCTTCGCATAAAACGAATGAGCTTGTTTTTTTTAATTTATTTGCTATTTTTCAAGGACGCTATTGTTTTACTTTTTAGGACAGCGGGGGTTATTTTATTTTATTATTAATATAATTTTTCAAAATTGCGCCTCTTTTTTTGTGCGCCCCTAGGCACATGCCTAGCTGGCCATATGGGTAATCCGCCTCTGTATTTCATACTTTAAATTATTGAATTTAAAAAGATTTGTCGCAACTTGAACGCAAATTTGACCTGCTACATAAGAAACAAAAGGGAGCGTTTCTGTCACCAGGTATCAAAAACGTTCCACAGTCCACATACTGTTTTCAAAATCGTGGCCACCTCCATTTAAAATATCACAGAATAGATAATTTAGTGATTAAGTGCGCGTCTTGACTACAGCAACCCACGCAAGTGTAAATTAAGTGAGTTAATAGTGAATTTGTGATAATGGGAAAATCACATAAACGAAAACATTATTCAGAAATATCTTGACTAGAAAAGGAGATCAAAAAGCTTAAGAGAGAAATTAAGGCCTCTCACGATAGTAAAAATAGTCGTAACACATCATTGCCACCTGAACGCGGCGATTTTGTCGTTGCGCCTGCGTTTCCACTTTTATTATTTCCATTATTATAATCATAGATGATAGATATCTATGATTATAATATAGAAAATCGCTGAGTTAAATATTATTGCCGTGTACAGAAGTTTTACTGTAGTTATTTTTTCAAGGAAACAAATTTAAAGGACTCTGCGCAAAGTTGAACTCTTAGCTTTGTAATGAAAATGAGACAATGAAAATGAAAGTCTATAGTCCATTTCTTTTAAAAAACAAGAAGTAAGAATTTGTAACCGATGACTTCGAAATATTAACCAATCAAATTGGTTTGAAATTAGGTGGTTTCACACTAGCGAAATTTACGTGTTGTTAGCAGATAATATTTAATTTTTCGTATTATTTTAAATAGTTCCTAATGCAGTATTTCTTTATTTATTTTATGAAAATCGCATTAAAGTTGAAATAAATTTGTGAAAATACGTTTTGTAAACTTATAAACATTCTAGATTAGGCAACACACGTAACAAAATATTTTAATGACGTTTCCTGTTGTAAATGTGGTTTTGCTCTAGGGAAATTAAAATTTTAGACTTGGTAATGCTGTGTGGTATGACGTAACCGTTGTCAAGTCAAAAGATTGAATGCACGTTAAAACTTTTATTAGATATCAATAATTTAATTACATCGTTATATTTTTGCAATTTTTGTATCCAAATTAATTGTGAAGTTTTAAATAGTGTTTATATTGTATAAAATTTGCACCAGGTTAGAATATAATGCCATAACGGTCATAACACATTTATTATGTCTTTATTTTTATTAGGTATATTTTTTTAGTAGAACCATAAAAATGAGGACTAGGTCTAACAAAAAGAAAAACGATATACGGAAGGCTTCTTGTTCTGTAAAGCCAAGGAAAAGGAAAGTTGATGAATACAAATCTTCAAACAGAAATTTATTTCAAAATAGCCATAAAATTATCGAAACTGTAAATTTAATTGATGATTCCGATGAAGAAAATAATGAAAGAAACGTTATAAGTTCTTTACAAGTGTCTACAGTAAATAGTGAAATATGTGGTGAAGACTTTCAAAATAGATATAATAAATCGACAGAACTCCCAATTTCAAATAGCCCAGTTCCGTTGAATTTGGAGCAATCTTGTTTTATTTTAACAGATACTTCTTTATCTGAAAATACATTGAGGTTTCAAAATGAAAAACCTGAAGAATGTGATAGTAGCACACCGACAACTATTCATCAATTTTGTGAACCCTCGCATTCAAAAGACACCAAAATGGAGTGTAGACCTTTGGAGAATGTAATTACACATGAAGTTAATATGCACAATGAAGAACTGGGGAAACCTGAACAAGATTACGTCTCTTTGGTGGCATCTTTAAGTTCTATAAAAAATGACTGTAGAAATGATGATAGCGATATTGTTTTTGTCAGTCAAATCCAAAACGCTGTAAATGATTTAGATGATTCTGTCATTGTTATCGAAGACGACGACGTTGATGTTTTTAAAAAGTTGCCAAAAAAGAAGAAAAAGAAATTAAGTCGAAAGCAAAAAAAGCTTTTGAAAGCAAAGCAAGGAGTAACACAAAATCAGGGTCAAATGAAGAAATTTAATACTTGTGATAATACTTCTGAAAGTAATGCTTTGAACCGGGTAGGTCTTCGAGAAATTGTCATAGATGGAAGTAATATTGCCTTTGGGTAAGTAAAAGTTAGATAATTTTATATATAACAAAGTGTGTGATGTAATGATTTAGTTATAATTATTATTTTCTAGTCATTCAAATGGAGAATATTTCTCCGTACGAGGTTTATATATTGCAATCCAGTATTTTTTAAAAAAAGGTCACAAAGTAACAGCATTTGTTCCTCAATTTCGTTTAAAAGTTGGTCAATCATCAAGCCCTGGTTTTCTACAAGAATTAGCTGACAAGCGTTATGTCATTTTTACACCTTCTAGGGAAGTTATGGGTAAACGAATTACACCTTACGATGACAGGTATGTATTGCGGTATAGCATATTAACTTGCATCTAAAATTGTTATGCTTAAAGTGACTTGTATGTTATAAATGCATTCAGCTGGTGTAGGCTTGACAGAAGGTAGAGGTGTTTCCTTTTTTTAAGATCCTGCACAAAAGTCTAATTCGTAATTGCTGTTGAATGACCAGTAGAAAGATGAGGTTACAGTATTTATTATACTGCACGTTTTAGGATCTTAACAAAAGGAAAAACATCTACGTAGGATTTGACAAGTAATCCTTCAGCACTTATTGTGTTCACTGGATGAAAGCGCTACACGAAGGTAAGTAATGCTGTACTATGCTATTTTACTCAACAAGTTCTTTAAGCATTACTTTCATACAACTGCTTCACTTGCCTTTATCATTGCCAAGGTAGATTAACGAATAAAAATTATAAGGTAAGTATTTCATATCTCCTTGTGTAGATTAAAGGCGGATGGTGAATAAAGCAGTTGTTTGAATATGGGTCATATTCAAATACATTGCCTTTTTCAATGGTATTTTTTAATGAATGTTCAAAAAGGATAAACATCTACGTAGGATTTGACAAGTAATACTTCAGCACTTATTGTGTTCACCGGATGAACACAAAAATGTTTCAATTTCTACTGATTATTCATGAACGTTACATTCTTATCGAGACCCAGAAAGTGGCAATGTATTTGAATATTACCCATATAGGTAAGTATTGCACAATCAACACCTAGTTACATAATTTAGTGTTTTCATAAGTGAACAGCTGACGTATCTTTCTAACTTATTTGATGTTATTTGCTACTTTGGAATAATTTGGTAAAACCAAATTGTCAATAGTTTAAATTTAAGAAAGTATAATTTGATTGGATTTTTGTTAATAGGTACACTATAACCACTGTATGCAGTTCACATAAACACTTTATTTGGATTGCAGATGGTACATGAAAGCTTTTAAAGTATAAATACGCTTTTATTATGTTAAAATCGCTATGATTTGCAAGACATGTTAGCAAATTGGTTATAGTTGCTAAAAACTAAGGCTGGGAATCAAATTCGATGATTTGAATACAAATAATATCGCAACGTATAATTTGAATAATCGAATTATTCGAATATTCGAATAATTATAATAATAATAATATTCGAATAATTATAATAATTATAATATTAATTTGAATATTCGAATAATTTGAATATTCAAATTATTCAACGTTAAACTTCCCTTAAATCGCTAAGACCCACCCCATTTCATTGTATTCTTTGTATTCTTTGTTCATTGTATAAAATATAAATAAAAAAAAAGTTTTATAGTATTATTTTATTACTACTAGTCGACACGACGCGAAGATAATAATAAATTCATTTGGGAGCGGGGAATTGTGAATATTCGAATACATAATTTGATTATTCGAATACATCATTTGAATATTCGAATTATTCAAACATTCTAATATTTGAATTATTCGAATTATTTGAATATTCGAATTATTCAAACATTCTAATATTTGAATTATTTGAATTATTTGAATATTCGAATAATTTGATCAACGAATATTCAAATACAAAAATGACAACGATTCCCAGCCTTACTAAAAACTTATATGTACCTATTATTATCAAAATGATTTAATCCGGATGGTAGACATTTTTTAGTGTTAAAACAATTTTAATTGGATTCTATTTTAATAAAATTGCTTAGGAGTTAGGAAACACATACCAAAAATGTGATTACCTCTGAGGTTGGCAATCACCTTTAATTTTATAAATGAATTATCAAAATTTGGCTTTTGTGTGATAACTTGTTTTATTTTAAACTTTCACCAAAATTGAAGATAATTAAATTCTCTATGAAAAAAGTTGTATGCATGTTTCTGTCAGATCAGTATTTTCATAACGAAAAGTAGCTATATGAATTTGACAAATTCTAAGCGAAGATTTAGATTTAACTTAAATTTTACTTTGAACAATTTATTTATGGAACATAAACAACGAAATTGAAACAGATTTCCTGTAGAGAACTACAATAACAATTTTATTAGTTTCAACAACTATTTTTATTTATATTGAAATGTTTTAATTATAACTCAGAATATTTGACTCACGGTTTGACTTTAGGGGCTAGTTCGTTTCGACGTGACACGTTTTGGCGACGATTTTGCTAAAAAAAATAAATTAAACCTTTTCTAATATCATGTCTTTGCACGGATCTTTCTTTTGGCGACGCACACTGGGACAAAACAGCTTCAAACCTGGCAGAAAATAAATAAACTAAATGCTAGCGTAGCTGATTGGCGTGTGAAGCGTTTAGTGCCGGAGACACTTTAATCTTTTTCATCTGATGTTCGTTGTTTTGGCATTGATGTTTGTGAAAACTAAATGCTATATAAACACTCCTACTTATATAGCAAGTCAGTAGATTACTCACTAAGGCAAGGCACGCACCGAAGTAGTGTGGTGGGGGTGTGGTGTTAAAATGGTGAGAGGCATAGGGATGGTGAACGGTTGGCGTGGCGATGGAGTAGCGGCGAAGTGGTATAACGCGCACCACAGTGGCAAGCAGCGAATGGTGTCACCGATTCATCAGTTCTTAAAAAATATTGTTCTCGGAGGATGAAGATGCGCTTGTATTACTACAACTTACTAACCTAAATGCTAAAAATCAGAAGTAGAACAAACACTATTGGGTTCATCCTCTCTCGCAGAAAAATAAAAAATTTGGAATTTTTAACGATTATCAAAAGTATTTGAACTTGGGTGACCAAAAATTTAAAGTTTTTCGTATAATTTATGAAAGTTTTTTTAATATGTATTTTATAAAATCAGAAATACTCAGTTGTAAATGCAAAATCCGCGTCGTCACCACCCGGTTACCAGTCAAAAATTAAACTTGTTCGAGACTAGTGGCACCAGACTGACACCACGCCACCGCCACTCCGTTTTGATGCGCGCATCTTCATTTGCTTACATAGGCTTTATTGATTCTACCTGCCACTTGGTCGCCTCTGCCACGTCACTTGCTCACCACTTTAGTGCGCTCCTTGCCTAAAGCTTGAGAGGCATGATCAAACTTTGGTTAAATTTTCTTTAAACTTTCTTGTCAAATATTTTGTTTGAAAGTTTGCTGAACATTTTTGGGTGGGAATATGTTTGTAGTAAGGATATGCGAAAGCTAACCTGAAATTTTCAACAAAAAATCTTTAATAAGTTTTACTATAAAAGCGATTTTTATGTATCAAAAAAAGGTTTCAAAAAGTACTATTTACATTGTTAACGTAGGAGTGTACGAATACTTTCTTGAGCCACTTATGTGTACTTTTAGTAATTAAATTAAATTAAGTACACAAATAAGTAGGAACTTACTTAAGTATACATATTTATTAAAATAATTTTCCCGATAGGGCTTCAAAATAATCAGGGGATTCATTTCACGTTGTACTTTTGTCGTAAATGTCGTAGATCCTGTTTTTTGTAAATTTTGTAGAATTTTTAATGCAGATCTAGTTTACGAAATCTACGCAGTCGTACTTTATGTAGATGTCATAGTTTCGTTACATTTACATATACGTTGGCGATACATGGTAACCAAACAAAATTTGAACAATAAAAAATAATGTCAGTAAATGTGAATTAGAATTAATTAGTTAAATAATCTATCTCAAAACCTCAAAATAATCTACAAATACAAGTATGAAAGAATTTACGAAACACTGAACGGTGAGTGTGTTCATGTCACACATATCTACAAAAATTAAAAGTACGACAAATACGTAATTACGAAGTGAAATGAATCCCCTTACTACTGCATTATCATATACTAGTACCAAGAACTTTGGGCTGCTTGCCCATATAGATGATAACATAACATCTACTGGGGCATCCCCTGAAATCAGTGTACTAGTAGATGTTGGTAGCGATTTTGGGCTTATAAATGTATTTATCGGTAAAATAGCTATTCTAATCAACGAAACAATAATATTATTCTACTAACACAAGCAATTACTTACTTAACTTGATGAAAAACAAAACTGGAGCTTGCGATTCGCGCACATGGCTCTTAACCAATCCGTTAACGAACGACACCGGTAATCACAATTTCAACGCAACCGAATTCAAAAAGCACCGTTGGTAAGGTTGAGGCCGTTAAAAGAATTTAAACTTTTGACAGAAATTACGTAAAATGATTGATGTAAGATGCCACCGCAATAAAGGAATAAACGTTGAAGCGTTTCATTTCCTTAATTTAACGGTTTATATTGAATTGCTATCATGCACTGGGACGCTAGCACCTATTGGGACATCTACCTTAATTATTCAGTTACTTTTTGCTACTTGCTTTACTACACACATTTTTTGGAAGCTTGTTGTACATACATCTTTTATTTGAAGTCCACCCACATGTCTTTATATCTATTTATTTGGTTTCAGGAAAGAGTTAAAATTCTATTTTATTTATAAAGAGAAGCGAATTTATTGATATTATAAGATCTTATGGTTCAAATAAAATACAAGAACAATTTGATTTCTTAACTGAAGAACTTAAAAAACGAACAAAATGTGACGAGAGTAATTGCATTGCTTTAAAACGAAAGCTGTTATATTTCAAGTCTGAATATAAGTTTCGTTGGATAAAATCATGCAGAATCTACTACAAATTTCAGAAAAGTAATATAAAGTGGCTTGATACATCGATTTCATTCCCTAAATTAGAAAATAACCGGGGTCCTCTAAATATTTCATTTGAATTATCTTCCGAACGAACTAAACGTGTCAAGACTAAAGATTTACGAGATTTTACTCTTACACCTTTATTAGTATACCCGACTCAAATGAGATTAAGAGCCGAAGGGCAACCAGCAGCTTCGAAAATCCTGAAAGATATAACGAATACAAGTCCAAAGTAAGCTAGTAATTATCAGAAAGTTTTCAAAAAATCCTTAGAACCACAACAACAGCTCATCTCAGGTGAAGATGCTTTAGCTATTTTAATGGATGCTAAGCTGTCTTCATGTCCAATATGACATTATATGAAGAAATGCCC
The DNA here is from genome assembly GCA_958510845.1 of Cantharis nigra. Taxonomy (NCBI): domain Eukaryota; kingdom Metazoa; phylum Arthropoda; class Insecta; order Coleoptera; family Cantharidae; genus Cantharis; species Cantharis nigra. The sequence goes on along the minus strand of OY294028.1, from coordinate 37,678,243 downwards.
CGGAAACATTTCCATCTTATAAAACAGCACAAGTTGCAAGGAAGATATGCTATCCCAAGAATATTATAGTAACGGATACTTGTTCCTTTGTTAAACTACAGGCTTTGCTGGACCACACTGTGGAACGTTTACTTCTAACGATAGAATCTGTCATTGAATCTCTTCCGAATAAAGAACCAATCCAGCTATGCTTGATTTCTAAGTGGGGTTTTGATGGCTCCTCGGAACATAGTTCATACAAGCAAGCATTTCATAATTCAGAGGCTAGTGATTCGTCTGCTTTTATTACATGTTTAGTTCTCCTTTGTCTTGTTTCTGGAGATATCATAGGTATATAGCAAAACTTATGACTCTCGTCGACAAGATATTGTCGACCCATAAAAATTGATTTTATATAAGAATCTACAGTTGCATCAATCGCAGAAAAAATAGAATAGATGAAGAAATTAAAATAAAAATATTCAGAAATGTAATCTAGTAGTTAAATTAAAGAAAGTGGAAGTAAGTCACAGTTTAATATTTGCCATGGTGGACGGGAAAATATGTAACGCACTTACAGAAACATCAACTCAAAAATGCTTTGTATGTGGTGCAAAATCATAGCAATTTAATAAAATTGACGAAATGATTTCGAGGGATATAAAAACAGAAATTAGGATTTGGTTTATCTGTTTTACCTAGGTGGATTCGTATGTTCGAATGTCTTTTACATATGGCTTATAAACTGCCTCTTAAAAAATGACAAGCTCGTGGGCTTGATAAAGAAATTTGACAAAGAACGATGTGAATTGATCATTGATAAACCTAAGCCGGTGTTCGGTACCATGAATGATGGCAATACAGCCACTCGATTTTTTAAGAATGCAGAACATTTTGCTGAAATTACTAAAATGGATATAGATTTGATTTAAAAAATACATATTATTATGATAGTAGTGTCAAGTGTATATGAAATAGATGTAAGCAAATATCGTCTCTTCGCACATAATATGGCCAAATACTTCGTTGAAAAGTATTTTTGGTACAACATGCCCCCAACATTACACCAGTATTTCATACATGAACTTGAAATTATTTCCTCCGCACTGCTGCCAATAGGACAGTTGACAGAAGAACACGAGAAGCTCGGAACAAAGACTTCAAAAAGTACAGAGAGCATTACGCCAGAAAATGTAGTCGGGAGAAAACTAATACAGATGGTTTTAACTTATTTTTATTGAGTTCTGATCCTGTAATTAGTGATTACTAGCAAACAGAGATTACATAAAAAAATTACTTTTCTCTAAAGCAGCAATATCTTTATTAAAACCTTCACCCGTTAATGTTTCTGGTCATCAGGATAGACAGAGTGAAAGCAGTGACCATGCTAGTAATAACAGCAATGATGTCAACGAATTTTAAGTATTTTCGTTTTTTTTTCGAACATTTTTCTGTACTTGGGATACTAAGGTCCAGTATTTCAGTTGCTAGTTAAACTACGTTCAAGGATTAACCTACATTTATGGCTACCTGATTGGTCAGATATCAATATGAACTGAGTTTAAACTCTGATCTTAGTTTAAACCACAACTGAAATACCGGCCCTTATACATACGTTAATACGTATGGGGAAAGTAAAGAAAAGCATGAACAAAAAGGTGTGGAATGAAATTTACAAGAAAAATTGCTTATTCATTTTTCTATTTTGTTGTATCGATTTGGAGATACAGATGACTATTTTTTTGTGTTTTACAGAATAAAACGTTTTTAAAACAAATATATTATGATACATGTAATTTGTTACGTGATTATTTTCTTGCAAATATTTTTAATTTAGTTTCCTGAATCTATCACTGATTAGTCAAGATTTGGTAAACTCACCTTTAACCGGAGGTAAGTTACTATGTCTTTGAAAATTGTAAATGTTATTGTTTGACGCATTCTATTTGAAGGACTTAGGGGACGTCCATGAATTACGTGAGGTGTTGAGGGGGAGGAGGTTGAGTCGAATCTCACGTGGGGGTGAGGGGGGGGGGGTTTCGGCAAATATTACGTAATTTGTTTTCTGAAAATAGCGAGAGAACTAAATTAAGTAAAATAAACAATCTTACATGAGATTAAAGGGGGAAGCAACATCTCTGGGGGGGAGGGGGGTCGAAAAATCGCCTCATGTAATTAATGGATTCTCCCCCTAATCAATTTATTGTCTCCGGTTTGAAACATAACAGGCTGTGCTGTGCACCTGTTCTGTTATAATAAATTATCTATATTGTTGGAAAATTTAAGCAAAATGCATTTAATGCATTTTGAAACTGCACAAAATGAGCTTTTTCTCTGATATTAGAATGTTTTTATCCAATTTTCTGATTTTGCTGAACCAACAAAAATTATTAGAATATATTGAAGTTGTTCCACTAAATTTTAATAAATTCAAGTCACGACAATAATCAAATTTACTGAACCATTATCAAAGAAAATTTAAGGATCAGTGCAAATCTTGATTTTAAAATTTTTATTTCATTTAGTTCAAATTATTAATTTTTTTTTCTTGAAAGTTTTTTATAATGTGTAGTAATATAAGTTTAATTTTTAGATATATTATTCAATATGCTCATATTAAAGAAGCTATAGTTGTCTCTAACGATAATTTCAGAGATATAGTATTAGAAAAACCAGAATGGCGAAGTACTATTCAAAATAGATTATTGATGTATACTTGGGTGGAAGATTTGCTAATATTCCCTGAAGATCCGTTAGGAAGGAGTGGCCCTCCTTTATCGGATTTTTTAAAATTTCCTTGATTATTTAGATGTGCAACTCATACAACCAACTTCAAAATTAAAATACATAATTATAGTGGTATTATACTATATAATATATCATACAAGGAGTTGTATAACTCCTGCAAAGAATAAAGTACGTAGTGCTCAAACATTATAAACACGTTCCTGCACAGGATTTGTATAATAAATTACATAGTATAATACGGCCATTAAATTAAATTTATTTTGGACTAGTTTTGACTAATATAAGTCTTCTTTAACATACAGATATCATCATAAATTAAATCACTAATATTTAATGATTTTGACATTTTATTAATAAAGAAAACTGGCATAAGTCCAAAATTTTTCATAATAATATCTTCAAAGGATCTCAATTTAAAAGTGCTCGGTTTCCTTTTCTTTTTTGTATTCTAGCTTTTAACAGAGAAGTTGAAATTTGTAATTGGACGGCTTTCTGCCGAAAGGAACCAACCCCAATATTTTAGTTTTGAGTAATTGATAGTTAAAGTCTATGCTTAATATGGAATTAAATGAGATGTTGGTTGGTTCTTTTCTGCAAAAGACTTTATTACATTTAGGATCAAATGGTTAAAAACATTTTTTTTTTGATTTTGTGGGTTGGTTCCTTTCTGCAGAAAGCCGTCCAATTTAGTAACGTTACAAAATCTTTGTTATTTTTATAAAAGTTGGAATTTAATCATTTTTGCCTTTTATACTTTGTTATAATATGTATAATCTAAAATCAAAACCAATACACGTCATTAGCATTGACGAAGTCACATTAGACCAGCGTTGTCAAAAATGCGATTATAAAGTGAGAGATATACTGAAACTGTATGCACAGTGTTGTGTATTGCGATTTTTATAGCACTTTATAATCGCATGGTATGTAAAATTTGGAGAACGCTGGTTTAATGTGATGTCGTCAATGCTCATGACGTGTATCGGTTTTAGTTTTAGATAGCCCATATATAAAATTTTATAAGGAAAATTCGCAATTTGGTATTTAGGTAACATCAGTTTTGAATCTTTATTTTTAATATAATGTCGCAATTCTTTATATTTTATGAGAATAATTTTTATGTAATTAAGATAATATTGGAAGTAAAACTTTTTTTATGTCTCATTCTAGAACTTGAATAAGATTGGTTTTGAATCTTTATATTTTTATGTGAAATTTTTGTTACACTAGAATTTATAAAATTTTGTATTGTACAATAGGATGTATCAAGAATTTAAATGAATTATTTTAATAAAAGTAACTTGATAAAATTGTTAATTTATTCAAATAAAAAATTATCTACTGAATAGTGAATCCAGTAGATCAGTATATAGGAAGAGGCATATAGTGGGATAGTTGAAAAGCATTGAAAGAGTCAGATATTAACACATTAGTGTCAAATCTTACTACATTTGGCATGACGGATCATAGGATTTTATTTGATATAACTATTTGATAGACTATGAATTTCGAGGACTGGCCTAATATCTAATAAAATCATATTATCTAACTAAAGCAGAAGACAAATCGTGAAGTGGAGCGAATGACTGAGTTGCGAAGGCATAATGACATGCGGTATACCGCAAGGCAGTGTATTAGGACCACTTTTCTTTGTCTTCTACATAAACGACCTTCCAGCGAATCTGAAATGCATAACGGCACTGTTCGCAGAATATACTGCTTATTTAGAAGAGTACCAAGACAACCTGGTATCAACAAAACACTGCAGCGCATTGGTTTGCATCAAATCAATTATTTCTAAACGACAAAAAAAACTCAAAAGGTAATTTTCACCGCAACCAGAACTGACGAACATCAACAAAAGACAGTTAAATATTTGAGAATTGAAGATTACATTGGACACCTATATCTTACTTACTTGGAACTACCACATAATTAACCTACCAAATTCACTAGGCACAGCTCTATATCCAATATGAAGAATAAAGGAAACAGTAGGAAAAGGACACAGCAAGGGTCGTTTATTTTTCAATGTTTCATACAAGGATGGTTTATGGTCTTCGAATCTGGGGCCATTCGACACATTTAAATTATATCATCATAATGCAAAAGAGAGCGATATGAGCATTTGGACTACCCAACAGAGCACACTGCAAGGCACTATTTAAAGCGCACAAATAATGACGCTACCTTCTGCATACATATTATCGTGTTTCAAAATCCTTTTCTTATACATTTTGAAGTTTTAAATTTTAATTTGTTATAATATGAACCATTTTAATAATTTGAATTTATTTTTTTTGAGATTGAATATTATTTTGTGATTTTGAATTTGTATTGTAAATCTGAATTTTAATTTTGATTTTGTAAACAATTTTTGTGTAAACATCGTAAACTTTTGAATTTGTGCGTTTTTTCGCGTAGACAATTTTTAAGTTGGCACGAAATTGAACAATAATTTGAACCGTTTAGCAAGAACCGCTGAAGTATAGGCGGACGCTTTTGCGGGAGGTTCCCGTAAAATGTGTAAATTTTGCGTCTCAGATTTAAGATTTTTAGTTTTAATTTGTGAAATAAAGTTTGAATTGCGTGGGTAATTTTATTAATATTTCATATTTGGAAGTTGTCCGAAGTTTGAACATTATTTAGATTTATTGTTGATACATTTTTGAAGGATTTTGGATTAAATTAAAATAAGATTTGGATTGTTGATAAAAATAATAATAAGTGCGGAAATTGAAAGATAAGAAAAAGATTAATATAATTGGTTATACTGGTAAAATTGCAAATTAAAACATAAGATTGAAAGGCATTGTAAAATTTGTTGCACGTCGTGGCATCTGGTCCGATAGCGATACACATTTATGGTTCTCGTTGCAATTAGATAAATTTCAGTTAAAATATTTGGATAAAATATTTAATATATTACGGTTTGATAAATTGGATTTATAAAATAACTGAAATTGCTCAGGTACATAACACCCAAATTGTCGCATGCAACGTAAATAAAGTTGCAAATTTGAACCGACTAAAGTCGCCAGCTCTATGACTTATAAAGTCAGCCTGGTACATTAAATGTTGAAAAGGAAGCATAAAAACTAACGTTCCACAACAAAATACACCACCGTAGGGGAGGCGTACTTATATGAAAACAAATACAACAGCTTCAAACAATGCGATTCCGATTGAAGTGTTGCGAAGAAAGGAACTTATGTGTAAAACTGTACAATAATCTGCACGAAGAAATCAAAAGCCGTCTTCTGATTCAATTCAAAAAAAGAACAAAAGAACTTTTAGTAGAGAGAGCGTTCTACGAAGTTTCTTAAGTGACCGAGTTGATATGAAAACTAGCAACAGCTGATCTCCACTTTTTTTTGTCAAAAATCGGCATTAATTTAATAACATGAAGTTTCTACCTTCAAACTAACTACTTGAGATCTTAAAATTTTTTACAGGCTTCCTGACTTCCGGATAAGATTGTATCCTAGTGATTTGTGCTGGGCTATTATACGATACCGAAAAAAAAATTCTTTTTTTAACATTAAAAGTGAAAATTCGATTGTGTATTTTCAAGGTGAGTACATTTAAAATAATTTTTTATTGATAACGGAAAACGATCTTACAAAAACTTCAACATAGTTATTACTTACCTACATCATAATATATTATTTACTTTGATCGACCGAGATATCGTAAAAAGCATTCATCATGAAATAAAACTAACGGTTTTTTATCGTCACTCTTTTTACTAAAACACAAACTAGTTAAACTATATTATGTACAATTAATACGCGTTTCGTCCTATTAGACCATCATTCAGCTAATTAATAATGTATTCTAGGTTATACACAGAAATGAAAATTTTAAAATTAAAAATTAGATGTTTTAGGATTATCGACAATCGTTCCTCGCGAGGTCAACACACGCTTGGATAAGCGGTTCTCCTATCAACGCAATCGGTACGCGACAACTCGGCGATGTCAACTCGGCGACGGTCAACTCGGCGACGGCAACTCGGCGACGGTCAACTCGGCGATCAGTCAACTCGGCGACGGTCACCTCGGCGATCGGTCAACTGGGCGACAGTGATCTCGGCGATCGGTCAACTGGGCGACGGTCATCTCGGCGATCGGTGAACTCGGCGACGGTCACCTCGGCGATCGGTTAACTGGGCGACGGTCATCTCGGCGATCGATTAACTCCGCTATCGATTAACTCGGCGACCGAGTTGAGTAAATCAAATATTATTCAAATAGATTTTCTTCTTAACTTTATTCTAGTTATTGTTGTCAATCTTCTTGTAATTATTGTTGTTAATATTCTTCTTCTATTTTCTTATTTATTGTTTCTTTCGCATTACCAATTTAGTACATAATCTACGGTGGTTTGTTATACCAGATTAACAAATTATTCAGAAATGGTATAAGTTATATTATTTATCAGATCCATTCTTGGGTGACGTCTCTTTCTATTACTCGTTGAATGGTTTGTAGTGTACGTCTGTATTTAACTCGAGCAGGTCCGTACCAAGGGTATGTGTCACTCAATGTAACATATATTTTCAGGTAGGACTTTTTAAAACATTGATAGATGTAAAATGGTAGTAAAAAAAATTGAAACTTCTCATGGAGCTTTCTAAAGACCTACCCTATACCTAAAAAATTAAGGTCCTATTTTTTTTAACTTTGCCAGATACAGGGTTAATTTAAAAAAACATTATTAACATTATTATAAAAACAAATGTCATTACTTTTGTAAGGGCTTTTCATTGCTTACAGCTTTCGATCAACACTCCCAGAATCATGTGTCACTGTAAATGTCAGGATAACGATATATTGATTAGTTATAGAGAGTCCCCCCCCACTATGTACTTTTTTCTGTATTTAAAAAAAATATATAAGCAAATCAGTGAATATCTGTGTAGCGAACCTCGTATATAATATTATATTTATAAATATGTATTTTTATTATTAATTAATTTTTTATTTATTTTATTTATTTATTTTTATTTTAAAATTAAATTTTTATTACCAATTTAAAAATGGAATTAACATTAGTATATATGCCAATAGTTTGGTAAGAACAGGATACACGACAAGTATAATATACATACGAAATAGTAAATAGCGATTACAAAAGAACATTTGAATTTTAACAACGATAGTGAGATAAAAAGTATGAATAACCCTAATATTAAAACCCAAAGAAACAACGAAAAATATAGTTGGAACGGATATCTGTATACCAAGGATAAAGTTAATACGGAAGGTTCTATTCAATTTTGGAGATGTGAATACAAACACGAGGGATGCAGAGGTAGAATATGGACCAATATTAACGATGATTCCTTTCATTCCTTACGAACTGAACACACCTGTAGCACTACAGGTAACGCTACAAATGTTTTAGTGCAAACCGTGAAAACAAGAGCCCAAGACCTGGCAAGAACAACAACGGAAGCTCCAGCACAAGTTAGAGCACAAATCATTAGAGATGTTCCAGCTGCAGTGCAAGGAAATCTTCCAAGCAGAAATGTTATGCGTAGGAACATTCAAAGAATGAGAGAAAGAACCGTAAATGCGCCAGCAAGTTTTAATTCTCGGGAAGATATAATTATACCTGAAGATTATTCGGTATATGAATATAGCCCAAACAATTTTGAATGTTTCCTTTTAGCTGATTCAGGAAGAGAACAAAATGATACAGAGCGAATATTGGTATTTGGCCGAGAATACCATTCAACGTGGACCTTGGATATGAAAGAACTATTTGTGGATGGTACGTTTTTACTTTGTCCTCCTCTTTTTGCTCAAATTTTTGTGATTTTATCGAGAAAAGATGGGGGAAGGGTTTTCCCGATATTATATTGTTTATTGCCCGATAAGAGGACTGAAACCTACACCAAATTATTCACGATGATTCGCATTCTATGGCCACAACTGAATCCAGACAGTATTAGTGTAGATTACGAACTGGCCATCCATCACGCTATTCGTGCTGTCTTTCCAGAAGCAAACGTTAACGGTTGTTTGTTTCATTTAGTCAAAAATCTTAGAAAACACTTGGCATCACACCATCTTCTAAGTAGATATAATACCGATGTAAATTTTGCATTACATGCAAAAATGATTACGTCACTGGCATTTGTTCCCCAAGAGGATGTTATAGATGCAATTACTGATCTCGAAAATTACTTGCCGGAAGATCTTGAACCAATTTTGGAATGGTTTACGAACACATATATAGGTCGTCTTAGAAATAACGGAACAAGAGCTATAGCAACATTTCCTTCGGATGTTTGGTCTGTGTACCATCGAACATTAAGTGGTAGCGACCGAACAAATAATTTTGCAGAGGCTTGTCACCGGAAGCTACAATTAGCTTTTGGTAGTGGAATTTCGCACCCTACTATATGGAATTTCATCAACAAATTGAGAACTGTTCAAAAAGATTATGATGTGGAGTATGAACGAAATATCGCTGGCCATGCAGCCACCGGAAAACGAAAAAAATATTTCGATGCCGACATAAGAATATTTAATAAGGTTACTAATTACAATCGGCAAAATATTATAGAATATCTGCGTGGTATATCATATAATTACAATATGGATTAAATACAATATATTTATTCATTGTTTTTTATTTGTTCATTTTTTATATATTTTTATTTTTTGTTTGATTTATTTTATTTATTAACATTATTTATTATTTTTAAAAATAAAAAATAAAAAATACTTAATCTTGTCTTTTTTTCCAGCCATTGAGCAAACTTTCTTTTCCTTTTTTTATTGTTTATGATTAAACAATATGTTTTCGATTAATTGGAGTTTATTTCACACCAATCTACTTCTATGGTTAACTTTTTCTTTAAATCATCGCCTGGGAATTTTGGACTATAAGTGGATTTTGTTGGGAAAAAGAATAAAAATGATTTTCTCTTGGAATTACCGCTGAGTTGACCGGCCGCCGAGTTGGCCGTCGCCGAGTTGATCGATCGCCGAGATGACTGTCGCCGAGTTGACCGATCGCCGAGGTGACCGTCGCCGAGCTGACCGTCGCCGAGTTGACCGATCGCCGAATTGACCGTCGCCGAGTTAACCGGTCGCCGAGTTGACCGATCGCCGAGTCGACCGTCGCCGAGTTGACGTCGCCGAGTTGACCGGCGCCGAGTTGCCGTCGCCGAGTTGACCGTGTCCGAACTCAAGCTGTTGGTTCAGAAGCTTTTCGGGATTGTATGTGATGATTTTCTTGATTTCTAGGGATTCTAGTCGGTCTTCTGCACTTTCGGCCTTTGTTTGGTGTTGTTTGTCAACAAGGTGTTCTGCAAAGTTATAAATTTTTCGCTTTTATTATTTTTCCGAGATGAGGTGTGTTCTTTCAATCTTGTTTTGAACGAACGGCCAGTCTGTACTACATAAACCATATCGCAATCCTCACAATGTAGGTAACTTATATATCCCGCTTCTATCTTGGATCTTTATAGCATCTTTTGTTTTTGAGAGGGTCTCTCTTGTGGAACTTTTTGCTCTGTATAATATTATAGAGTGATCGGTTTTTAAAAGTTTTTTTAATTTTTTCAAATTTTATTTCGTAGTACGGTAAGCTGACAAATTTCTTCTGGATTTTCTCGGGTGTTAAAGTTGTAGAAGATTGCTCGGCAATTCTCTTTCCTATTTTTCTAATTAGGTTATCTATTACGGGCACGTGATAACCGTTATTGTAAGCCAATTTTTTTGATGTTATTGATTTCGGCATTTTTATCGGATTCGTTCATGGGAACTTCATACTTTCTCGTAAGACGGTAGCATGTTATAGGCCCAAATTCCGAACATTTCTTTTTATTTTTAATTTTTGGAACAGGTACAACCATACTTGTCTTCCAATTTCTGGGAAATCGACCCGTAGTCAAAGATTCATGTATTACACTCAATAATGTTTCCCCAATAATTTAGGACTAAAAATATTTGAAAAGGAAAATAATAATTTAAAAAAAAAATTAAAATTTAGTAATCATATCCTAATAAACTAGGGTTTCTCAAACGGGATCCCGGTAGTAAATGTACTTCCCGTAATCCCGGGATTTCAAACCAATTAGCCGGGATTTAAATTTGAAATTTTCAATTTTTAATTTCAAATTTGAATTAAGTGTTTCAACTAATTATGTTTATCTTAAATCGAAAACAAATAGTTTTTTATCTGTACAGCAGAGAATTGTGGAACGACGAAACGTAAATAGTGTAGGCTTGCTGAAATATTTGAAGAACCCAACGAACTATAAATTCGATTTAGGATGCCACATAAATTCAGTATTATCACTGCCTTCTAAATCAGCGTAGTCTACAGAAAAAAAAATTTTTTCCAAGCTTTACATTACCGATGCTAATGATGGTGATACTACTACTTCTGATGTTATTGAAATTGATGTATTAGAAGATGAAACTTGAAAGATGAAAAAAAAAACTAAAAGATGAAAGTAACGAGCCTGAAACACTATGGCTACGGCAGAAATTGGATGCTTCAATTTCAAATGTCACTCGAATTGGGAGTGCAGAGAATACTGAATATGATGTTAAAAATATCGTATAAGAAATGAATGTGTTTGCAGTAAAGGCTCATGCACAATTAGTCTGTAACAGTAACGAGAACGGAAACGAGAACGGGAACGAAATGAATCATCGGTTCACAATAAACCAGAACGGGAACAGTAACGATAGCTATTAAGGATATTTCATTGGCTAAACTTTTGACGGTTTTGACTTTTGACAGTTTACGCATGCGCATAACCATAACAGTAAAAGTTAAATCGTTTCTGTTCCCGTTCCCGCTTATTGTGAATGGAGCCACCTGAATACATGTATTTTATCTTTTTACTGTTCCCGTTTCTGTTCTCGTTACTGTTACAGACTAATTGTGTATGAGCCTTAACTGGACATCGTACAGAGAATCTCGAAAAATTATATAATGCATTAATGACCATCCCACCAACATCTATTGAATCAGAAAAAGCATTTTTTGCAGCAGGTCTTTATGTTACAAAAATTCGGTCAGTATTAAGTGATACCTCCGTGGACAACCTATGTTTTTTAAAAACTATTTTCACAATACGGAAAAAAACGTGTAAATTTATTAATTTATTTTGTTTATTTATTATTTGTTTGTAAAATAAAATAAATTTTTCTATCCCCCCCCACTGGGATCCCGGGAAATTAAAAATTTTTATCCCGGGATTTGAAATTTGCTGGAAATGAGAAACCCTATAATAAACCTGGTGCTGAATGAGCTAGCCAAACATAGGAAATTAACATGTAAAAACTTTTTTTTTTCATTTTCATTTATCAGACTGGCCATGTAATAAATTCAATTTAATTTCCATTTTCAAAAATAATTATCCTGGAAATTTAGGTGGCCAGTCTGATAAATGAAACCTTTAACAATTTTAAAAGCATTTTTTGACTTTTTAAGTAAAAGCTAGACGAAATCTAATGATCTTATTATTCATATGTAGTTTATATTTCTGCATTTTTTTTGTATCTTTTATTTTTGCTCTAAAATAATTAGGGAAGTAGGAATTTGCATAAATGAAAAGCTGTTGCTTCTGCTACAGCATGTCATATTTTTGGTTAGAAAAACCCGAAGACGCAGACATGATTGATGAGAAGAAAAACAAAGAGGAGAAATGGAAAAATAAAGAGAAAGGGGAAGCAACAGCAATTGGTGACGATAAATCGCCAGTCAAAGATATAAGATAAAAACGAAAACAGAATTGATGAGAAGAGAAACGTGTAGTCGTGCCTTGAACTTGGAACTCCGATATCGAATGGTGAAGTGTTACGTTTACTCTGTCTTTTGTCTTGCTTAATAGTTATGGAAACTTGGAGCCTGAAGGTGAACATAATGAGAAGATTAGAAGCATTTGAAATGTGGGTATTTGACAAATGAAGACCTCCCCGGAAAAACGTTGCAAGCGACAAAATCTAAATTGTTGGAAAACAACAAAAAACGATTTATATTAAGTACTTAATGTTTCTCCAGTAATCACAATTTTAAATGTGCAATAACTTGGATAATAGTTAAGTTTATAAAACAGAGGTGGTATACACATTCAAGCATAGGATAAGGAATGTTTTTCCGTAAAATTACCGATTTTAGAAAATTTGTCGCTTGCAACGTTTTTCCATTGAGGGTTGAAGGACTGATAAGACTAGCAGACGATACACCGAGAAAACTGATATAGTTCATATACAACAGTTTTTGCATGGTTAAATACAGTGAGTCGAATAATAACTCGGACAAGCAAACATATTGCATTAATTGCCTTGTAATTCGATTATTTAAACTGAAAACAGCGGTGTCAAATTACCATTTTATAAAGTCATCCTTCAGGTCATCAAAAATACAAAAAAAGTTTTAAAAAAATTAACAATAACAAAAAATTTTAGCGTTTGAACAATTTAATGCTAGAAATTATGTCGAAAAAGAACTCAGACAAGATACACTCGTAACTTAAGTTTTATCAATTTCACGAAAAATTATGTTTTTTAAATATTTTTTGGGGTACCCTTTACGTCTGAGAACCCCACCCTAACGTTTGGACATGTTATTAATACATTTTTTTAAAAAGGCTGTATCAATAAGGGCTTATTCTTCTTGCAAGCAAAAAATTAATTCTTTCTTACTGATTAGGGGTTGTTTTATTATTGTGCAGTACAATTTATCCCATAGATTTTTTTTGTGTTCAAGGTACGAGGACTAAAGAGGTGGAAGTAGTACTTTAGGGCATTTATGTAACAAAAACTTCTGAATTAAACGCGATATATGTTCAAGATCGTTGGTTTATATTTTTTGAAAATCTCTTCAAGGCCCATTTTTGTAACACTAAATTGTAGTGTAATACTAAATTTCCGCGCAAAAGCTACAAATACTTGAACTTGTTTATAATACCGTCTATCACGATCAAATTACCGACTCTGTCGGCGAAAAAAGGCCCTGTAAACAATCACATTCCTACCTCCGTGTTTTACAGTTCCACGCACCTACTGAAAATCGAGCTTCATAATTGTGTATCATTCACCATCATACTCAAAATTGCTATATTTGCTGTTAAAAGCAAATACAGCAATTTTGGTTCCAATTTTCTGTCATATATCTAATACAAATCTCGATTTTCAGAAGTTGCGTGGAACTATAAAAGAGTGGCCCATTATAAAAATTAAAAATGCATATACTTTGGTAAATTTATCAGTTTTTTCATTTGGAACATATTAACTGAATTTTTTTGTTATATTAGATTAGTTTGGATTTTCGTAAAAAATTTATGGAATGCGAAAACTTTCAATTTAGCAAGTGAGAAAGCTTTTTTTAAGAAACTCCAAAAATTAAAACAAGACAAATCAAATTTAAGTTTACTATTATCGAACGACGATAATTTATCAGAAAGTAAGTGTACATAATATGTGCTATATACCTACTTATAATATTATTATATATGAAAAGTTCTAAAATTATGTTCTAATTAGATGGTAAAAAGAGCATAGAAATAACTTTTCCCTCCAAGTGGCCGTGTTGAAGGACGCGAAAGAAGATTTTGGAAACCAACTTCTATCGAATGCTGTAAAAGCATAGTTACTCAATAATCACTTAAAGGTAATTAATATTCGTATCTTGATTTTCAATAAAAAACATTTTTTGAAGAAATTTAAAAAATTTTTGTTTGTTTGTTGAATTTCGTGGAAACACCATTATGTGATATTATATAGTATGCATTTGTTTGATTTTAGATTTCTGGGAACATTGAAACTTTCATGAAAAACAGAGTTGACAAGAAAGCTAACCTTCCCTACATCGTTGTGGTTGGAGGTTGGACAACATTTACAAACCATTTCTGATTGTTACGTTATTATCCAAAATAACATTTATAAAGGTATCGATGCTCTCCAATATGCATATGGACTTGGTATTTAAAGCTTTCCATACATTCAACGCCGAATATCCTCCAAAATCCGAGCACATTTGGTTACTAATACAGGAATATATTTTTGAATGGGATAAAAAATTACCTCGTGTCAGTACTTTATTTAGTAAATTGAAAGGTAATTCAGTACCATGATACTTTGTCCATTTTGTGATTCTAATTTTAATTTTGTTAAATCGTTTAAACAGATTTTGATTCAGGTGTGGATCCAAAATCGGTTGCGCACCTAATGATTGCATTTAAATTTAACATTTTTATTATCTTTATTGAAAAATTTAAATTTTTTAAAATAAATTGCCATTCATTTTAAGAAAGTTGATAGTTGCCAAATTGAAACTTATGCAAGTATTATAATTGAATTTGAATAACCATGTACTATGTATATATGTATGTATGTATTTACAGTTAGTCTCAAAAGAAGTGAGGCACTCCTATGTTAACAATGTTAATTTTATCTTTTCAAGACCATTTTTGACATATAAAAATCGATTTTACAGCAAAACTTTTTAGACATTTTTTGTAGCTAATTTCATTTCCTATAGAAAAATGTATATAAACTAACATGTAGAGAATACAGTTTTCAAGAAAAGATGCTTATTCATTTTTTGAATTCGTTGCACCGTTTCTGAGATATAGATGACAATATATTTTGTGTTTACGAAGTCTTATTTAAGTCGCTGTCGGTGAGAAACGAGGCGACAAAATAGAAAAATGTATATAAACAAAATTGTAAGCAATGAAATTTTCTACAAAAAATATCTAAAAAGTTTTACTGTAAAATCGATTTTTATGTGTCCAAAAATTGATTTGAAAATGTAAAATTAACATTGTTAACATAAGAGTGCCCAACTCCTTTTGAGACTAACTGTATGTATAGGTACCATTGGATGCCATTGGTATATCATTAATTATTATTTATATTTTTTATATATATTATTTGTTATTAATAAGTAAATGCTGTATTAATTTTAATTTAACCTAATAAAATATTAAAGCAATTATACTATTTTGTGTTGTGTCAATAATTTTTCCTGCTTAGTTTTACATTCTTTACCCATTGCATTGAAATAGACGATATTTTAGTTAACCAACAATAACGATTGAATTTTCATGTTTAACGTTGTTGTAACACAAAACACATATTCAGTGAATATTGAGCAAGTTTTATTTCAATGATGCCCTAAATTGCTATAAACTTCGTAGTTTTTCATTCAACAGTTTTTACGGATTAGTTTTACATTTGGGAGCCATTAGGACTCACATTTTAACAAAAATACATGTTCAGTGAATATTGAGCACGATCTTTTCAATGGTGATTTAAAGCAAATGTAACATTTTTTAAATGTTGCATTAAAATATACTGTTTTCAATTAATCCTAGTTTTATATTCGTTCAACAGTGTTGTACTATTATTCCAACTATGATACTGTTTAAAAGAAAACCTTGTATATTTATTAATTCAACATTTTAAAAATGAAATTTTTTAATTTTTATTAGAATGTGGCAACCGCATTCGCCATATTTAACCACGAAAAACTGTTGAGCGAACGTGTTTTCAGTTGAATTAACTATTTATTTCTCTCGGTGTAGAGAAGAGTTTTCTATAATTATCGCAAGCCTCCTTTGATGAGAAGGCACCGAAAGAAAAAGAAGAGAATCGACGAAGAGAAATATAAAAAGTAAAACGAGGAGAAGAATATTATTAATTAAAATTATTAGCGCTTGAAAATACAATTAAATATGAATATCAATAGTGAGCTAAAAGATACAAAAAAATCTTATTATATGGATTTTGCAATCCTATATACAATTAAATGTTGTAAAAAATTATTAATGATTGAAAGTGCTTACTGTTCATTAATCCGAAAAATATGCAAATTAAGTGAATTAGTTTGCGACACGTATGGCATAGGTGTTTCACCTGTGAAATGAACAGTAAGCACTTTCAATCATTAATAATTTTTTACAACATTTAATTGTATAGGATTACGAAATCCATATAATAAGATTGTTTTGTATCTTTTAGCTCACTATTGATATTCATATTTAAGAGGAGAAGAATAATTTGAAAAAGAAAAAGTAAGAAGAAGTAACGGCAATTGGTGAAGATACCACCCGCCAAAGATATAAGAAGATAACAAAACAAAGAAATTAAATAAGATAATATTGGCAATATTAAGAAACAATGTTGTTTTTATTTAGATCGGATCGTTAAAATAGAGATTCATGTCTCTTAATGTCTCATCAAGATGGCGAACGTTAGTAGTTGCGCGTGTGATGATTGCAAGGAATTGGTGGATCTTACTGAGGGCTTGCATGTGGATTGTGCCGGGAGTTGTGATGGGTGCTTCCATATGAATTGTGCCGGAGTAAAAAAAAGTGAATTGAATTGCTTGCTTGCAAATGAGAGATTGAAGTGGTACTGCGGTAGATGCGCTGATGATTGCCCCAAGGCCGGTTCAGATGAAATTATTAGAGAGTGTTTGAAGCTGATAAAAGATCAAGGAAGTTGCATTAAAGATATGAGGAAGGAAATTGAAAAATTAACAGTCAGTATTTTGCAAATTAATCTTAACCTTCAAAATGTGAACAAAGATAACGCTGTTAGAAATGTCAATATTTATCAACCAAATGTCGAATCTGGATTGTCAGCGGTCGGTGATGTTGATGGTCCCGGAATTGGTGTAGCCGAGAGTCGTTGAAATGTTCGACCTGGGATAGCTACGGGCGGCATGGAATATGCAACATACGCGAATAAAACTAAAACAGGAGCAATTCCAAAAAATGTCAAGAAACCAAGAACGAAATCTGAATCGGAGGTGGTAACCGTGATTAGTGACTCTCAAGGAGATCAATATAGAGGCATATCCCAAAGAATTAAATCGCGAGATAGGAATCCAACGGTGGGAAGCGTTGTAAACGTAAACAATAACGTTGTAGATGATGGTTTCAAACTGGTTTCGCATAAGAAGCGTAGAACAAGGACCTCAATAGTGATTGGTACAGGTGGAGCGGGTGCTGGGTGCAGGCTAAGTGCTGTCGAAAGAAGGTCAAGTTTTTTCGTGTCACGTTTGTGTCCAGAACTATCCGTTGACGACATCAAACTGCACTTGTCTGACCTGGGAATAAATGATGCTGATTGTTTTTCAATAAAAACGAAATATAATACCTACGCCTCTTTTAAAATAAATGTACCGGAGAATTACAAAAACAAAATAATTAATGCCGAGAGTTGGCCAAGGGGAACATTTATAAATTCGTTTTTTGCACGAAATTCCAGTGCATGGGAGGGCGCTCCTTCTTCTTCTTTTTTGGGACCTCGGCTCCAACAGGAAGCAAAAATATGAATACCACTGGACAAGAAAATATTATGTACCCAGATGAGGATTGTTGTAAATGTGCAGTAAATATTTATTACCAAAATGTAAATGGGTTGCGTTCTAAAGCTCGCGAATTCATGGAATTTGTACTTTGTAATAATTATGAAATAATATGTCTTACAGAAAGCAAATTAGACGGTACAGTAAGTAATCAAGAATTATTTCCCTCTTTTTACAATGTTTACCGATTAGATCGAAATGAAAATAATTCATGCAAAGAAAGAGGAGGAGGTGTAATTATTGGAGTTTCTTCTGCATTATCAAGTCAACAATTAATAATAAACGAAGCAAAAACATTAGAACTTCTTTGTGTGAGAATTGGAAATCATAACTGGCATTTGATGGTGATAGTAGTTTATATTCCCCCCGCTAGTAATGTTGTTGTTTACGATAGAGTGGTGCTTGTTATAGAAAATCTCATGTCCGAATACGAAAATGAAAATACACATTGGACAGTGATGGGCGAATTCAAACCTACCGAATCTTCAATGGTGTGGGGCTGATATTGAGGAAGAGGATCTGATGGATGGTTCTTTCGTGCTCATTCCAATCAATACAAATTCGCGTACGGAAACAACGTTTATTGATGGTATAAATGCATGTGGTTTGTCGCAGGTTAACTTTATTTGTAATACTTTTAATAAATTGCTGGATCTTGTATATGTTGATAATTCACAAATGTTTTCTGTTTTTAGCCCAGAGAGTATACTGCAATGCAGGGATAGGAATCATTGTCCTGTAGGGGTATCATTTCATGATGCTAACACTAGTTTTTCAAACCTTACAAATCGTGGTGAAAACAAAATTAAATTTAATTTCAAGTCTATCGACTTTAACGAATTTGTAATTTATTTGTCTTCCATTAATTGGTCGAGTATTTTAGATGATACGAATATAAATGCAAACGTCTCTAGGTTCTATGAGCGTATTTACGGAGGCTTGGAACGTTACGCCTCAAAGATCAAGTATAAGAACCGAAATTTCAAGTATCCTGGGTGGTTTGATTCGCACCTTATACATCTACATAAACAAAAACAAAAGGCATATAAAAAGTGTATTCAATCTAAATCTGCAGTTGATTATGAACATTACTCATATCTGAGAAGTAATTTCAAGGCCCTTCACTCGATTGCCTATGATATTCACTTACTAGACTTACAAAATAATTTAAAATCAAATCCAAAGATGTTGTGGTCATATGTAAATGAGAAACGGAAGACGGTAGGTTTACCGTCAAAGATGTATTACAACGGGAGTTCCTCATCTGATATAAGCGAGATAGTCGGTTTCTTTCGTTCTTTTTTTGCATCCGTGTATGTTAAACATAATATGCCAACAGAATTGCCAAAATGTAATTATATTAACGATGGGTATGTTGTTGATTTTGTATTGATAGACGAGCAGAGCGTTCTGAAGGCCATTCGAAGTGCTAAGCGTGGATGTGGTCCTGATGGAATTCCAACCGAATTTGTTCAGAGATTTGGACAGCAATTGACCTTACCTCTTGTCTTGTTATTTAATCAGTCACTGCAATCGGGAATATTCCCTTCTCAATGGAAAGTTTCTAGTATTACACCTATCCCTAAACATGGGAAAAGGGAGTTTGTAGATAATTATCGTGGGATCTCGATCCTGTCTGTAATACCTAAGATTTTTGAAAGCATAGTTGCAAGTCATTTAAAATTTAATACGTTGTCCATTATAAATGATGCCCAACATGGTTTTATGTCCCGTAAGTCAACCGTAACTAATTTGGTATGTTTCACTAGTTTTGTCTCACGTGTTATTGAATCAGGTGAACAGGTAGATGTGATATATACGGATTTTCGCAAAGCCTTTGACTCGGTACAACATGATATCTTATTAACTAAATTGAGCGGCGCTGGTTTATCTGGCCTTTTGGTGAAGTGGTTGGAATCCTACCTTAGTGGCAGGACCCAATACATTGAAATAGGTCGAATACGCTCTGAAATCATTAATGTACTATCAGGTGTACTTCAGGGTAGTCATCTTGGACCATTGCTTTTCCTAATATTTGTGAATGATTTGACATTTTTGATAAAATTTTGCTCACTATTGCTTTTTGCGGATGATCTTAAAATTTTTGCAAAGGTGAAGTTTTTATCCGATTCTGAGTTTATCCAGCGTGATCTGGATATAGTTTGTCAGTGGTGCAATGACAACAAGTTATTTTTGAACGAGCGGAAGTGTAACATTATGTCGTTTCACCGCAAGCATTTTCCTTTGGTTGTGGAATATTTCATTGACGACTGGAAATTGGTGAGAGTATTTGAAAAGATTGACTTGGGAGTTACGTTTGTTTCTTCTCTTGAATTTTCGCAGCATGTAAATTTGGTGGTCACCCGAGCAAACAGACTCATGGGTTTCATTATGCGTATTTGCAGAGAGTTCCGTGATCCTGTTGTCCTGGTTCGGCTTTATAATGCATATGTACGATCGGTATTGGAATATGCTTCTCAGGTATGGTGCCCTTATTATGAGGTTCACTCGTCACGAATTGAACGAGTACAGAAAAGATTTACAAAGTTTATAGCCGGGAAGTTAGAAAGAGATGATATAAATAATAATTACGTGAGTAGATGTATGAGGTTCGGACTTGAGCCGCTCAATATAAGACGGGATAGGCACCGTGTCCGGTTTATTGCTAATTTATTGACAGGGAACATAGTATGCCCTTATATTTTGAATTTGCTATCTGTGGATACGCAAGTAAGATTTACTAGAGAAGTGCGTTTCTTTTATTTACCATGGCATCGTACAACTTATGGCATGAACGAGCCACTCAGTGCTATGATGATATTATTCAATAAATATTATAATGATTTCGATTTTCACCACGGTGACAGGTATTTCAGGAGAGCGATAAATGATTGTTAATGATATAAGTAAAGTAAAGTAATAACTTGATCATCGTTGTTTTGTTTTCTTGAGAACATTACAATGATTCTATACCTATCCATATATATAGCATGTATATAATATATAACCTTTACAAGTATACTCTCTTTTTTTCTCTGCTTTATATTGAGTTTTTTTTTTATGTGTAATACTGGGAGTTTTGTATAATTTTGATTATCAACATTTGGGATTTGTCCCGTAGTTGTAATGTACATATTAAACATATTAAACATATCGGTCGATCTTAGGTTAGCGTTAGGAATTTTTTAATTAATGCCGCTAAAAAAGAGATCCACTGTCTAGCTGCCCGTCCGTGGACGGGCTTTCCAGCTAGTTGCTAGTATAATTATAATTAATTTTGATAACAAGTGATTGAAAATTTTAATATGCTTGAGGGAATTTTATATGTAATATTAAATTTCAATTTTCCAGCAATACTTAAAAATACAGTTTATTTTTATATTATAATATAGTAATGATACGAGATAGTTATCATAATTTGAAAAGTAGCACTAATGTTAATGGTTCATTTGAAAAATTACTTTCTAACGTTATTAAATAACTTGACGTGTTTGAATTACCTACAAGAAGTGAATTGATAATTAAAATGTATCTGAGAAACTTGCTGAAATTTCACGACTGCGTTAGAAATATTATATTATTTAATAAAGTGGTTGGCATCATGACAAATATTAAAACTTCAAAACTCAACTCGATCGACATAGAAATAGAAAATAAACAAGCATTGTTACATGTTGTAATATATTTAGTGATTTATTCAATCCTTTCGGCGTTTAACATTTATTTAATTGTTACCTTTTCAACTGGAAGTAATTCGGTCGGATTTATACCCTCTTTGATACTATTTGTTACTACGACAATATGTATTACCGGTGTTGTAATTGTCATGTATTTCAATCGCGAGGCATTTACTATTATTATAAAACAAATTGCAAATATCGATAAGCGTCTGGAAGATTTAAACGTTGTAATCGATTACAAGAGTTTGAAAAAATTATCGGAAATATCATTGATTGGTTTCTTAACGTTGAACACGATTAGACTAATTTTTTATGCGATAATATTGAATTTTACATTTATACAAAGCCTGCTGATCTTCATTTATTCGATTATGAAAACAACTCTGTTCCATGATTCTACGATACTCTTTTATGTAACTTCGAGACGGTTTAAATTAATCCAGAATGGTTTCCTTTCAATTGAAAGATCAGATGTGAAAATAGTAAAAAGCAAAGTATATAAGTTTTCTGATTTGCACTTTCAATTATGCAAAACTTCTAATTTATTGTTTGAAAATTTACAACTACCTGTGTTTATTATTATAACGGCGCTATTTATTCAATCTCTACTAACTTTATATTCATTATATTTTATATCCGTTGCTGAAGTGTCGCTTGGTGTAATGGTAATCAAAGTTATTGTAATGGTTGGAGTACTTGGATACGATCTTCTCGAATCTGGTGCATTTTTGAAAATGATTTCAGATACTTCCTACGAGGTATAATTACGCTAACTTATATACATATTTTGTATTTATTATTACGATGTGGGTAAATATAATTTTAGGCAAATAAAACTGGCTGTTCTTTGCATTACGTACATGGGCACTTTAACAATTCCGAAATAAACAACATCGTAAGTAATATTTTAAATTATTAATGCTTAATATTTCTAAAGGCCCGAAGGTCTCTACAAATTTTTATTTTTTCAGACATTTAATTTTATAAATTTTTTATTGATAGATTGGTAAGGTGGGTTCACAAGTGGTCTGTATCAGAAAGTGCTTGTTCACAATGTACGTAAAACGTAGGTACATAAGACGAACATAAGACTTAATATGACGTAGAATGTTCTTTTACGTCACAAACGTCACTTTTTCTCGTTTTTCTTGAATAACTTGAAAACTGCGACTTTTAGAGAAAAAGTGTTCATATACAAAATTTATAACAAAAATGGTTTTATTAATTTTTCTCTAGAGTGAATAGTTTGTGAGATACAGGGATAGGAAAATCACAAATTATTATTAACGACATGGTATTTTAATGGTATTAAATTAATATTTAATGTGAAATGAAATTAGAACTGACAGAGAAACTATATTTCTTTTTTAAGCATATGGACCTCTTCAGATGGTGGGAGAGCTGAGGCTGGGGTGATGCATTTGATGCCTCCCATGCTGTGAAAAGTATTCAAGTCATCGATAGTGGAGACATTGAAATTAAAATTGTCGAATACATATTAACTGAATGTTTGACTTTGGGCAGGCTCTTCAGTGTAGTAGACAGTTGATAACTCCAGCTGTTAAGTGTCGTGATAAGTTCCACTGAATCCCAAATCAGCAAGTAGATTGACCAAGTTTTCTGATTCAAACTTTCTGTGAATGAACAGAGCGACATCAGCATGTAGGATAGTAGATATGAAAGATCGAGGGCGTATGGCAATAATGAGAGCATGGGCTATTAATGTTAGCTTTTTTACAATTTTCTGTTTAGCTCTTTTATTTGATGAAATGCAGTTCATGAAGACACGGAGCATACGGAGAACCATTTCTTCAAGACTCCTTGTGTCTCGCAAACTATTTAACCTAGAAAAAAATTGATTAAGACCTTTATTGTAGGAAATTTTATGTAGTTTAGTTTTGTATATGAACACTTCTTCGCTAAAAGCTTTTTAAGTTTTTTTTAGTATTTTAGAAGTTTTTTAAGAAAAACGAAAAAAAGTGATGAAGAATTTTTCATACCTACCATTACACTTACTCTTTTTGCCAACTTTAGCAAGTCAATTGAATTATTGTATTCTTTTCAACAATTATGTCAACTGTTGTCAATATATTTTAATTAAAACACTTGTGAAATAGTCTTTTATAATAATTTTATAATATTATAATTAGCTATTATTTCAGTGCAAGAAGCATTCATTAATTTTATTACGCAATAAATTGGATTTCTTTATGATGGGAGTATTTAAACCGGATTTTTCCCTATTTTTTGGGGTATGTATTTCATGTACATAATAATTATATCTTTACCTATAACAGTAATTTTAAATGTCAATCATGGTGAAGTTGTGTTATATATTTTTTTGTCCCAGACAGTGTTGAATTCAGACCGTTTTCCCGGGAGGACTAATGAAATTTGGGGGGGGGGGGTGCACAAAATAGAAAGAACCAAAAATACATGTTTATATTAAATTTTAGTTTTATTTCAAAATATAATGTTGCGTTTTATATTTAACCCCACTCATAAGTTACATAAGTCACTAGTGAGTTATATGTTATTTTATTTATTTAAAAAAACTATAGTTATACCTCTATTATTGCGAGATATTGGATAAAATTACTATTTTACATTTTTATATGCTTATACAAATTCCTCCAGGGGGAATTACATTTAGTAGTTCCCCGGGCACCCCCTGGATTCAACACTGGTCTCAGAATGTTATCTAAATCTAATTGATTGCTAGTTTTACATTATCTTATATATCTCCGTAATGAGAGACTTGACGCGATTTTTAACTAAACTATTATGCACATTGTTAATAATGTGAATAAATTATTAATAATAAGGGGATTCATTTCATGTTGTACTTTTGTCGTAAATCCTGTTTTTCGTAAATTTTGTAGAATTTTTAATGCATCTACGCAGTCGTACTTTATGTAGATGTCGTAGTTTCGTAACATTTATACGTTGGTGTAAAATCTCATGAGAGAGAGATTTTGACAGTTGGACTGACTTCTGAGCGTTGGCAGCCTCACCAACGAATTTTTAGGCTTGGTTTCTCAGAAGTCTCCGTGTTGTAGAATAAAACGGTTTTTGTTTTAGACTGTCTTTATTGGGTGGATCGTCCGCTTTTTATTTACAATTTTTGCTTATCTATTATTACTGTTTAAAGTTAATTATATAAAAAATGCTGATACGTTTACCTACTTAATGGTTTGGAATTGCATTTGTCGCAGGATATTATTTTGCAAACCTAATAAATAGGTAAACTCATCATATTTACTGTATGGATTTTTAATATACACATTTAATAAGATTCAAAAAATTTTGTTATGTTTAACGTGGTTAAACATACTGCCACCTCCGGATAATTTTGGAATTTGGCTGGCTTGGGCAAACCTGTCGACTTCTTTTATTGAATTTTAATATATTACAATTTTACATTACAAATACTTTGTTCAAAAGTTCGATTATACTGCCGTTCGAGTGGTATGAATTGTGAACCTCATAATCTTTTTACTTTTGCTTGGCAGTAAGGGCAGCGGAGCAGCCCTTGCTCTGCGTCCGCTAACCTGGCATAGTATTGTGTCGGAGGATCTGGTTGCAAGCTGGTGCTTGCCTTTAGAAGTTCCTGTTCTTGGATGGTGCTGGGTTGGCCTGGATAATTTTCGACGCTGAGCTGGTTCAGCATCTTGATTTGATTCTCCAAATTCTCTACTTTTCTGATCCACTTATCATTCAGTTTTTCTATTTCAACGCTGAACGAGTCGTGTAACAGTGGGTGGTGTGTCCCTTGAAACAGACAAGGCATTTCACCTTGGACTGGCAAGGGGATGAACCATTGTGTTTCATGCATTTTATGCATGTGCTGGTCATCAGGGCGGATTGCAGGCATTCCTCCGCTGTCAGCAATGTGAATTTCTTGCAGTCTAAGAATTTGTGTTCCCCAGCACAAAAAAACAGAAGGAGGTTGTTACATAGTTGAGAGGAAATCTTGATTTTGGGCGAGTTTTTTCCATTGCGTTGTTCTCTTTTTTCGTAGTTGAATTTTCGGCTATCGAACACGTTTCTAAATAATCGATGGCTTTCTCGTATTTTCTTTCGATGGTTTCTAAATATTTGGTAACTATGTATGGATGTTGTGGTATTTCTAATTCTTGAATTTCGGTATGATTTCTTCTTGCTTGTCGAATTAATTCCAGTAGTACTTCTTCCTTTTTCTGTATGTACTCCTTTGTTTTTCTGCTTTGACTGTCTTTTTTTGGCGTTTGATAAAATTGTTACAATTTTCTTTCCAATTTCTTCTTGTTCTGATGCTAGCTTGTTGGCCTCTTCAATATCTTCTGCATTTACAGTTTTTTCGGTTTTGCTCATGTTTTGTTTATTTTCGTTGCTGTGTTGATTTGAGTCGCTGATGGACCTTGTTGAGATGTGTCGCTGTGGTGGACTTCTAGGCGTTGGTTCGTTGACGGAAC
This sequence comes from Cantharis nigra, assembly GCA_958510845.1. NCBI lineage: Eukaryota > Metazoa > Arthropoda > Insecta > Coleoptera > Cantharidae > Cantharis > Cantharis nigra. The sequence continues at coordinate 37,652,028 of OY294028.1, read as the reverse complement.
TCGAAGGCTCGAAGGACCATGTAAAATCTCGTAAGAGATTTTGAGAGATTGGGCTGACTTCTGAGCGTTGGCAGCCTCACCAACGAATTCTTAGGCTTGGTTTCTCAGAAGTCTCCGTGTGGTAGAATAAAACGCTTTTGGTTTTAGACTGTCTTTATTGGGTGGATCGTCCGCTTTTTATTTACAGTTTTTGCTTATCTATTATTATTTATTATTACTGTTTAAAGTTAATTATATAAAAAATGCTGATACGTTTACCTACTTAATGGTTTGGAATTGCATTTGTTGCAGGATATTATTTTGCAAACCTATTAAATAGGTAAACTTATCATATATAATATATACAGTAGGGTTTTTTAATATACACATTTAATAAGATATAAAAATTTTTGTTATGTTTAACGTGGTTAAATAGTTGGCGATACATAGTAACCAAGAAAAATTTGAACAATAAATAATGTCAGTAAATGTGAATTTTAGTTGAATAATCTACCTCAAGACCTCAAAATAATCTGCAAATACAAGTACAAAAGAATTTACGAAATATTTAACGGTGAGTGTGTTCATGTCACACAAGTTTACAAAAATTAAAAGTACGACAACTACGAAATTACGAAGTGAAATGAATCCCCTTAATATTAATTTTTTTCTCAAAAACAGTATAACTATGTAAACAATTTTAGGTTTTTGGATCAGCGTTGTCGTTTGTGGCTGTGTTGGTTCAATATGATCAAACTGAAAAACATCGACTAAGAACAGAAAGTGAAATGTAATGTTTGTGGTATTTGCTATAAACTTAATAATATTCAAAAAACTAATTATACTATATTTAGATATAATGCTTATTTGCTTATTAACTGTATGTACATACAGTAGCGGTCAATGAAATGTACTCAGTTAAAAACTGTAAAAATTTTGAAAGTGTTTGGTATATTAGCTTTGAAATAATTTTTAAATTAATTATTGATCTTTCAAATATAAAAAAAATAAATATTAGCAAGGGTAGATGATAGGGAAGGAGCAGTAAATAATTTAGATTTCGTATTTATCGCTCTTGAACGGAACATTTTTACCGCTTGACACTCTGGGCATTGCGATATAATATTTCTAAAAATGTTGTAAACATTTTTAGAGTTTTCGAGATATTTTCAATTTCTTCATTTTCTTCCAATTTTTTATTTTACGTGCATCAACTTGAAATAAGCATAAACCCTAAAGTTTTTTTATGTGTAAAGCTTAGCGATAAAGTACTGTTTAAGCCTTTGGGTGTATGATCACTTAAAGATGAATATAACTATTATATTATTAAAAGTAATAGTATTAAATAAGTCTTAAGTACATTTCTATGTCCGTTACAGTACATATATAATAATTAATTAATTATGCATAGTTTCACAAGACTAAAAAATGACCAAAATTTACGATTTTTATACTTGAAAAATTTTAATATTACGAATTCAATTTAGCAACCAATACTAAAAAATGTATTATTTATTCGGACGTGAGTAAATAAACAAAGAGAATTTAAGATCATTATTTTACAAAATACAAGGAAAGTCAAATTTTTTTTAATGAGTTGCGTTATAACTTATACTATAATGTAATAAATAATAAAATTTTTTAAATATAATAATAATTTGCATATCAAACTAAACTAAAGTAATTTATTGTATTTTAGATACGAAGTTGCCATCTGCTGGCATTTCTATTATAAATTATGAAGTTTTTATTATATTGCTCCTAAATAATTTTTAAATATCTAACATTAAATATTAAAGATTTTAAGTAGTAAATTATAGTTAACTTTTATTTAATTTAAATAAAACATTGTTGAATATAAATATATGGTCTGTTTAAACAACGTTATCGTCGTCGGGTTACTGCCAAACCTTGTTAACTCCACTTTTCGAGTAAATTGAGTTAACGATAAATTGTGCATCTTTGTGTCAATATCTCTGTCTGGAAGAAGTTTTGAAGTCCTAAGTACTTTCTAAAGCAGCTTTTTGACAATTTAATTTTTAGATAAAATAACGTTAGTACATACAACATTAACCTTGTCACTAAATAAATCAAATGTAGTTAATATCGTAACAGCCAAAACTTTGGTATATCACTTAACATTTCCTTTTTGTTCATTTATATTAGGTTTATAAAATAATTTTAAAAAAATCCATACAGTTAATGCTTGATAACTACACTTACAATCTTTTTGTTGATTCAATGACAGCCAAAGATTGGTAAGTACCACCTTGCCTTCAATGAAACGGTTTTTTTTATGTTTCTTGATATAAAATGGCATAGTTACTACTATTAAATGACAAATTATATTCTAATTCAGTAAAAAATATATAGAATAATCAAATTGTTCTTAATACTGATTTTTGAGAGTCCTTCAAATTTTAAAATTGCGAGAACTCCATCATAAGTAAATAGTTTTGCGAGTTACCAAGGTTTGGCAACAACCCGACGTTATGTCCGACGTTTTGGGTCGGATATGATAAAATTAAATGGTACAATAAATTATTAAAATATTAAAAATTTAAAAATATTATGAGTTTGATAAATTATTGTTGACAAATTAATATCATAATAATGCTAACAATTTGATTCATGAGGAACTCAAAAACATTTGCTTATAAATTAGCCAGCATGAAATAAATTAAAATTAAATAGTTAAAAAACTAAAACAGAGTTACATCAAAATTCATGTTATAAAAAACAACCCGAAAAAGCCAAAATTGCTTAAGAGCAATATAATTAATATAACAATATGTACATTGTACAGTCTTGGGCAAAAATATTAGGCACCTTTTAAATTTACCTGTTATGGAAACCGTAAAAAATTTTCTGAAAATTGCCATGATACCACCTTTCTTATTTTTTTCTGATTTGTTTTCATGTTTTGGCCAACAAAAATACGAAATATTAAGGGCCATTCTGGCCTAGATAATAACGTCTAGATATTTTGGGTCACTTTTTTTGTGTTAAAATATATTAGAAATTGTACTTAAATTATGTAGTACTAACTATTAGAAACAAAAAAGATTAAGAAGAAAATGTGCAGAAACTCACCGTTTTTGAGTTATAATGAAATAAAAAACTTTGATAAAAAGTAAAAAACTGCTGACTTGGCAAATTATTAGTTTAAATTTTGCAAAATTTGTATTTTGAATTTTGTTACATAACTTAAAAATGGTAAATGATCAAAAAGTTCTCGTCCAAAAATTAGATAATCAGTTGATATCGGGTTAGTGAAACTTATTAAATTAAATTAAAACAACTAGTTTTATCGTCGACGTTTCGGTGACGCAAGGTACACCATCTTCAGGACTATAATTATATAACGGTAAGTTTCTGAACAATTTTTTCTTTATCATTTTTGTTTCTAATGATTTGTAAGCTACATAATTTTAATAAAATTTCGTACTTATAGGTACAGGCTTAATAAAGTGTCTGAATTAATATATTAACATTGGTTTACATTTTCTTTTTTATTCAAATATTTATTCTAGTCAAATAAGAACAAGTAAAATTAATTTTTGCAAATTTTTACGTTTTTTAAAGCAACTCCAACGATCAAATTTGATCGATGCAGTGAATAACAATTATTTATTTTTTTTCGATAAACAATAATATAATTTATAATATTTAACAGAACTAAACAAAACGTTTAGACAAAACAAAAGAATTCTAACAGTAAAGCTAAGAATATAAATGTTACATTTTACAAATACATTCTACAATCTACATACCACAAATTTATTTGAAATTTTTTATTTTGGGTTCATATTCTAATAATATATTTATTGAAAATTGATTCTTGGTTGTTTTTGTCTGTCTTCTGACTCGCTGGGACATGGTTTGTTTAGGGGTTAATATAGAAAACCATTTAGCCCAAATAAATAATTTTATTTAAAACAATTTTGTGAATGATTACCTATATAAAATTGAAGTTGTAAAAGTAACCAGTAACTATACTCGTATACGGTCATAAGTTGATCGATTCTAACTTACGTTTATTGCTAAGTTTAGATTTTTATCTCTCAGAAAAGTCAACGCAATTAATTTTGTAATTAAATAATTTGTGCAAATATTTTGATCATGCAGGGTGATTCCATGAAAGATTGAAAAACTTTTAAAAATATGTTGTTTGTAAATGCAAAATTTATTCATTAGATTATTTTTACTTTGGTAGCGTTTAATAGATAGCCACTAGTGGCGTAACTTCTAAAATTGGGTCGGGGAAAGAATTTTTGCAAAGCTCTTTGTGGTTCGTAAATAAAATGTAGATAGCTTCTGGATTCTCGATTCTGGATTTTAGGTAGGAGGATAGAAAGGTATCCCTACACGCACTTAGGCCACTAAATCAGACCCACGTCAAGCTAGCACCCCCACCTCTTTAAAATACAAAAATATTTATACTATAATTATGCGCTAATTTCAGACAGTAATCGCGATTTTTGGGCTCCAACGGTTTCGCGATAAAACATAAATCTTTGGTGGGCGTGCTGAGTTGACGTCAAGCTAGCACCCCCACCTCGAAAAAATAACTTTTTTTAAAAATTAAGTAAACCATAATTATGCGCTAATTGTTCAGACAGTAATCGCGTAGGCGGAGTGTCGCTGATTCTGGCCATGTTAGGCCAGAAGTCCCCTAACATGGCACCTCTAGTTGACGCTAGCGACGGACAGTGACAAAGCACATGTTTCGCTGTTTCGTTTGCTCTATTGCATCCCCGACATCTGGGGTTATCTACAAGTCCCAGTGTGTTGAGATGTTTATTCAGTTTGCAGTGTCCAGATAAGATCCCTGCAATTGCCTATAGATTGACTCTGGGCAGCTTTAAGTAATATTTTGAATGTTGACTAGAAAGTGCTTTAATCTCTGTTCTTGCTTGTCTTTGCTTATTTGCTTTCCGAGACCTCCGTAACGAAGTCGGTAATCGTAAAGATCAAAGGTCCCGAAAGCGAATTGTCGCAAAGCCAATTTAATTAATATTAAGGAACTAAAGATTGTAAAAATCGTGATTTATAGAAAATACTAACAGTTCAAATGAAAATTCTTGTCTTTGGACATAAAAGTTCCTAGATTAAGACCTTTTTCGCACATATATTCATTCAAATAGAAACTATTATTAATTAATTAATTAATATTATTATTATTATTATTATTATTAAACCTTTCAAAACCCGTAGTGGCCCCTTAACTTTGCGGGCGGGGGGCAATTTCCCCCTGGTAGTTACGCAATTGATGGCCACCCTCTAATTTGTGAGTATGTTATGCTATCTATCTTTTTCGAGTTTTTTTTCATTTATTTCTATTTTAGTATAATATAATATTTTTAAAACATTTCGTTAGAAAAAATTGATAAATACGGAAGTAAAACATAAATTGATACATGTATATCTATATATTTTGAAATTTTTTTAAATCTTTGTGTATATTACGTTTAATGTTTATGGTATATTGAAATTTAGGTTAACATAATATTATGAATTATGATTCAATATTATTATACAGACTTAATGAATTTAATAAATAAGTATTGTTAACTAGAAAAATTTTATTTGTAATTTATAGTTGACTTTTTAATATAGGTATTATCTTTATTCTCAATTACGAAACCAATGATGGGTTAATTATATAATATCTATAATACAGATATTTTTGTAATACAAATTGCTTATTTCATTTTCATTTAGAAATTATTAAAATTTTGTTTTTGTAGGTTTCGTCTTTGTTCATAAGACATACAATATTTATGACATAATACTTTATATTGTAATCTAGCTTCAATTAATATTTAATGTTTGTGCTTTCATGTAATTGCCTTTTGGTTAACTTTTAATGTAACAACAGTAATTCTATACAAAATATATAAAAATTACTAGTAGGTACTATTTTGTTTCAATATCAATAAGTTATATTGATATATAAGTTATATTCTTATATTCTTAAAATGGTGAATGTTGCTAACTATTACAACAATAATGATTATGATTTATTTTTAACAAAGTTGTTTAAAAGTGTCAAACTTATACATATTATGTGTAAAATTGGAGGAATTCAACCAATTCAACGAGTACACAGAGAAAATCAAATTGTCTTAAAAACCGGAAGTCAAGATTTGATTTATACTATATTTTTCATCATTATTTATTTAATATTATTTGTGAGCAATGCGATTTTACTTTATCATGATGAAAAAATACCGATTCCAAATCCTTCTTTGCAAATGCTGAATGGTGTGTTTTGTGCATTTACCCTTTATTTACTAATAACTTCGTACAGACTTCGTCTAAAAGTGCACGATATATATGTCAAAATCGCCGAACAAGATTATTTTTTGTCAACAATTAATGTACACGTTAACTACCATGCGATTGAAAACAAATTTAAAAATTTTGGTTATGTAATGTTTGGCTTTTATATGGCCAAAAATATAATTTTGCTAAGTTTAACTGAACTACCTATATACACAAAACCCCTTTACATCGCAGTAAGTTTTTTAAAGATAGTAAAGCATATAGAATATAGTTGTATACTAAAATTATTATCCCAACGATTTCTGTTAATTAATGACACTTTGGTATCTTATAAATTGAATGCAAATGACGTAAGGAGAGAAGAAATGAAAAAGAAAATATTTATTTTATGTCGTACTCATTATAAATTGATCGAGATTGCTCAATATTTGAATGACCAGTTTGGATGGCAGATTCTAATTTGCATTACGATGACTATAATTAATTATATGCAACAGATAATTATTACGTATGTCACTTTGTTTAAAGGTATCTTAACGAAGTTATGGCTTAAATTAATATTTTGTACGTTTTGGGATCTAGAAGACGTGTTTCCAGAAACCTATATTTTAAAGGTTTCAGAAGATATTAATAGATACGTAAATAGTTTTCGAATATTTATCAAAAATTTTTCAGGAAATTTACATTTTTAGGCAAATTTTGTTGGAGCTTACATCCACGAGGTCGATCGGAGTTTAGTAAATACTGAAATTAACAAAATAGTATTATGCCTTATTTATATTTTAATTAAAAAACAAATAATAATTCTTTTTCAGCTTCAAAATTGTTCGATGCAAATGATGCACCAAAAAATTTATTTTTCAGCAGCGGGGATCTTCGAAATAAATTTCAGTTTGTTTTACACTGTAAGTAAAATATGAAATTTATTATAAATTCTATTACAATTGTTATACAATTTCAATATTTCAGATATTTGGGACATGTGTAACGTTTATGATAATTGTCGTGCAAGTTGATGTTGGTTAAATAATAATCATAAGCTCCAAGATGATATTTAACATTTTTCAGCTAAATGTATTAAAATTGCATTTAAATTTCTATACATAGTTATTTAGTATTAACACATTATTGTTAGAGTGCCGTAATTAATTGTTGATTCTCCTCGTGCAAGCTTTAATGTTTAGTTTTTTAAATAATAGTACCTATAGTGTAAAACAAATACGATGTAATAATTCTTTATAAATAAATATTGTGTACCTATACAAATATCTATTATAAAATATACAGGCAATGGAGCGGGCTGAAATGTAATGAAAAATTCAAAAAAATATATTATTCAAAAAAGTATCATAAAATAAATCAATTTGAATTTCTTTCTTGAGGCACATTTAAAGAAATATACTTATTTTGGGCCTGTAGAAATTTTGTTTTCAATATAATTTTTACTGCCTATTTGTAAGAAAATCATACAGATGTATAAAAATACATACAAAGGAGAATGAGTCAATCAGCATAGATCGATAATAATAAAATTATACCTGTTTGATTATGTATTAGCGACTATTCAGGATCAATAACTTTAATCAGGCCAAATAAATCAGTCAATTCTAAGCTTTATTTGATTCGTCAAATACAAATATACGATTTATTTGAGATAAATAAATTTTCTAATGGTTCAAATAAATTATTTTTTCAGTGCCTTTTAAATTTGTTATTAATTTATAAATTATATAAATTTAATGAGAAGTGCAGAAATCCATGAGCAGAGGAAATTGAATGCAAAACGATTGGTTTTGCCAATGAAAAGCCAATGAAAAAGAATTGCGCTTAGGATGCATGCTAGAAATGGCGTGAACTGTAAAAAAATCGGAATGTAATATAATATATTTAAATTTAATTTATTTAAATATACATTTAGAGTATCTTTTCAAAATATTCTGTATTAAAATTGCTTACCTATAAATAATTAATTCCTTTTGTAATTTATATATTGGTTATCCAATTGCATTAGCTTAATGTACGGTGATTACCTAATCAGTTTTTATAGAAAAATAAGCCAAGATTGAATAGTTTCGGTGCAGACATTTGTAGTTTCAAGTGTAAGAATGTTTTTCAATGATAAACGCAATGTTATCAAAAATAACAACAGCATTCAAGATTTCGTTTTCACGCAGCTTTACTATTCGATAGAACCAGTGCTAATATTATGTAAAATATTTGGTCTTTACCCTATCCTACAAAATAAACCAAAAAAGGAAATAATATTGACTCACAACGATTGGACATATTTTATAATCTATTATACGATGTACATGATACTTTTTATGTATAATTACAAACTGGTCGCACACGAGGAAATTCCACTCTACATCTACAAGATTTCTGAAACTCTTTATATTGCTATAGCCGGAATAAATACGCTCATGATAGTAATTTTTAATTATTTAAATAGAAGTGAAATTCGAAATTTCTTAAAAATTCTTACAGAAGTCGATTGTTTTTTGGGTACAACTAATTTAACTATGAATTACTCAGAAATGCGCAAAAAAACGCTGAAAATTATTATTTTTATGCTTACATTATTTACCGTGCGGGAAATAACGTTTTTTTTTATTGAAGAAATAATATTTATACAGCACATTTTATTAATTTTAAGTTTCCTAGTAAAATTCCTATTTGTATTGGAGTTTTCTGTATTGATCTTATTACTTACACATAGATTCAACGAGATTAATGATTCAGTTAGAAGCACTAAAGATGTTAAATATACGGAGAGTAACATTCGATTGGGAATAAAAAATTTGTATTTCTTATGTCGCTCACATTTTAAAATGTGTGATCTCGTTCACGTTATTAATTCTGCATTTGGGTTTCAACTATTAACTATGACAATAATGGCTATTTTAAACTTTTTGGGACAATTTTACTTTCTTTATATTTTGTGCTCCAAATCTGTAGATAACAGCGACCTTAAATTGGCAGCGCTTATAATTTGGTTTCTTGCAGATATAATAGAATTTGTGTGGTTAATAAAAACTTGCACCGACGCCAGTGAAACTGTAAGTTCAGAGAAGAAGTCAGTATGTAGTAGACAAATATTTTAATGTTCAAAAATTTTAGGCCGATGATTTTGCAATATCTCTACACGAATTACAAAATGCAGTAGAAAATATTGAACTGGAAGGACACGTAATAAAAATAAACGAAATATGCTAGATAACATTTAAAAAAAATTATTATTTCTAGATTCAAATTTATTCGCTGCAGACTTTACATCAAAAAGTCAATTTTTCTGCTCTGGGATTTTTTGATATAGACTTCTCCCTGATTTATGCAGTAATAAGCTGTTAAAATACTTTAATGGATTTACAGTTGTATTTATTTTTAGATGGTGGGAACAGTTTTAACCTTTTTGGTTATTGTCGTACAGCATGATCAGTCACTGGCCCTCTTGGAAACTACAGAAAGTTCAGTAACAGATAATTCCTCTATGACTACTACAGATTATTTTTAAGATAATTATTTACTAAAATATAAAGGATTACCTTTATTTATAGTAGCCCCTTTTAACAATTTAATTAAAATTATATAACATTTAATCTATTTTAATGTGATTTTTTATTTAAAATAATTTTCCGTCGTTAGAAGGTTACTTTTTGGCTTTTCGCTATCAACTATAGTAAAATCAGAACATGATAAAAACAAAGCATATTCTGGGGTTTAAGCGATTCTTACTTATAAATCATAATAATTATAGGTCAAGTGAATTTTAAATTCAAGTGAGAAAATGTATTTTTGTGTTAATAAATACATAATATGCAATTACTTCTTTGCTATTTAGATTAGATCTAAATTTGTTATCAAACTGGAAATTTCCTTGTATACTATCTAGCGTTTACTTGTTTGACATATTTTCACAAAATGTGTGGCTAGTTTCGATCATATCATATTATCACATCATGCCAAATGACAATGATGATAACAAAATCTTAAACATTTATTAAATATTGTCGCGTCGCGTCGTCAACCTTTTTTGGCTGCAGGTTAAAATCAACCAAAATATGACTACAAAGAGACGGTTCGGGTTAATTTGTATTTTCATTTTGTCACCATTTTCATGCATTCATCCATACTTTTCAATCCACACATCTTGAAATAATCTCAATTATTATTTATGTTTATATCTTATACTTTATTTATGCACCTTAAGTGGGTCATTTTAAATTATCAAATGACCCATGAGTCATAGGTTACAGAGGCCTTGCTCTATTGTATTCTGGCCATTCAGATTCTTAAAATACAAAGCAAACATATAAAATAAAATAATATAAATAGTCAATAAAATTGGCATTTGAAAGAAATTATTTAGTAATGATATTTATTTTTTATATTATTTATTTATTACTTATTTGCTATTTGTATATTAATTTTTGGTTGGTGGTTGATATAGTGGGACTGTAGTGCAATCTAAATATTATATTATGATATCATGTAAGAATAACGCATTTTGTATTTATTTTAATTTAATTTTAAAAAGAATTAATTTTAATTGAATTATTGAAGATATTTAAAAAACACAAGAGATGCTTAGAACTCAAGCTGTTTGTTCTGAAAATATTTATTCAATATCAATAATCTTGTTTTGTAATTTGTATACAAAATAATATGACAAATATCTGTTACAAGAACAAAATATATTATATACAATTTTAATAAAATCCAGGTGGACACTTTTAAGCGTTTTTAAGTAATATAATTTTTTATAGATAATTTAGTATTAGGAAAACAATTTTAATAACAAATTGTTGTACTTAGGTAATTTTAAGATTATATCTTAGTTTTATTGAAAAAACCTCCCTTTGTCTGGCAGCTTTGAACAAGTAGTACCTAATATGCTCAATATTTTTTCAAGTGTTTTTTAAAACTCCCCAAATATCATTTGACGAGGGATACCTGTGTTGGGTGCAGCAAACTAATGGATATATGGCATACCTAAGGGAAAAAAATCACCTAGATGTTGTTTCAACTTTCAAGTATCAATATAATTTTTTTTGTTCTAATGGATATTTTAATATGTTTACCACATATAAATATAATTTCATATACGTATTTATAGAGTTTTGGGTTAGTAATCCTTATTTAAAAAAAGAAGACCAAATGGCCATATAACCCCCACTAGTAGGTTTTATGCCCCAGCATAAGAGTATATATGCCTACTTTTTAATTCCATAAGGTAATTATGGCATAGAATTTCAACCTGTCTTGAATCAATATGAAATGAATAGGTATATTAATTTTATAATACTTAATAATTATTGAACAGTAGGTAATATTAAATAGAAAAATTAAAGTATAATATAAAAATTAATATAAAATATAATAAAAAAAATGTAATATAAAATGAATAGTGATAATAAAATACTAATAATCATTACAAATCACTTAAGATATTCTTCTTTTAACAATACTTTTTCTTTTTTTGTTTCTTCCGCAGGTATTACAGCGACAAGCGTACATTGTGTAGGTTTCATGCAACCATCCATAACAATCAATGCACTTTAACTTTAACCCATTCAAGTATTACGGGTCATATATTCCACATAAGCTACTGCCATAAATCCTCGTTGCTGTAGGATATACGCCCCACCGTATAATTATCAGCACATATAATTTATCACATATTTTAACGTTTAGAATGCAAGGTTATGTATCTTACTGATCAATTGCATCAAAAATAATTACTAAAAATACATTGAACATCATAAATACCTCAAGTTGATTTGTAAAAATTTAGGAATTATAAGTAAAAACAGTGCAATTACCTTTAATAATAATTATTTAACTCTAGATTATCGCAAAAAACTGCATGTAATTGAATTATATTAACTTGGACTTATGTCGTCCTACATCAAATACTAATTGTAAAATGCTATTAGTGCATACCTACCTGCACTTTTTCGTAATGAGTCGTCTATCCTACAGGGGCATAAAACCCATATTTACCCTAATCTAAATCCCAACAAATCCAAAAAGTATTTATTTTTCTAGGTTTTGTGAATCATAAATTTTATAAAATTAAATAAAATTTAAATAAAAATTTAAAATATAACCGTCCGCGTCCCTTGGGTTGTTTGGAACATTTTGCGAAGAATTTTAAAAGTAGTACCCAAACTGTATTAATTCTTTGAATTATCTAACAGTATTAATAATTTAGCAAGAGCCATAACTTTACTACATAGCTAAATCAAATAAGTAAATTTTATTCAGATTTATTTTCTCGTTTTTTCTCGTTTTTTTCTCGTTTTATTAAAACTCAAACACAACCACGTGCTTTCAGGTTCTAAGCATAGCCAAAATAAATTTATTGAAGGATAACAATAAGTCCCACAAGTAATGCAATCTTTGAGCAGATAATTTTGCCTTAAACTTATATCCTCCCTACAGGACGCTGTGTCTGAAAAGGTTAATTCGCCAGAAAAATATTTTGTTCTTAAAAATTGTTGTACGTCACTCATTTGCCCGAAGTAGAATCATTTCTGTTGATCCTGGGTATCTAACATTTATTGCAGTAATTTTTAAATCTGCATCACAAATCTGTTATTATATAAGTATAACATAAAGAAAAGTATAAATTAACTAGTAATTTTAAAAATGAAATACATTCTTACAATTAACGCATTCATACTGGTGTACCCTTTTCTGTTATAATATGGAGCTGCAGGGTACAGTTCATGTTCAATAGGAGGACTTGTAATTGCTATATGGGTATCATCAATATACATCCAACCACGTTTGGAACACCAAACTTGCCGAAAAACCTTTCCTGAGTTCTTCTGATATCTTCTTGAGTAGTGGGAAATTTTATTTCATTTACTATATTAGAAATTTTGAACAATTGCGTTGGTTATTACTTCAATTATAATGTACACCGTCGATTGACTGCACGGAAAATTAAAGTCTTCCCCAACTACTCTTTGATACGACCCATATCTATAAAAATTAAGAGTTAGTAAAACTTTCAAGTGATTTTGAATGAACGTCGATCTAGATGGTCCCGGTAAGATCAGATCTAATTGCTCAAGTAAAGAATAAAAATCAAGTTGGAATTTCGAAAGGATTAATATAATCCCTCAAACGGCAATGAAAATGTCTTAGGTTATATCTAAAAAATATATGAAGCTTTTTAAATAAATTGCTTTAATAAAATAATTAGATAAATACAATAATTTAATAATTACCTACCGTTGTTCTTGCTCTTCAACATACTACGTGATCACGAAAAATGAAGCTTATTGCGCAATTTTCGATGTTTTATTGTTGATTAAAAATTTGGGAGGGCAGGGTTATCGCAAAACACCACAATTTAGCAGTTGCTAAGATAGCGTTAACTTGAACAACTTTGAATTTTAGAAAATAGCATTTTCTATCATAACAACTAACCTCTCACTTAAATTTAGTTGTTATAAAAAATAACAACTTTGCTTAGAAAATTGCACTGAAATATCTAATAACAATAATTGTACCTGCTTAAATTTATCATATTATTACGTAAGTACATTGAAAATGTTGCAATAAAAAAAAATTACTCGAAAAATCGGACAATATAATACTGTTTAAAAACTGATTTTAGGATTTTACACTCAACTATTTTTAATCAAATGTAGTATTTAAATGTTTATAAATTTCAAAGAAATATTATTAGAAAATATATTACAAATATATTGTACGATTTATTGTGATATTATTGTTTGGTACCGTCAAACGGGGTGAGTCAGGACATAGGGGGTCAGTCGGGACAAACATGTTTTGCTGATAAATAGCGGTAGATTTTAATTTCAAGTTTCAAAATCTACTCACCGATGTCCTCTATAGTGAATGTTTGTATTCTATCCGTGCTTATCACGTACGTGTTCGTCAATAATTAAAATTTGATTATTAAAAAAAAAACAATTTTTTTGTATAAATAATATCAGTTTGTTTGGAAATTAAATTCTTGTTAAGACTTCTTATGTTGACGTTTTAGAGAATTTATTCCTCAATTTTCAAGACTAAAAATATACACAAATGATTCCTAAAACTAGTGTTGACAAAATTCTATTTTGCTCACCAAACAAATTCGTGATGATCATAAATAGATTTTTTTTTTTGGTAACTCTTAACCGGAATTTAATTTCAAAACAAACTGATATTATTTATTAAAATTCTATTAACATTGGATGAGGATTATCTACATTTATATATAATAACAAAAGTTTTTCAAAGTTTTTAAAAAATTGTCTGTTTTTTATTAATCAGATAGTCCGTTGGACCAAAAGGAGCACATTTTTGTAAAGGTGATGTGTATGTTTTTTTTAAGTCATAAAATATATCTACTCTCCCCAAACACGGGAAAAACGGGTCAAACTGGGCATTTTAAAGCGTTGTCCCGACTCACCTCAAACACTGGGGTGAGTCGGGACAGCAAACAAAAATTGTTTTCTCCTAATTTTGATAATTTTTTGCTAAAGTATTTAGTTCAAGTTCTAGCTTAGGCTTCGATTGCAACATGGTTAAACACTTGGACCTACAAACGTAACAGAAAAGATGCAGTCATTCAAAATATACCAAAACCTGTCCGGACTCACCCCGTTTGACGGTACTTGACCTATTTTTTATAATTCATTATAATTTCTTTGTAAATTATAAAATGAACAAAAATTTCAAATTTGCTATTATTTAATAAAATGTACATTTATGTAATTTTCTTTCTTTTACATTTGGCTCAATTGCTTTCTCACCAAAGCTCTATCAGCACACAAAATTTTATCAGAATCTGTTAAACATTTTTGGAGATACGATGACATTTTCATTTTTTAAATGTATATTATTGCGGTAGCCCTGGTAACGATTTCTCTGCCAAAACTTTATTTCCACCACTAGAGCCCACCAGACATACATCCAAAAAGGTTGATTCGAGGAACAAGGACTTTTTTCAAGATTTCGCAAAAATGTAATCTTTTTTATGATGAATGATGAATTCCTGATTTATATCAAATGGTTCCATATGCTGTCAAGTCCTGGGGAGAATTGTTCCTACATACCAAATTTGGTTAAGATCCCTTCAGTACTTCACGACTTATTCATTCTTGAAGTTCTAACTTTGACAGCTTGCAATTTTTAACAGATGATAAGTACAATATTAATTTCACCTATTCTGGATAAAGCTTTTCAGGGTCTTTAAAATAACGTAACTCAAGACAAAATTGTTTTTAAAAATCTTGTGTTACTTTCTTGTAGTGGCACTCCTGATTGACAAATCGTGACGAGAACCTTATTTTCACCTTTCTATCGTGAACCCCATTAATACCATACCAGATTTGGTGGTGATTGGTTGGACGGTTCAGGAATAAAGCGAGAGACAAAATCTATCCGACCGACAGGAAATTTATTTTGTTTGAAAATTTTTACGTTTCTGAACACGGTGATCTCGAAAATGTAAAAACAAAATTTTGAAATTTTTTTTCGATTACCTTAAAATGCATAAAATATTTAAAAAAAAATATCTTTTAAGTAAGACATATTTCAAGAGTGTATTTATTAAACCTTACAAACCCTATCTATATCTATCAATGTCTTGATTAATAATCTCATAAAAAATTTACAACAATTGCTTCTGTTTTGAGCTTCCAAAGTAGAATCCTGCATCCTGCTTTAATATGGAGGATAAAATAATATGAGCATTATTTGAAATTGTCGCCCTTCCGTATGAAGAAAGTATGAGCCGCTATATTGTATTGATTTTATGAGCTTTTTATATTATATAATATTTAAGCAAACAAATACCGCGTTTGCGATAGTAACTCGATCGATTGCTTAAAAGCATTATGATTATGAAGTTATTACAGTTACTAATATATAACTTTTTTTTTTTAAATCTAAAGTGATACATTGAAAAGATTGTTTTCTTTTTTAACTTCTATCGCGCTATCTTGGTTGTAGAACTATCTAAAAAAAAATAGATTAAAGCGAGACAAAGGAAAGTTGTGTAACATAAAGCGTAGTAGTAAATTCGATGTCGGTCAGCTGTGTGTCGGTGAAATCGGATTCTCTGTTTTGTTGATAAACAATATTGTATTAATAAGTTAATGTAAATAAACAAAACGGCAATTAAAATTACATTTTTATGTAATTATATAGGAAATGTGATAATTTTACGAACTGTTAGTGATACTACGTAAATAATTTTGACCTCGCAAAATGTTGGTTAATATTTTGATTGAAAGTTGCAGTGAGTGTAGTCTATGTTCTTCTGTGAGCAACTATTAATTCGTCAAACATTTTTATTATATTTAAAAATAACGAGGTATGAAAATTTGCATTTGCTTTTAAACCTTTGTACACCAAAATATTTATTTTCGTCTTCTTTTAAATAAACGCGGTTCTTGCTTTCACAATTACTTGGCGTTTTTGTAACCTTGTTGTGTTCCTACGTTTTTGCAGTATGCAGTAATTATGTACTACATGTATCGACAAAATTAAAAAGATCGATACTAACTTATTTGTTTTAGATGTCGAGGATTTAAATTTGATTAAGAAACAATATTTATATGTTACTAAACATAAATGCAACAAAGTTATAAAAATTATATTTGTGTATAAAACTTACTTCAATTTTGGGTAAAATGGCACTTCATTTAAAATTACCTGTCGAGGTACCTTTTGTAATTATTGTATTTGCTTTTACTCTTTCTGGTGAGTATTTTGCTTTGTATTTCTATTTGTGAAAAAAAATTATAATGCAGTGTTACGTTATTAACAAAGGAATTACCATTTTAATAATTACATCCAAGTTTTATCGGTTTTATGGTATTGATGTTATACTTATTACTATTTATAATTATTAGCTCTTGAAAATACATTAAATATGAATATCAATAACGAGCTAAAGGGTACTAATGAACAGTAAGCACTTTCAATCATTAATATTTTTTTCAGCATTTAATTGTATAGGATTGCGAAATCCATATAATAAGATTTATTAGTGCCCTTTAGCTCGTTATTGATATTCATATTTAATATACTTATTACTAGAGACCGGATTATATGCAACTTAAAATGGTCGAAATATGCATCATAAATGCTCGAAATATGCAACAAAACTGCCGAAGAGTGCCATAATATGCTACATCAAATTTCAATAAATACTACAAAATAACGTTATTTCTTTGATTTTACTATTTTTTACTAATATTTTTTACTATTTTGATATAGATCTAATTATAAAGTAGTTTTAGGGTAGGCATTGCCAACCCAAAATTTAATTAGTTGGCATTTCCAAATTTCAATTTTAAATTATCAAAGCAGGCCGTCTTCTAATAAAGAAACTTTTATTTTTTTTTAGAAATATTATAAAATATGCCCAAATATGCACAAAATTGTATAATGTGTGCCCAAATATGCACGAAATTTTATAAAATTTGCCCAAATATGCACGATCAGTAAATTTCAGTCGAAAATGCAATATTTAAAAAAATAGCCAAGATATGTAAATGCATACGCAAATATGCAAATGCATATAATCCGGTCTCTACTTATTACTAACTAATAATAATTTATATTATCCCCATGCGAATATGTACTAAAACGTCCAACACAAAGGAAAATCATATAAGGCTGGTACTTTTTAACCTTGGTAATTAAAATATTTAGAAGATATTTTTAATAATAATTATAGCATGGCCTGTGCACAGTCCTATAATATAGTATATATATACCTACTATATAGGGTGCCCAGTTTCGACCATCATTATGGGGATTTCGGGATTTCGGTTATCTTAAGAGGTATAACATTTTTTAAATCTTTGCAATATTCAATAAAAATTTTTTTCGGACAATTAATTTGAAAAAATATTTACTTTATCATTTTTATTTATTTATTTATTTATTTGAGGCAATCATCAACCTCTGATTTCTGCCCCCCGAAACAGTAAGACGGTCATTCATTTGTTTAGTCATTTATTTAGATTAGAAACGAGTACTTTATTTGGTATTAGCAGTTAATCAAGAGTATATAAAAAATAATCGCTAAATAAACAAAATTTGCTATATTATATCCGTATTATGATATATGATATGCTTTGAGATAATATATGCTATAAAATATAGGTAAAAATTATTATATAACAGGAAGTAGTTTATAAAAATTAGCGTAAATTATACAACCGGGCTTCTCAGGAACACCTAATATCCAATAAAATATTCATCATCTAGGTATAGTGTAGATTTTTGATGGCATAAATTCAATATCTACTATATTATTTGTATTATAATTTATAACTATACAGGGTGCTGAATGACTTATGCCCGTATTCACCAACTACAAATAGCACTATTTGTCGAAGAAAAACAAGATTTTGCATTGTTTTGCATTGTAATATTGTCATTTTATTCGACAAATAGTGCTATTTGTAGTTGGTGAATACGGGCATTAGCCGAACATAGGAAATTAACATGTAAAAACTTATTTATGCAAATTCCTGCTTCTCTAATTATTTTAGAGAAAAAATGAAAGATACAAAACTAATGCAAAAGTATAAACTACGAATGATAAGACTATTAGATTTTATCTAACTTTTACTTAAAAAGCCAAACAATGCTTTTGAAATTGTTAAAAGTTTCGTTTATCGGACTGACCATGAAAGTTTCCATGGTAATCATTTTGGAAAATATAAATTAAATTGAATTTATTACATGGCCAGTGCGATAAATGCAAATTTTAACAATTTTGAAAGCATTTTTTGACCGTTTAAATAAAGCATTTTAACGGCTCCTACAAATTCAAAAGTTTGAGCGAAGTTACTTGCGACTAAAACCCTAACTGTGGAGAATTAACTTATTTTCATTAATTTCTATGTTGGTAAATGGTAACCTTATTAGTAAGGGTTCACTTGTATATTATACATATTTCTACTGTACTTTTTACTGCAGGCTAAATTATAAATTTGTGCTATTTTTGTACTATTTCATCCACAGTCCAGTGGATGCGTTTTTGCCCAATTGTTTTCGTTAGAAGTCAGACGAATAGATGATTCAGTTGCATTGAATAGAATTAAACGTTGTCATTTGAATGCAATATACTAAATAATTCTGTATGCTATGCTTCGTTGTTTTCTACTGGGATGATGTAATTTGGCCAAAAGATCCTTAAAATATATTTTACATTTTTTCTTGTAGTTTTGCTGATCGCATTAGTGTTAACGTCAAAAAGTGTCTTTGCTGTATGAATTTTGTAGTTTGAATTTAGTATGTCTATGTATAAGGCTGATACTTGGAAAGTACATGTCGGACTGCGAGTAAAATACTGTTGCAAGTTAAAAATCTTCATTTGCAATTGACGTATATACTTGCAATGTAAGGTAAAATAAGGTCGTAAATCGCAAACAACAATTTTCGATTTAAATATGACAGTATTTTACTATACATAGTAGTAGATACAACACATATGGTCGATGTGCTAATTTGTATTAAGTTTGAAGTAGTGAGGGCTGAGGGCCAAAGGGCCAGACATTCATATTCAGCGTTTATAAGCGATAAATAAAATAATTGGACAAAGAAAATTTAAAAGTATATAGGAAAATAAGTAAAAACAAGAAAGTTAATTAGGTACTTTAGTTTAAGAAAGTTAATATAATATGTACCTATAATATACTACTTGAAAATTTTTAAATTATTATAGTTAATAAATATAATAATAATCATTAAAATTAAACAGCCTTTGCCAATTTAGGAACTACTAGTAATAAATTATTAAAATACATTTTAATATGGTGCTATTAATCAATAAATGAATAATTATTATATATCTGTTATTTACGGATATTGCAGTAACAAGTAGTATAACCATGCATAGATAACAGATTATATTTATTATAAACAGTATTAAATATAATAAACGATATACAGGGTGCTGAATGAGTTACCCGAACATAGGAAATTAACATGTAAAAACATATTTATGCAAATTCCTGCTTCCCTAATTATTTTAAAGAAAAAATGAAAGATACAAAATAATACAGAACTATAAACTACGAATGATAAGGGCATTAGAGTGCATCTAGCTTTTATTTAAAAAGTCAAAAATATGCTTTTGAAATTGTTAAAAGTTTCGTTTATCAGACTGGCCATGAAAGTGCCAAGGTAATTATTTTTGAAAATAGAAATTAAATTATATTTATTCCATGGCCAGTCCGATAAATCAAAATTTCAACAATTTCAAAAGCATTTTTGGACTTTTTAAAGTAAATTAGGGTAGCAGGAATTTGCATAATTAAGTTTTTACATGTTAATTTCCTATGTTCGGTTAACTCATTCAGTACCCGGTATAGTAACCTAACTAAAAATTTGAGAATTGTCATAAATAATAATTATTTTGATTTTGCAGATACTATTACTTTAAACTGGCTAATGTACCGAACATGTGACATATCTTTGCACATTAACAAATCTGATTGCTTGAAACTATTATATAAGCACACTGATAATTTTACTGATGAATTAGAAAAAAAAGTACAACCTTATGTTACCAATATCACAATGACTAAGGATTTATTAACGGCAATATTTTCTACAGTACTCTGTTTATTTTTGGGCTCTTGGTCGGACATCTATGGAAGAAAACCTGTACTTTTATTAAGCTCAGGAGGTATTAAATAATATGTTTTAAGTTTAAGTTTATGCTTTTGAATTTAAAAGATTTTGAATATAATATGATACATTGGTACTACTTACCAATATTGATGCTCTTAATCAAAGGAATATAACATTATAATATTTCATATTATATGCCCGTATTCATCAACTACAAATAGCACTATTTGTCTAATAAAATGACGTACCTACCTATTACAATCCAAATTCTGGTTTTATTCGACAAATAGTGCAATTTGTAGTTGATGAATACGGGCATATAATATGAAATATTATAATGTTATATTCCTTTGATTAAGAGCATCAATATTGGTAAGTAGTGAATACGGTGAATACGGGCAATAGTAATGTAATTAATCCCACAATTATTATCCGTACATTATTCTTTAGCATTTTTACAGCAATGCTTTGTTTTCTAAATTTTTAAAATACTTCAGTAATAATGACGTAAAGCCTATACCGACTAGGAACCGAGAAACTTCTGCTTAAATCCTGATCGCTTTGGAAGCATTGCTGTGATCCAAAGTCTAAAAGCGATTCATTATTTTCATTATATTATATTTCCTGCTAAGTCATTTTGACTTCAATTTATTAAGCTTATCATCTACAAATGCTTGACACTCCAAAAAGAAAAAGAAATTAGGATTAATAAAAGGAATTTTTCCAACTGCAGTCATTAACATACAACTTCATTCTGTGTTAGAGCAGTGCAATTGATGGTATTTATAAATATCATTTCAAAGAAATTTTCTGCAAATATTACTGTCAACTTCAACTCATCCTATATACACCATACACTATTTCGAGCAAACACCGTCAAGCAACCAGAAGGAGTAATTTAAAACCAGTAAAAAAAATTATAATTCCAATTCTTAATGCAAATTTTTCTGAGATATACAAGCCTAAATTGACAATTTCATTTTAAAAACAAAAGCAACAAATTTTTTTGGGACCCGACTTACATATATTCTAGTGGTTCCCTTTATACTAGCCTATACAATTGCCGACATTTTTTAGCTGGTGCATTGGCAAGTATCACACAATCAATAATAAGTTTCATTCCTAATATTTCTCCATGGTATATTTTGCTATGCTGTATTCCTACATGCTTTTCTGGTGGCATAACAGTTTTCTTCGCCGTAAATGTGTGTTATATTACCGATATTACTACGCCAGAAAATAGGGGCTTTAGGTAATAAAAAAATGCGCTTGTTTATTTAACCATTAAAATGTTTGTCTTCTAGAATAGCGATGTTTTATTTATCTTTAACTGGGGCGTCCATAC
This sequence comes from Cantharis nigra, assembly GCA_958510845.1. Lineage (NCBI taxonomy): Eukaryota > Metazoa > Arthropoda > Insecta > Coleoptera > Cantharidae > Cantharis > Cantharis nigra. Next base: position 37,629,791 of record OY294028.1, on the reverse strand, counting down.
TAGGACTATTGTCAAGTTCTTTTGCGTTAGAAAAAATGGGTTTTTGGTTAATGTATGTTTTCTCTTCTATTTGCGTAGTATTATCATTTTTATTGACTTACTTGTTTGTGGAGGAATCACTTTTAAATCCCGAAAGAGAAGTAAGTATGTCTTTAATTCGTGTATACTATTTAGAAAATTATTTAATTACAGGGAAAACTTGCTAATTTATTTAAACTTTCTTATGTGACCGACACAATAAAAGTAACCTTCAAGAAGAGGGAAAACATGGATAGGACTTTGATTCTCCTTATTGTTGCAATTCTAACTCTATGTTTTCTGATTATAAATGTTGGCAGTTTTCAGTACTTATTTCTCAGAGCAAAATTCTTTTGGACTTTGGAGCAATACACCATGTACAGTTCCATAAATATGGTTATAGCGATATTTGCAAATGGGATGCTAATATACGTTTTAAATAAGTTATTAAAAATTAACGAATCTATAATTGTCTTGATTGGTACGACTGCAATAACAATAAGTTCAATATTATTTGGCTTGAGTTCATCAAATTGGCATATTTATACAGGTAACCTTCATAATATATTGAAATTATAAAGAGCGATAAATTAATTGAAAAATAATTTTAAGCTGGATTTATAGCCTGCTTTGGTACAGCAATATCGCCAATGTTAAGAAGCTTAGTATCAAAAATTGTGACTTCCGATGATTATGGAAAAATATTTTCTTTTATAGCAATAAGTGAATCTATTATTGGACCACTAGGTCCTCCCTTATTTACATTTGTTTATAATAAAACGTTAGACTTCTTCCCAGGAGCTTATTATTTTGTCGCAGGAGGTATTAATATACTGATGTTTTTTCTCAGCGTGTGAGTTCTTCTAAATATTACTAATTGATTTTTTTTTTACGATATTATTTTAGGATAATAGTTGTAATACAAGTAAGATACAATCAAATGTCTTATTCCAGTTTACCCCCAGAAGTGCCCGATGCTTAAGAAATATTAGACTTCATCTATTGTCTTCCAGCAAATAAAGTAAACATATCAATTATTCATAATTAATTGTAAATTATTATATTTAAATTTGCAGTAGGTATAATTTTAATTTGTCTTCTTACTGTAAACCGTTTGTGATAGAGTATTTTGTTAATTTGTGTAATATTTATGTTTTTGATTATAATGTATTAAGGTGGACTTTCTTTAGGATCTGAACTTTTTTTCAGTGAATAGTAAAAGTATTATATTCGGTTCTCACTAATTCACATGTAATCTAATTTCAGCTGTCTATAAGAACTTACCGTATAATTTAATTAAAATTTTTTTTTGAAAGTTTTAGTTTTATGAAATATTAGGGCTTATAAAAATTATTTCGAAATGAACCTTCAATGCTCATAAAAATTTTGCAAAATTCAGGTTTTTATAGAATCAGAATATAGGCAGGTTGAAATTTCTACCAAATTTTTGTGAATTATGTGGAGTCAAATTGAGGAGCGACCCAATGAAAATCAGTTTTGACCTTAAATAAAAACCAACCTTATTATAACGATAATGTTTAGTAAGTTTTTAATTTGAGTGAAATTTTTTTCTGAACTTTTCAAAATTTATAAAAAATTAAGTACATGTATGAGGTACCCCAACGTAATCAATAAGGCCCGGATTTCTAGGCATTTGCCTTTTTTGATTCCGTATAGGCTTTAAAATTCTTTTTACGGCAAAATGTATTTTGCGACTTTGCGATCATTTTAAACCGCTCTTTAAAATGCCTAAAATGCCTATTTTCTACATTTAGTGCCTTTCTTGGCAAATTGCGCCTAAATGGCTTTTCTCAATTGATTTTATTCTATAAACTTGCCTAAATGAACATTTATTTCAATTATTTTTTAATTTTAACCATGGAATATAATTCAGAAACGGAAATATATTTTGTATTTTACAGAGTCTTGCTTAAGTCGCTGTCAGTTAAGAACGGGGCAACAAAATAAAAAAATGTATAGGTACAAAATTGAAGACAATGAAATTTTTAACAAAAAATGTCCAAAAAGTTTTACTGTAAAGGCGATTTTTATAGGTCAAAATACGGTTTCAAAATGTGCAATTTACATTGTTAACATAGGAGTATCCGGATATGTTCGTTACTTACTGTATTCCATTGACTCTAAAGCTTGTGCGACGAGATGGGGCACATGGATCGGGGCTGCAGTGTTTTACCATAAATATTTTAAAAATGTAAGAAAAGTCATTGGTAGTTTTATTAATTTTAATACTGCAGACTGCATAGAGAAAGCACAAGAGGCGTTTAAGGCTTCTAATCTTGAAAAAAATTTAGTAAAGATTATCTTCCTAAGAGCTAAGAAACTAAGAGAGACGCATTGCATACTAATATTAGCAAATTTGAAAATTTGCAACAACAATTGAAAGAAGCTCTGGGTATAAGATTGTAAAACTTATTTCTGCACGATTGGATGCTCTTTTGGTGAAAAACCTGGGCTACTCGGATTTAATTAGCAAAGTATTATCTGGAGATTCAAATAGTTTCCCATAGAAAAAATTGGAAGCTTAGAACGCTCCAGATTTTAAATATGCTCCTGTTACTTCTTGTGACGTAGAGCGGTCATTTTCTGGGTACAAACAAATTTTATCTGACAACATAGGAAGTTTTACTCCAGAATATTCGGAAAATGCTTTAATTTGTTATGTAAATGTTGAAAGTTAATATTATTGTTAAATTAAAAGTTAAATTGAGTAAATTAAATTTTTTGTACAAATTTCATATTTATTTTATATTCTTTATTTTCATAATTTAATTTTTTATTTTGAACTGCCTATTAGTGCCTATAATCTAATTTTTTGATGCCTATTTGCCTGTCTATTTTGAAAGTTTTCAGTGCCTAAAAATCCGGGCCTTAGTAATCAACTAAATAGTAACGAAATATTATTTGAGTAACTTACATCAGAAAGCGGTGATGGACCTAAATTTAATGTATATAAATTAAGAAATGTGTGTAAATATTTCAATTTACGGCTGTGAGCATAATTGTACCTTAATGACTGATAAATTTAACAGGTTTCCCAAAAGTAGGTGTTATTTTAAAGTTCAAGTTTAAAAATCAGTATTTGACAGATGACCAGCTAAAAATATAGGAGGTTTGTAAAAATGTAATGATACACAATCTACTCATACATGCCCACACATCTGACAAAACAATTAGGCCATTGTGTGAGGAATTTTCTGATTGTACTATTTTACGGCCAGGGTCGTTTCCTATCTAATTCCCGTTTTCTTCATCTCGAGATATCTATCGGATACGGATCTGTTCGACAAATTAATTAAGTAATCGTTCACATATTTGATTTGATACTTTAAATTTGAATTGTTGTTGCCTAATTGGTTACTCGATTTATTTGACGAACAGATTCGCATTCGATAGATATCTCAAAGTGAAGAAAACAAGTATAATTGCTAGAAAGCTTACAATAAGTAGAAGAAAAATGTTGGCTTTGAAATCACGCTATTGCGCCTAGGCCGCCTTTAAACACGAAATGTGCAAAAGTCCTAAAGAGGATTTGTCAAAATTAGGTTATTTGCCAGAAATGTCAAAGCGGACATTTAAATGAGATCATAATTTAAGCAGCATTCAAATAGGGGATTGTATTTGGATGGTAGAATCGGTAAGAGCTAAAAAGCACTAACTCAAGTAGAAGCGTTCAGATTGACTTAATCTCTAGCACGGTGTAAGAACTCGAGGAACGAGCTGTGGAAGTTAAAAGTTTGTTAACTTTTCCACAGCTCGTTCCCCGAGTTCTTACACCGTAAGTCTATCTGAACGCTTCTACTTGAGTTAGTCCTTTTTAGCTCTTACCGATTCTACCATCCAAATAAATTCTCCTATGTGAATGCTGCTTTACAATTAACCTCCATGTTTGCACTTTAGATTAAAATATAAATATCAGCACTTTAAAAAAATTAATTGCGTTTTTTCCAGATTTAAAATGACAACAATTTTTGGGAAAATCTTTATACGTATCAGTATAACAATTTGTACCTAAATTTGAATTGTTTTTTTTTTACTAGATAGGTAATGTAAATTAATATTTTTATGTTTTTGAGAATATTTATATTGTAAAAAGTTTTTTTGAATTATTTGAAATAAAATTTGAATTAATTTTTGTTTTAAAACAATCCAAGTACAAAATAAATTATAAATAACAAAGTGTAAATTAATATTAGTAGTATACCATTATAAAATTACTAGCAGATTTAGCAGGAGTTTAAGACCAAAATTTGCCCAAACGGTTATTATATCTCAAAATAAAAAATGCAATGATAATGCACCTTATGATCAAAAATCAAAACCGTTCTTTTCTGAAGCAAATATGGCAGCTAGAATTTTGGCAATATTTTAAATTTTTGCAAACTTGTTAGTTAGCAAAATAGTTGTACATTTATCTTGTAAATTTAAAATATTGCAATTGTTTTAATTGACATGACCTTTAATAATAATTTTGATAGCGAGTTTGTTTTCATACGTTATCTCTATTTAACTTCCTTTTTAAGAAATACAACTTTGAATTTGGTCTTAATAATATTGAATTATTTTATTATTTTCAAAAATACGTAATATTCTTGCATATCCTGTATACATAATACGTTATTCAAAAAAAATTATATTTGTAATAATATTACTAATTCTGTCGGCTAGGGAAGTCCCTGCTGGCTTGGCTTAGAAATTATTCATTGAAAGAGGAGAATCAGCTTTGTGCCCATCTCTTGGGTAGTTGTCCTGGCAGTATATTTTTGTGAGATCGTCTACTATATTTACAAAATAATGTAAACCAATATTTCATCTCCCACTCTGTAGATGTGGTCGTTCCAGTTTCTTTTCTTTGATCCTTGCTTCATTTAACTATATCCTGAACATCCAATGCCAGATAAACCTATGTATATAGTTTGGTAGGCTTAAGTGTACAAAAGTTTGAAAAATAGAAGTTATATTGGTATTTTCACAAAATTATATTGTTGAAAATCAATTAAACAGAGTAGGAAAATGGGTGGCAAATTTATAAATCCGCCACTGTGAACATCACAATTTCAATTCAATTCTGGCGCTCTTCAGTAAACGGACATAAACCCTGCTGCTGAAAGCGATTAACTTAATTTGAAGTTTGTTAGCATCCCACTACCATTTTATGTTTACCGTGGTAAAACCAAATATGAGCTCACATCCACCACTTATCATTGTTACTACTGTTGGTTGGTTGGAATTTTTAAAATTCAAAGTTTTAGTGGCTGGATAGTAATATTATTATGATGTTTTTGAAAGGCTGGGTACTTCTGTGCAACAACGCTTTAAGTGTTATTGGAAACCCCGTCCTCTAATTTTGGAATGATTCACTACACAAGTTTTTATTATATTATTATGATATCTATCTTGTAAGTCGACTGATAAGGTTGTGTTCGAATAAAAATAACTCAAAATTGGTAATTCGACGTCATTAAATATAAGGTAAATATTACATATCAGTAAAATAATTTTTTATCTTGTTCAACAGAGAACGAAAATAATTGTGCATAATATATTTTAGCACTATAGCCGGATAGTTCACTGTTCGCTTATTGACAAAAATTAATTGAAAGGTAAGCTTAATAGATTCTTAGTAATTTTTAACATTTCTAAACTAAATATTTTGAAAATTTGACATTGTGTTCGTTCTCTTTGAGTTGAACAATTTTTTAATTATTAAAAGTTGTTTTGTGTATGTATGATAAATTGTGCTATTTTTTCAAGTTTTTCCCTGAAACTTTAACTCGCAATATAATGCCCTTATATTGCAATAAATCAGTAGCGTAGCGTGGGGGGGGGCCAATGCCCCGGACAGCACTTCTGTGAAAGGCCAAGGAATGGCCGAGCTGGCTAATCCTGACCTTATTATTATGTAAATAATCCTTATTAATTTCTTTTGAATAATTATTTTTAATAATATCTAATAAATTGTTATAAGAAATACTTATTTTTTTGCTTAATTGCGAAAATAGAGGGCGGCAAATTTAAATAGGGGGACGGCAAATTTAGAGTTTGCCGCGGGTACCAGAAATTCACGCTACGCCACTGCAATGAATTTTTCCAGAGGGTTCCATTCTCCCACTGGCACCATCAGAAAAAAACAATATTTTTAATTTTCCCGGCTAATTTTACACAAAATTCAAAAAAAAAACATAAATTTAATTATTGACAATTGGAAACACCAAAATTCAAAATTCAACTTCAAATTATTTCTTTTTACATCCAGAATCCAAATCTTAACTTAATTTAATTTACCACCCAAATTAATAATTATTATTAATATACTAAATTACCAATTTAATTACAAATGCTACCTTTCCAATCTCCAAATTTATTCTTAACATCTAAATTCTAATATTCGCAAATATTCAATTTGTCCAAATTATACAAGTACTGCGTGCACAGCATTTATTGTTTAGAAATTTTCTTTCTTAGGTGTTAAAATGTTGAATTGATAATGTACTGAATTGTTACTCAATATTTAGATCGAACACCGCTTCTTATCTTATGCTATGACTCCCAATTGTCTACTTGTCAACTTTTTGCCTACAATTTTCAAGAAATTTTCAAGAAAAAAAACGTGACTTTTCCAAGTTGGAATTGGAAAATAGCTGGTCTAAGCAAACGTTTTTGATTAATCAGTTTGTGTTTTAACATATTTTTGTCGAATTAACACAAATTTTAATAAAAACGTAAAATGCAGGTTCCAATATTGTTTTCAGTATTTGTGGTATTGTTTGCTTTCACTTTTTCAGGTAAATTATTCCCATTTTATATTATTTACTGATAAAAATTAATAATGTAAATTTTGTATTAGGTAATATTGTTACCAATTTATTAATGTATAAAAGTTGCTATATTACCCTAAAAAATGATGAATCTATTTGTTCGTTACTGGGAATCCAATTTGATAATGAAACTATCGCGTTAGAAAAGATAGTTCAACCGCATGCTGCAATCATAGGAACTACCAAGTCAATGTTAGAAACTATTGTACCGGCATGTTTATGTTTTTTTATCGGTTCGTGGTCTGATAAATATGGAAGACGTCCAGTGTTGTTGACCTCGTTAGGAGGTGTGTATCAACATATCTCTATTCCAAATTTATCACAAATATTTTTTAGGGTATAGCATTGGATATTTAATAATCACAATAGTAAGCTACATAAACAGTGCCTCTCCGTGGTATATTTTACTGTCAAGCATTCCTATCTGCTTAACTGGAGGTTTTCCAGCATTTTATACTGCTGTTATTTGCAGTATTACTGATTTAAATATAGAAAATAGAGGATTTAGGTAAAATTATTTTGACATGTGTTCCGAGTTTTGTATAGAGACGTATAGAGACGTTAATACACATGAGCAAGACCGTCACAAATCTGAAATAGTATATCGTAACAGAAGTAGTACGTAAAACAGATCATTTTAAACATTTCACAGTTGATGATTTTCATGAATTGAGAGATTTTTTGGTTGTTATTGATTATTATTTTCTTTTATGTAAAAATATTCGTTTTATATGTACTACTTACATTTGTTTTACAATATACTATTTTGGACTTAAGACCGTATCGCCTATGTGCAATATAACGTTTTGACAGTGCACACATCATTGAGAATTAAAAATTTAATTTATAACTTCAGATTTGATTTTATTCACCGGAATACAAAATGCTTCTGTTCGTTACCTGAAACAACTAAAATATCATTTCACTATATCTTTCAGTGTCAGAACTGTTTTACAAATAAAACAACAACATTTTAAGTTGTTAGCTTCATTATGCTGTTAGAGTCTCGGTGCTTAAACCGAACACGGAGATGGTGTTCCAAATCATTAATCGTGTCAATTCTATTTTAGATTAGGCATATTAGAAACTGTAGTTTCAGCGTCATTTCTTCTAGGAGATTTAGCTTGCCCGTTTGTATTTAAAGCTTGTGGCTATTTTCTAACCTTCTCTGTTACGACTGCTTTAGTTTTCATTTCATTTTCTATCATATTATTAAGAGTTCCAGAAACAATTCAAAATCCCCAAACGGAGGTATTATATTTTGATTTAATACTAACAAGTGACGTAATAAATACTATTGTTTCAGATTAGCCTAGGCAGTTTGATAAAATTTTCTCGAGTACGAGAAACCGTCCAAACTACAATAAAACGAAGAGAGGGAGAAGATAGGACTTTACTATTTTTGGTTATAGGTGTAATGATTATATTTCTATTAGCTACTACTGCGGATGGTGGTGTTTTTTATTTGTACATACGTAATAAACTTCATTGGTCGCTAGAAGCCTACACGTTTTATACTGTTCTTCGCAATACAGCCAGAATTGTTGGCACAATTATTGGTTGCTCTTTATTTCATAAGTTATTAAATATTCAAGAAGTATATTTGATTTTGTTGGGTTTTATATCGACCTCTTCCTGTGCTATACTACAAGGATTAGCAACTCAAAACTGGCATATGTATACAGGTGACAAATGAAAGAGAAAATTAATTATTTAAAAAAAACTGTTTTGTTTAGCTGGCGGATTAAAGACTTTTAGTGGTAACATTTTACCTATGGCGAGATCTTTGGTTTCCAAAATCGTAAAATCTGAAGAGACTAGTCAAGTATTTTCATTTATTATTATAACTCAAACATTTGTCGATTTTATTGGACCTCCAATATATTTATACATTTATGATAAAACTCTGGCCAATTATTACTATTCAGGAGTATTTAATTTTCTCACTGCTGCTCTTTTTGTACTTGGTATAATTTTGCTTATGTAAGTATACTCAAAATACCATTTTGGAGAAATTAATTAATACACTCTACTTTGTTATAGTCCTATAATTAGAATACTAAAGCGAAGAGGTAACGCTGTATCGTATGAAATTCTACATGAAGAGTCCGGTATCACCGATGAAAGTTGAGCAGAAAATACTTTATTTTTTATTTTATTTTAAAAATAAAACCAAAACAAATAAAATTGATATTATCAAGATTCCTCTTGAATATCGGCTAATAAACTCGCGCTATAGATATTTATTAAAATAATATACTACAATTGTTTCGAAGGGATAACCCACTTCTTTCTCAAGTACGACCATATACTTCATTGGAAAATGTCTCGTTTTCTTATATATGAAAAGTTTTTTCTGTCTTTAATACCAATCGTGTTAATTTGAGATATAGGGGTTACGAAAAAAGAAGAAAAGTCATGGACCGACAAAAACCTCGACTATTAAGGACTCCAGAATAACAGTGGTGAGCTGATATCTTGGAGTTCTAATTGTGAGTTGGTTAAATTTTGTCCGCCCATTAACGCTTTCTTAATTTCGAGGGCTTCTAATAATGTTAACATTCTCCCTTTTCTTGCCGGGTGTAATAACTTAATGTTATTGGTGTCTAACTCATGGCTATTTTCAAGACAATGTGTTGAGAAACCTGTGTTTGACCTATTGTTGGCTATGTCAGCCTGATGTTCCTTCACCCTGGTGTGTATCGATCTTCCACTTTGTCCTATATAGATCCCGTCGCATGTGTTGCAATTCAATTGGTAAATTCCACTATTCGTAAGATGATCCTTAGTTGCTCCTTTGTTGTTCAATAAGGAACCTAAGTTTATTTTGTTCGCTTCCGTAATTTTAAGTCCCAATTTCTGTAGATGTTTCTTGACTTTTGAACTGGTTCCCGGGATATAATTGATAACCCCCCAATTAGGAGCCAGCTCCTCAATTTGAGAAGCTAATGGAGCGGTAACCAGACCTCTCTCAATTAGCTTCTCTTTTTTCTTTATGAGGTTATCGATTACGTCCGTGGTGTACCCGTTATTAACGCCTAACAGGCGAATAATGCCTGTTTCAGTGAGAAAATTTTCTTTCGTCATCGGGACTTTGAAAAGTCGATCTATAAAACTGTGAAAAGCGGCCATCTTGATTTTCCACGATTGATTGGAAGAAAACGGTATAACAGTGTCGGTCGTGGTAGGTTTCCTATAGATTTTTATATCTAGGTTTTCATCCATCCTGGTTATCGTTAAGTCCAGGAAATTCAAGCTGTTATCTACTTCTTCTTCCATAGTGAATTGTATTTTTTCATTTAAAGAATTTAAAAAGGCTAAAAATAAACTTAGTTGGCGGGACGTACCCTTCCATATACAAAACACGTCATCCACATAGCGGCACCAAAATACAACAAAATTTAACAACCAATGATTAGTGGAGAACAAGCGATTTTCAAAATCTTTCATAAATATTTCAGCAAAAACGGGAGCTGTAGGTACCCCCATTGGTACAATTGTAGTATATTATTTTAATAAATATCTATAGCGCGAGTTTATTAGCCGATATTCAAGAGGAATCTTGATAATATCAATTTTATTTGTTTTGGTTTTATCTCAACATGATCCGCACAAAATGTGTTACAACTAGTTTTATCAGTTATATTTTAAAAATACATTTTTCGATTGGTACTTGTAGTAAAATTTAAATATTTATTTATTTTTCACGGTTACACAAAGAAAACAATTAGCTTTTGATGTAATTTAAAAGTGCATACTTACTACAGAATAATATATTATTAGATTTTATCGTGAAAGACTTAAAAATTTATATTTTTATTGTAAATTATACAAATAATATAAAAATACTCGTAACTAATTTTAATAAATTTGAGGTATATGTAAATAATTAATCAGTTGAAGAAGAAAAGAAGTGAATGTAAATTTTTTTTTATTTTAAACAAATTTGAATAACTTTCTTTTTTATTAAACTTAATAATATATTTTTAATTACGTTTTTTTTAGTATACTATCCTGCTCTAAAAGTTTACTTTTATAAAAGTTTACTTTTATAAAAGTTTGTAAAAGTTCAGTGATTCCCCAACTTAACTCAAGGCACCCACCACTTTTGTAAATTTTTTATCACAACCACTAATACTTGATAATTTACGTTGATTTCCATTGCATTTTCCATAAAAATATTAATTTTTATGAAAGTCTATGCAATGATGAACTACTTGGAGATGAGTTCACGGACCACCAATAATTGGGAATTAGTATTCTAGTTTAATTAGTGCCCAAGCACCAATAGAATGTTTAGAATCCTTTCGTTATATTAAATTAAATATTATAAACTCACATTATAGTCTTTTATATTATAATATTTGCAAACTGGGTATAATATTTATATATTTTTAGTAAGTATTAAACTACAATTTACAAACAGCAGTAGTTATAAAATATGGTACCTATTTTACGTACTACATATTTTCCGAAATTTTCCTATTACAATAATACAACGAAACAATTTAAAAAAATTAGATATGCAGGTACTTATTTTGTAACCAAATCCTAATTTTTCCTATTTGAAAAAATATAATCAATCCATTTTGGAATATTTACCTTGATTACCCTGGTAAGGAAATTAATTGATATATGTAAGGGATATAGTATCTATTTTGCACACAGTTCTTTCTTACCTAGTTATTATTTCAGTAGCTTTCCTTTGTTCAATTAATTTGTTTCCTTGAAATAGAATTTGTATTTGTAATTAATATTCTTCTAAGTTTAAAGTCACTCATGTATATTTTATGTCGTTTATTTTCAATTGTTACTTGCATAATATTATTTAAAAAAAAAGATTTTTAGAGTACTTTTGTAAATAATATGCAACACACGATATTTAAAAAAATAATTTATCTGAAATGTTAATCTTCCCAATAATTCCGAATTTCTATATGTTCAGTTTTTCAATTATTCTAAAAAGGATTACCATCAAATTAATACTTTATAATCTATTCTCATTTCTTAAAAATAATTAAAGCAAAAGTTGAGTTATTTCCAGCCTTGTAATAATAGCATTCCAAGAGAAGGTAAGTATTTTGGTAATTTATGAATTATAGTGCTACCTATGGGCAGCATATAGACATTTAGTAATTGAGGGATGGTTCAGTCTAACTGAAGCTACTAATCTAAACGCTTGGCCATTCTGTAACTCAACTTTAAATTCAATTTTCATTTGTTTTTAATATTTTCAGTAATTTTTATTTTCAAATAGTTTGTTTTGCACTTAAAGTTACTAATAAATAATATTATATTATTTTATAAAAGACAAAAGTAAAACGTTTTGAGATGACGAGATAAAAATTAGTACGTAGTGTATGTAGCATATACCGGGTGCAGAATGAGTTAGCCGAACATAGGAAATTAACATGTAAAAACTCACTTATGCAAATTCCTGCTTCCCTAATTATTTTAGAGAAAAAATGAAAAACACAAAAACAATGCAGAAGTAAAAACTACGAATGATAATAGCATTACATTTCATCTAACTTTTACTTACAAGGTCAAAAAATACTTTCAAAATTGTTAAAATTTTCATTTATCGCACTGGCCATGGTAAGTTTCCATAAATTTCCATGGTAATGATGCTTGAAAATAGAAATTATTTGCAGAATTTATTGCATGGCCAGTGCGATAAACGAAAATTTTAACAATTTCGAAAGCATTTTGTGACCTTGTAAGTAAAAGTTAGATGAAATATACTGCTATTATCATTCGTAGTTTTTATTTCTGCATTATTTTTGTGTTTTTCATTTTTTCTCTAAAATAATTAGGGAAGCAGGAATTTGCATAAATAAATTTTTACATGTTAATTTCCTATGTTCGGCTAACTCATTCAGCACCCGGTATAAGAAAAACACAAATAATTTAATGTCTCATATGGGGTCAATATTTGAGTTTGAAGAAAATAGCAATAATAATAATTATTATTATTAACCTAGATGTTTGTTTGATTATTATGAATAAATTAATATATTTAATAAAATATTATACTTACTAAATTAATATTATGAAAGATATTATTGATTTTGGAATTTAGACATTGTAACAGGAGAGTAATTTATAAAACTTTTCTCTCGTTAAATTTTCAGTTTTTAAATAATGTTTCCATCAATGACAACACCTAAATGGTGAAAATGTAGAAGTGAAAAATTCACTCGGAGCTGCCTTTGATGGTTTGGGGAATTATGTGCGATTAGTTGCAGCATTACTGTTTAATTATAATGTATTTTCATAAATTGCCATAAATTCAACTTAGTATGTTTCCAACTCAGTTCTACTAAAATGGCTCTCGACTAATGGCTAATCGTTCATTGCGTTGGTGGTATCTACCGCAGTTAATTTGGTTATTGCTCGAAGATAAAGAATAATGGACTTGAAATATTTAAATGTAAATAAGTACTAGAACAATAAATTACGATTTACTAAAACAAAATTCATGTTTTAGTCACGTTTTCAATGTGAAAACCGTCTCTTTGTATAGCTATTTATCAGGTGAAAAAATTGACATTTTATTATACAAAATCCGTTTATTGTTTTCAAAAATCCCTTTGATTTGATTTTTATTCAACTTTGAAATAATTTTAAAACTAGTTTATATCGTTTACTATTTTAATTTGCAAGGAAAACACTTTTCTGCATGAAAATAAGCTTAAGATTAACCATTAGTCTTCGGTACGTATGTGTTAACATTTTTCATGGGTTACGAAAATTTATATCGTGCAATAAACCGTCAAATCGGTTTCATAAAGAAAATGAGCAGTACATAGCTCAAGAATAACGATTACTTGATTGCGTCTTTATTGTGAAATATTCACCATTCGCAACTTACGATTGTGCTTTGAGAGTATGAATAATTGTAATTGTTTTAAGAGACATTCTTATAAATGTACCATCATGTCTAGTAATAATAATTGTTCCTAAATACCATAATACGTTTCATAGGTGTACGTTTTGGCTCTCGAAAGTAATAATGATAATACACCGCTTGGTAATAAGAGGTACTATAGGTAGTACTCAGAATTTGTACTTGACGTATAGACACATAAATAAATTTTTATTAATAGAAAATTTGGATAGTTTGTATATGTGTGTTAGGTAATTTATTAATTTATAAAAAAATGCATTATAGCTTTCAAATATCGTGAAATACGAACAGTTTCGTAGGTATTCGAAAGTATTTCTAAATCTAAAAATAAATAATAACATAATAGGTTATAGAATAAATTGTATTGGACTATCTTACTTTAAATTATACTGATAACATAACGAGCTATTCTACTACAATGTACTTTTGCCATAAGTAGTAGGTACTAGCCGGCCGTGTGTTTTCGACTTATTTATTATGTGGAAACGATAGTATGTAGATTTAAATTTTATTGCTATTACAAGAACTTTGTTGCATTATGTTTAGTATTTCTTGAATTACTTCAACATTTATTCAAAATGTGTAATAACTAATTTAACCAACATGTTATTGTTGTAGACAAGTTCAGTATCGATGCGGTTTGGATAACAATCAAATTAATCTTCAAATAAAATTTAGGTAAGTTTGCATTTATTTACATTGCTTTATAAACAATAATGTTAGAAATTATGGTTCTTTGTTGCATTATTGTCCCATTTTGTCGAAGTTATGGGCAAATGTGCCTAATTCTAAACAATACCATCAAGATATTAAACTTAAAATTAATATTGAATTAGAAATTTAAAAACAACCAGGTTCGAATAAGGAAAATAAACAAAATTTTAAATTTAATCTTTTATTGTTTTCAATTTATATATTATAAAAATGGAAAAAGAAAACAGCCTAGAATACTTGAAAGCAAATAAAATTCTTTCTTTATATTTCAAAATACTATAGTTTTCTTTATTCCGCTCTGTAACTTAACCAGCGATCACATCAAACCACTGCTGTGGTAAATATCTATATATATAATCATATATATATATTAAAATAGTATAATAGTATAATAGTTAAAATAGTATTATAGTACTAGGTAGATAGTAATAATATAGTAAAACATATCGAACGTCGATATAATATTCGTCATAACATGTCTTTTGTTTAATACATTGTTAGATAAAATTATCATCAACACAAAACTTTTTTTTTGTATAATTTACCGTCTTATCTCTTCATAAATCAAAATTATTTATAAAATCTGATTCATCTATGATGGGGTATAGATAATATTAAAATTTTATTTGGCTATTGGCGATTGGGAGTTTGATAAAAATAGTTTAAGTTTTAACATTATTATGTTAATTTAAAATTTTAACCACAGCTTCAAAAATTAAAATGTATTGTTATATTCTTCCATAATTTCAATCATAGATTAAAATTTAGATCACTTTTGTGAAACTCACCATAGAGATAAACCTAAGGTATACCTGGTGCTATATTATGTATAAATTTTAAATATTATTAGTACTGTGCCTTTAGATAGTTTCAAGAATTAAGTGAGTGAAGTCTTGAGCTAGTAAGTGTATCGATAAAAAAGTTTTTGGAACTAATATTTCAAGAAAAACGTGTAGCAATAAGTATTTAGATACTGGAAACCACTTAAAGGGTGCATTTGGATAATCCAATACTTTATCTAGGTTTTGAGTATATCACGAAAATTAAGATAATAGCTGTTTAGCGCTATTCTGTGAATTTTTTTTATCTCAATGTTAAATAGTTTGATGATCGATATTTTAAGCTACTGGGAATTTCTGAATGTGAAATATTATACAAGAAAATTCTTTTCTATGACTAAATAAGAATTCCTTTCATATCTTACTATAAAAAGCGATTATTTTATTATTTGCAATATTGTGAAAAATTAAAGCAGATTAAATAATTGCTTAATGTTTTACAAGTAGCAAGGCTGTACGATAGGGAATGCTAAAAAAATCAATATTTGCACATCACATATTTTTAAATCATATTATTTTTTTTATATAATTTTTTATAAATGTAATTATGTTATTTTAGTAAAACGCAACTATAATAAAAGAAAGACATTTTATTGCACTTAGCCAATCCATAATTTTTATTTTAAAAGAAACTACAATTTCTTTGCAAAAAAAGATTTTAATTTGTACAATTTTGCGTTATGAATCAATATTATTTATTTTATTAAGCTACTGCTGTGTACAAATTAATTTTTTACGAAGTAAACAGTTATAGTTCTTATAGTTCTTTCACAATATTTTTTATTAACAAAAGCAACTTAAAATATTATGTTCTTCCTCTATAAGAATATCAATCATTAAATTATTCCAGATATTGTTTTTTTTTCATTCTCTACCGAACAGCCTTCAAGCTCGGAACAATAATTAGAATTAAAATCTCATTTTTTTATTAACATATTACGAGTATGTAATAATCGATTAAATGAAATTACTACCACTTACACGATTGTTTTTAATACAAACATAGGGACATACAGTATTTCACCCTTAATATCTACAAAAAGATTTTCCTGTCCTAAATTTTTATTTATCTGTCTGACTGTTCTGATTTAAAAACTAAATGATTGATATTTAATCATCATCTACATTTTGTAGTATTATTTTGAAGTATTATTAAAAAATATTCACAATAATTATAAAATTTATTTTCGATGCTAGACTGAATTTCTGCAAAAAACCAAAAGAATTTAAATTTTGCTGGTCTTTTGGTGAAGCAGAAGTTGCATTTGTGTAAATTTGTTTTTGTCCTACGATATTCAACAAAGGCTTGATTAGCCAAATAATAGTGAATTAGAGGTATATATTTTTATCTTCAAATTTTTGTAATCTTATCAATAAGTACATTATCGTCACACCTAAATAACAATAATTTATTGTACATTTTCGGTACTAAATACAAAGAAATTTCTGATTATTGTAATTACTAAAATTATTATTGATTTTTTGAACATTAGCTACTTGAAGAATGAATATTTAAAAACTTGAAAAATACTCAAAATTAGTCAAAAGCAAACAAGCCGAATATGTTAGAATAGAGCTCGTAGAAAACCTATGTGTTTGCTATTTACACAAATTCAAAATTCAATTAATTCAATTAATGTGATTACTGAATTGAATTAATCACAATAATTTTTAAATTGATTTAACGCGTTACTGCAGAAACATATTCAGAAACTCTTAGTTTTTCCATTTTTATATCGTTGGATGTTTTTTTGAAATTTTTGATCAATCAAAAAAGCGGAAGTTCATGAGGGGAAGCATAATTAAATATTTTTGTATTAACATATCCGTGGTTCCAGGGAAAAAGGGGATAAGTCGAAAATTGTGTAAAATGAAATTAATTTCTAATTTTCTCTAATTTTCTAAATTTGTTTTTTTAGTAGCACATTTCTGAACTTCAATTAATTCTACTGAAAATTGTTCAAAATACTTATTCCCTTTCGGTATTATTCCATAAAATTTATTTATTTTCATCCAGTTATAACACTTTACTACGTTTAAAATCAAAGGAAACATATGAAATTGCTTATCAGAAATTCGAAAAAGCAAATGCAAGTACATACTTTTGTAAATATTTATATATTTCTTCCGTTTCTTAAAAATTCTGATTAATATCAAAATTATGGATAATGTTTTTTTATGATAAATTAGAAACGTATAAAAAACTGATTATTTTTACTTACCTATTTTAAATAATAATTATTTCAATTGAGTAATACTATAGCAAAATAATTAAAAAATACAGTTTAAAATTAAATTGGAAAAAATGTATGTACTCTTTTCAAGTAAAATGTAGCAACAATTTAAGAATTCTTTAAGGGTTGCTTTGAAATAATTTTCCATAATAATCCTTACAAATCTTCAATTTGTCAACAAACGAAATTTCGAAAAAACCCAGAGATCGGTTTTTATATTGCACGTTGAAATGCAATTCTTCCAACAACAGTTTTCCGACTCCTGTGTTACTTTTTATTTAAAAAAGATTTTTTAAATAAAAGCTAGAAGTTGAAACACACTTTGCTCCTTGTTGGTTAATTTTCTGTGTAAAAATTTATTTGCAAACCTTAACATTATCGATATTACTTAATAATAAATTAATATCAATAATAGGCATTAGTTAATTTTTGTATTTCCGGGAGTAAAATAACCACTTTAGTTCTTGCTTTTTTCACCCCGCAATTTAAATGTGGGAGAATAAATGGGGAGCACCCCAAAAAGGAAAAAGTGGGAAAAACAATTTTGCTATGTTTTTTTTTCGAGCGATTTCTTCTTCGGCTACAGCGATAGGTGGAAATATGAATAAATTTCACAAAGGTAATATTTTATTACATAATATACAGGGTGTCCCCGGATATACTTTACGTAATTTTAGTGGTGATAGAGGACACTATTCTAAGAAAAATATTTAACAAACATTTTTTTCTAAATTCAAACCTTCGAGAGTTAGGCATCCTTCAAGCATGTTTAAAAATTTCCACTTTCACATGGCCATAGCTCAGAAAATATTGATTTTTCAGTAAAAAAAAGCGTGAAATAATCTACAAACTAGGTTTTAACCTTTTATTGTCTAAATTCAACGGCTTTCGAGTTATGAAGAAAAGTAAGTAAAAAAATGTAGAAAATTTTGAACTTTTTTTTTTGGTTTTTTTCAAATCGCTGTATCTTCTAAACGAAACGTTTTACAAAAATCTAACGCCCCAACCCGGATAGGAAATTTAATGGACTACAACTTTTGTCTAGTAAATATTTTTGAAAAACCAACCCATTTCACAAAAAATCAGAAAATAATAAGAAAAGCAGCCATAAAACAAAAAATTAAATTCACAAAATTTTAATTTTTATTGAAAAATTTGTTTATGTTTAAACATATGTTTAAATTATGTTTAAGCCATTACATTATTTAAGTAAATGTCCAAAATGACTACTCTCATTTTTATTACACAGTCGGGATGGTTTTAAAAGATGTTGTTGCCCCTTGGTATTATTATTTATAATCCAGTCAGTATGTATGTACATTTGAAATTGCATTAATTATAAGAAGCTATTTTTTTTCTCCAATCGATAGGGGGGGTCATTGGTAGTCTAAAACAAAAAACTCGGGAAAATTATAGAAAATGAAATTGTCTATAAGTCTTGTTTCTAGCGTTTTAATTACAGTGACTCGCATACGTTCTTGGACACTCCTATGCTACCAATGTAAATTAAACATTTTGAAGCCGCTTTTTTTCATATAAAATTCGATTTCACAGCAAAACTTTATAGACATTCTTTGTTTCAAATTTCATTGCCTTCCAATTTGTTTATATGAATTTTTTTATTTTGTCACGCTGTTTTTGACTGACAGCGACTTAAACAAGACTCTGTAAAACACAAAAACTATTGTCATCTATATCTCGGAAACGGCGCGATAAAATAGAAAAATGTATAGGAACAAAAATGTAGAAAATAAAATTTACAAGAAAAAATGCTCATTAATATTTTAATTTTTTTGCACCGTTTCCGAGATATAGATGACAATAGTTTTTGTGTTTTACATAGTCTTGTTTAAGTCGCTGTCAGTCAAAAACGGCGCGACAAAATTAAGAAATTCATATAAACAGAATGGAAGGCAATGAAATTTGAAAAAAAAATGTCCAAAAAGTTTTGCTGTAAAATCGATTTTTGTATGAAACAAAGCGGCTTCAAAATGTTCAATTTACAGTGGTAGCATAGGAGTGTCAGAGAACTTAAGCGAGTCACTGTAGTCCATGGTTTTCATAAATTGTATCACTTTAAACTTTAAATGTGATGCTAGTTGTGATGCTAAATAATATCATTCTCTATAATTTTCTTTCCTACCCTTCATACGCTACAGTTGAAAATAAAGGAGATAATGCAATTATATACTTTCATTCCCACTTCGTCGCCTGTAGATGTAAAAATATCAATCGTACGGAAAATGAGGTTATGACAAAAAGTATGGAAAATTAAATTTCCAACAAGTTTGGTTCTTAGCATTTTTGCCATAAAGTTGAAAATAATCGAGTTATTTAATAAACAAAAATCAACCCTTAAAATCAATATAGCGGAAAAAGCAACATGGCGATTTTCCCGAGTTTTTTGTTTTAGACTACCAATGACCCCCCCTATCGATTGGAGAAAAAAGTTGCTTCTTATAATTAATGCAATTTCAGCGATTTATTTTGTACATGCTGACTGGACTACTATAACATTAGCTCTTTCGTTAAGAGCTACTATAGCATTCGTTACTCTGTCCATTAATTCCTTTCTGGTATTGGGCTTTCATCTATTGCTGTACACTAACCGCTGTATTCATAAAAATATTTAAGAGAGTGTTGAAACCTATTTTAGTTAAAACGCTGATTAAAGTTCAACAACCAATGAAAACCTTACACGTAAGGCTAATAAACATTTGTGATTGGTGTTTTATGACACATTCCTTAAAATGGGTTTGTAAACCTGTTGTAAATCTCTAAATTTTTTATGAATACAGGGGTAACGCTTTAACAGCTCACCAAAAAAATGTATCAAGAGGAGTTAAATCTGGAGATCTTGCTGACCAATTAGTAGTTCCACCTATTCCGATCAATATCTCAGGATTAGGTACTTAATTAAAAAAAAAATTTTTAATTGAAGCCCAAAATGTGCGAACTAGAAATGAGAGTGGTCGTTTTGAACATTTACTTAAATAATGTAATAGTTTAAACTTAATTAATAAAATAATTTTTCAATAAAAATTTAAATTTTGTCAATTTAATTTTTTGTATTGTAGCTGTTTTTTATATTATTTTCTGATTTTCTGTGAAATAGATTAGTTTTTCAAAAAATTTTACTAGACTAAAGTTGTAGTCCGTGAAATTTCCTATCCGGAATGTGGCGTCAGATCAGTATACTTGTATGACGTTTACGAAGAACGTGGAAAAGAATTGTCAAATATTTACAAGGGCGAATCCAGAATTTTTTTCTGGGGGGGGGGGGCACAAAGGGTCGAGACGGGCAAAAAGGATTCTCAGATTTGAGATTGTCTCCGTGCTTCCTTGTTAATTTCAAGCGTCTGGAAGGGGCACGTGCCCCCGTGCCCACTCCCTAAATCCGCCTATGAATATTTATGAATAAAAAATTTTCTGCATTTTTTTACTTACTTTTCTTCATAACTCAAAAGCCGTTGAAGTTAGCCAATAAAAGGTTAAAACCTAGTTTGTAGATTATTTCACGCTCTTTAAAAAAGCACTTCATAATTTTTACTGGAAAATCAATATTTTCTGAGCTACGGCCATGTGAAGGTGGAAATTAAAAAAAATTCTTTAAGGAGGCCTAAGTCTCGAAGGTTTGACTTTAGAAAAAAATTTTTGTTAAATATTTCTCTTAGAATAGTGCCCTTTATCACCACTGAAATTATGTAAAGTGTATCCGGGGACACCCTGTATATTTAATGTAAAATTCTGCATATTAATTCGTCCAAAATCTTAAATCTATTTTCGACAATGGAAAAATGATAAAATTTTCTTCTCTCCGCAATCACTTGCGTATCTGTTAATGTAACCTTTAAAACAAGCACGTGTTATTACACGCTACAATTATTTGCGTTCATAACTTATACAAAACCAATATAAAGATAGCAAGCTAAAGCAAGTTTAAAATCTAAAATGCAAAAAAATTGAGATCTGGGTCAAAATTAGTAGTAGGTACCTACTAGCACAATATACCCGTTAAAGGAGACTTAATTCTATTATACTACATATTACTATTATTTGTTAGTAAATTAAAAACAACGGTAATTCGTGGAACCTACAAGGTAGATATTAATATTATTACTATTATATTATCATTGCATGAATTAATTAAAATTTAAGCAGACTTGAGAAATTACAAAGGCTAACGAGTTGTGATTTGCTATCAGTATTTATAATTTTAATTATTGATTGAATATATCATTAATTTATTTTAAATGCGTGTTCCTGCTTTACTATCGCATGAAAGTTTAAATATATCATTGACGGTACAATAGCTTTTAAATTGTAAAATGAGAATATAATATAAGAAAACAAAAGTCAGACAAAGATGAAAACCATCGTTCTTAATAGGCATTATTCATATTAAGCTAGTTAAATATTAATAGATCGTAATTGTACGATTTTGAATGATTTATCAACTACAACATGTAGATACTAAAATGTATAATTATTTTTCAAATTTTTCAAATTAAAATACGTACGTCTTTAAAAGTAATTAATAATTACACATAAACAAATTGTCGATATTGCGAACGCGGTTATCTTATTTACATTGGAGAAGATAAAATTTTACATTTCAACTATTTTCTTTTTAGCTAACACTGTGATAACACCAACCAACATGATAAAATGCGGAAAAGTCAAGATACATATGGAGGTGCCCACACTCTTATTGTTTTTTGCCTACACATTTGCCGGTGAGTTAATAACACCAACCAATTTTATATCATAAATAAAATTAAAATTCATAATTTTCAGCTTCGGTCACGCAAAACTTAATAATATATCGGACATGTTACGTCACAATGGGCTTCAATAAGTCCGACTGTGAACTCTTGGGATCAAATTATAGCAATGACACGACTTCGGATTTAGAAAAGAAGGTCCAACCGAATGCTACATTAATTTTAATAAGTCTAGCAATCGTGGAAGCTATTTTTCCACCAATATTTTGTTTATTTCTTGGACCATGGACCGACATGTACGGAAGAAAATCTGTCTTGCTATCTAGCTTAGGAGGTTAATAACACAACATCGAAACCAATAGTCGTCATCGATCTAATGTAATATATTTTCTTTAGGTTGTGTATTATCCTTTGTAGTATTGATAGTTGTTAGTTCTATCCCATACGCATCGCCATGGTATCTTTTATTGTTTTTGGTACCTATGTGTTTATCGGGAGGTGTACCAGCTCTTTTAACTGCCATTTTATGTTATATTACGGATGTAACTTCGCTTGAATATAGAGGAATTAGGTGGGTACCTATAAAGTATTATTTTCATTCGTAAAATTAGTCTAGAGATGACAAATAATTTCATTTCTTGTTTTTTTTTCAGAATGGGCATTATTGATGCGGTTGTCACTCTGGGAACGATAATTGGGACCAGTTCTAGTTCATTTGTGTTAAATTCGTGTGGATACGTAACAATTTATTCAATTTGTGCTGGCTGTGTTTTATTGGCTTGGCTGTACATATTGTTTTTTATTCCGGAATCGGTTGAAAATATAGAACAAGGAGTAAGTGAACTTACCCAAAAGAATTAAAGGCTAAGAGTAAATCTTCTGTTTTAGGACAAGTTAAAAAATCTGTTCAATTTAACCAGAGTGAAGGAAAGCTTAAGAACTGCATTTAGAAGTAAAGAAAATTACGATAGAGGTTTGCTACTCGTGATTATAACTCTCGTAGCAATATTCGTATTTTCAAGTTATGGAGACTCGGCTGCTACATTTTTATATTTAAGAGAAAGGTTCCATTGGACATTACAAAAATATACTCTGTTTTCAAGTATTACAAATATTCTTTTTATACTGGGAGCCGTCATAGGTGTTATTTTATTTAACAAAATTTTACATGTTGGAGAACCCATCGTTATTTTGATTGGATGCTTATCGATTGTTTTGGGTTCATTATTGCAAGGCTTAGCCGTCAATAATTTGTTGGTTTACATGGGTGAGTATCGTTAAAAGTAAGTTGTCAATTTTTGCTCATGTGGATTTTTTTTGCTTTAGCTGCTTTGAGTAAGGCATTCAGTGGTGCTGTAAAGCCTTTAGCACTTGCACTATTATCTAAATTAATAGCTGTTGAAGACTGCGGAAAAGTATTTTCGGTTTCAACATCTCTACAAGCTATTGGCGCATTACTTGGCACTGGAATTTACACTTACATTTATAACGTCACTTTACCAACATTTTCGGCAGCATTTAACTTTGTTACTTGTGGAATACACGTACTGGAAGTAGTTCTTGTGATGTAAGTTACTTTGTCAAATATTAATTTTGTATACTAATAGTTTTCCCTTGTTTCAGCTTAATTCTATTTATGCAAAGACATAGAAATCAAATACCGTACAACGCTATTGACGCCTAAATGAATTTTATAGATAATATGTACAATGTACATAAATATTTTAGATAAGTAAGACTTAGACGTATTTTCAGCACAAATTATATTTATTATACTGACCAATGACATTTTTTATAATTACATTTTTTTACAAAACCGATTTGTTTTTTTAATAAATTATTTATTCCGCTTCTAGAGCAGTAAAGCCTGAAGCAATTGCTCAAAATATAAAAACATAATCGAGAAATAAATAATTTAAATAGGTAGATATTTTTATATAATAATACAGAAGAAATTAACCCTTCATTTAGGTTTGAAATGTAACATTTTAAATATTTGATTAAAATAATATAAAATTTAATGTGAAATTTTTAAGCATCTTACTCTGCCGTTTTTGAAGATATTATGTTCAACTCTTCTTTTCCGAATGGGATCCATTTGTTTAGTACAAATCAATACGATGTCGAAAACAGGAGCTTAAATTTACCTAAACCTATTCGTACAAAATGTGTGGCTTCTGTAAGCGATATATCATTCTGAAATTACGTTAAAATTTGAATTGATGTCAGTAAAACTAATGCCAAAACTTACCCAATAGCCACCATTTCGAAGCAGTACATGATTATTGTGACAAAAATGAATGCAGAAGGAAATGTTGTAAGGGTGTTATTATAGATAAAAGTATAAAGAGGAGCCCCTATTACAAAAGTCGTGATTGTTTGTAGAGCTGTAATTAATGAAAATATCTTGCAAGTATCTTCGGAAGGAACCAGTTTTGATAATAAGCAATGTATCATAGGATTTACTGCACCGCCCAAACATTTTATTCCGGTTGCTAAAATTTTAGAATTAGCTACCTAATTAAAAGATAGAAAATACTGTAACTTACCAACATAAACTTGCCAACTTTCGTTCGCTACTGAAAGAAAAATTGCGCTCAGCATAGCAGATAACTCGCCAAGAAATATTATAATAATTTCACGAAAATGTAAGACTTTGTGAAGGATGTAAGGACCACATACGCTTCCAATCAAAATAACTGAAAAATTGAAGCTGTTATATAAGGTATACTGCTTTAATGACCAATGAAATTTTTCTCTTAGATAAAGAAACATCAGACTTGCAGTACCAAAAGTTGCTAACATGAATACGATAACGATAAAAATGCTCAAAAGTATTATTGCTCTGAGGTTATTTTGTCTTCTTCTCAACGTCAACTTTATCGTCTCAGTCGCCAAAGAAAACTGAAATAGGTTTCTAAACTTTCCCTAAAAATTACAAGTATTACAAATTTATTTTGAAGTAATCCAGTTATCTGAAGCACCTCCTTGTTAACGTTGCGTACCGATTCTGGAACCAGAAAAAACGTAAATATCCACGCTGCGATGGTACAGGCTGCGCTAATGGTATATACAATTGGATATCCACATGAGTTAAATATATAAGAACTTACTGATGATCCAATGATCATACTTAAACCCAACAATGCTTCATATATTCCCATTCTGAAAAAACAGAAATATGTAGAATGCGGGGAAGCGATCCAATTTGTTTTCAACTAACCTGGTTCCCCTAATTTCTTCTGATGTTACGTCGGTGATATAGCTTAACAATGAAGCAAATAAAATAGGATAACCGCCAGATAAAACATATGGAATTATTCGTAACATAACAAACCAAGGAGATAAATTTGGGACGGAACTAACAAATATCATGGTAATGTACGATAAAGTGTATCCTAAAATTTAAAATATATCATATGTATTCAAAATTAAGAAGGTAGGTAGGTAACTTAAATTCTGCATACCTGCAAAAACACTTAAGAAAATTGGCTTTCGTCCATGCATATCACTCCACGTACCCAAAAAAAAGCATAAAATAACAGTTACTAATGATTCAATTACAGACCGAGTCATTAATATGATATTAGCATGTGGTTGCACAACTTCTTCCAATTGGGCTGTAAAATTATTAGCTGATTGTGTTCCTAATAAAGCGCATTCGGATTGGTTAAAATTTAATGAGATATAACAAGTTTTGTAAATAATAAGGTTAGTTGTTACGGAATCTGGAAGTTTAAAAATGCAAAATGCTTTCATTTGACTAGTTTATACAAAAACCTTCGATGGAAGTTGATAAGAACAGTAGAAGACCCAATATTTCAACGTGAATGGCGATATTTCCAATTTTGCATTCTGCCATATTGAACCTTAAATGGAGATTTTTAATTAAATTTAATGGATAGATAGGTACTATTTATCAATTTCGATAAATTACTTTTACTTTCCCATTTACGTAGTAAAGGAAAGTATTGTAATCGAGTAAAAAAAATTTTTGAGCTAGCATTTTTGTCATAGTCTATAAGTCCGTACAAATCGTTTGAGACAAATTTTGCAATGATGTCCGGATGTGTGAGTGTGTGCGATTTTTTCGTCCACGATTTTTTCAAAACGCGTGAAGCGATTTTATTCAAATTTCATATACTGGTTTGTAACAGCAATCTCGAGAGCTGATTAGATTTTGGTTGAAATCCATACATTATTTTTTTATTTATTAAATTTGAATTTTTTTTTATTTTTTTTATTTTTTTTAATTATTTTTTTTATTATTATTTTTTTATTTTAATTTTAATTATTATTATTATTAATTTAGTAATAAATGGGAAAGTTATGTGTTGTCACATCAGATTTTTTTTGAAAGATATCTGCTGTGTACCGAAAGAAAAGTAATACGGTTGGAGATTGATTTTTTTATAAAACATAGAAATCACTTTTATGAAAATGGCAGAAATTTTCATGAAAACATGAAGTACACAGACATACATAAGGTTAAATATGGAACAAAATATCAGATAAAGATCCTCCTGGCTCTTATGCCATGGCACCATCATTTTGTTGATAACTCAGAGTAATTGGGAACTTCTTCTTACTAATTCACTAGTTTACACCGAAAATGTACATTTGATAAAAGATGGATTTCTTTATGTATTTTGTTCCGCTGAATTCGAAAATCAAGGTTAAAATTTTTTTTATGGAACAGTTTTTGAGATATTGTAACTTTTTCATTTTTTCGACCTTTTTTCACTTGATAAATCATATCTCGAGCTAGAAATCTCCGATTTGGTCGTTCTTGGTATTGAGATGACGAACAAATATGTAAATCGGATATTTGATTGGTAAAGCGGTTCAAAATACATCGATGAAATTAGGGCACATTTTCAAAAAAATCATATTTTACAGTGATTCTGTGCCGACGGAAAAGTACAAATCGTTAAAAAAACTTCTGGTTTCTCTTCATGTGCGTAAAGGCGATACTTTTATGCAAGTACTAAGACCAAATAGAAGAAAATCGACCGAAAAATGAGAAAGTTATAAGCAATTGAGTGAATAAATCTAAATAAAACTATTGCATTGTTTTTACCATTTTATTTGGACGTAGTTATGCAGAAACCTACCAATCCACAATTTTCGAAAAATGAGTTAATTACGAAAATGGGCTTATTAGGTACTATTCTTTGACTGGAAAAAATCTAAAAAAAGTTCAACAAGCTAAAATAGATTTTTTGTAGCTATTTATTATTATGCATAAAACTACCAACCCACATAATTTGAGTATTTTTGTACAAAATCAGGAAATTGTATTTTTGGCTGAAAGGTAACTTAGAAATAATTGACTTAAGGATATAAAAGCACTTTCACAACTGTCTTTCGAATTGTTCTATCCAATACAATTTTTAAAATTAAATCTTATTTATTTATTTTCTCAATTAGTGCTTTATTGGGTTGGTAGGTTTCTGCATAACTACGTCCATTTAGGTCTCTAAAAATCCATTTCTTGCATTCGCATTTGAATTTCTTTCCGGATAATCTTGGTGACGTAAGTGATGAACACGGCGCTATCAAGGATTTTGGGATGAAGCAATGTTTGGAGACTATGTATGGTTTCTCACTAGAGAAATGGATCCCAAAAGCCACCGAAGACAAAGCAAGAGCCACAACTATTTCTAACATACAAAAATGTCGAGAATGTATTGCAAGCGTTTTATACCCAATAAATTGTCGAAAAAATTAAAATATTCGGAAAACATGGGATTTGGGTTTATTCACTCAATTGCTTATAACTTTGTAATTTTTTGGTCGATTTTCTTCTGCTTGGTCTTAGTTTTTGCGTAAAAGTATCATCTTTACGTACATGAAGAGAAACCAGACGTTATTTTAACTATTTGTACTTTTGCGTTAGCACAAAATCACTGGAAAATATGAATTTTTTGAAAATGTGTTCTATTTTCATCGATATATTTTGAACCGCTTTACCAATCAAAGATCCGATATATACATAAGTGTTTGTCATCTCAATACTTTGCCCAAGAACAACCCAATCGGACATTTCTAGCTCGAGATATGATTTGTCAAGTGAAGAAAAGTCGAAAAAATGAAAAAGATACAATATCTCAAAAACTGTTCCATAAAAAAATTTGAACCTTGAGCTTTCGAGTTCAGCGGATGAAAATGTATAAGAAAATCCATCTCTGATCAAATGTACATGAAAAAAATTTCATTTTGTAAACTAGTGATGGGTATTATTTCGGCCTTTAGCTCGAGAATCATCTAAAATAAATATCGAAAGCCTAACCTCAGAAAAAGAACTTAAACAAACTCAAATCACAATATTTGGCGGCCAATTGATGTAAACATTTCCAAGACATATTTCGACTTCTGAACAATTTTTGCACTTTGCAGTTTGTGAATTACATAAAATGTTCGAAAAACTGGACAAGAAACATTATTTATTTTTATTAAATTTTATTAAAAAATTTAAATGACTCCATATCTCTTGGGATATCACTTTCAAAATACTCGTATAAAAGAAAATCTTATACGGTGCAGTCGAACATAAAGCTATGTAAAGTATAAACCAAATAAATTTGCCGGGCCGTCATTGTTTTATAAGCTGTTTTTAAATTGTGGTGAAAAGGGAAAGCTATATTAAAATAAAAAGAAAAATGCATTTCCAGCTTGATTCATACCATTTTAAACAATGACGCACGAATTTATTTGGTTGGTAATATTCTTATTATGTCATTTGCACATAATTAGGCTTTTTGGACCTTATTTATTGGAATCGCATAGGCTTCGTCCAATCAAGACCTATATTATGTACTCATGACATAAATAGCTATTATGTAATACATAATGATGATGCAATAATTGGGCATTAATGTAATCAATAATTATAGTCAAGTGACACAATATTTTTAGATCGCTTATGTAATAATTACGACTGAGTAAGTAGCGATGTGTAAAGTGTGAAACCGACATTAAATAAAGCACCACGAATGACAAATACAGAATTTTCACCGCGATTTTTATCAATCGCGCTTGTATCTGATTACCCAACATTTTTCAACAAAATGAAAATACCTCCCACACATAGCCTTTTGCAATATCGCTATTAACGATATTGTAAACAGTCTTATGTTTGTTTTGATAGCTGTATTTAGATTATGTTTACCAGTACAGTACAAGTTGTTGGTTTTAGTTTTAGAATTTAGATAGACCATTTAAGGCTAGGATATTGCGATGCGCTCTTGTATAACCAGCTTGCATTCAAAAACGGCTGAATAGATTTTCTTCAAATTTTGAAATTATATTAACGATAAATTAACGACTGTTGTAAAATAATTTTTTTTTGCAATTTGTCTAATTTAGAATTAATTGTGTTTAAATACCCCATTTGCAATTTTTTTAACAAAAATTAAAATAGATTAAATAATTACTAACAAAGAATTATCAATTAAAAAAAAAAAAAATTGGCCAGGTGCAAAAAAAAATAGTAAAGCACCTTGCATTAAAAAACGGCTGAATGGATTTTCTTCAAATTTTGAAATTATATTAACGATAAATTAAGGACTGTCGTAAAATATTTTTTTTTGCAATCTGTGTAATTTAGAATTCATTGTGTTTAAATACCATATTTGTAATTATCAATTAATAACATTCTACTTATATAAATAATGTACACGTCTAAAAGAATTCATAAAGACATTTTTTGAAAATTTATTTCATCTATAACACATTATAAATGAAATTGCATATAATTGTTCAATTAAAATCAGGCGGGAATAATTTGAGATGAAATGAATCATTATAGTTCAGTTGTATACAATTTAAAGCAAATTTACAGTTGCCTGTTTTATACAGTCGCCCAAATAAATCGAAATGATAATTTGTAACTCATATATATTTTGAGTTACAATGCTAGAAATATTTTAAATGTTCTCCCGTCTTATCTTATCTTATCAACACAATAATATTTTGTGGTGGGGATTTGCGTTTCGTTTCAAATCTTCCACCAATGTTTTAATACCTATGTTTACTTTTTAGATGAATACAAAAATATTTTATTAAATAATATAAATTCGCATAATTTTAATTCGATTAAAATAGCATACAATATAAGTGTAGGTAATAAATGAATGTAATTTTCTATAATCAAAATAAATAATATAATATTATTATAAAAATATTCAAATTTTTATTTTCTTCAGTATTGAATTATTGTACTAACAAAAGAGTAAAACCCTTCAATACACTTCTGAACAATCAGCTTCTTTCTCTTTCGAAAATGGTTAAACATGGTTACACGTACAGCATTAGACATGATTAGACCCAGTGCCGGATTACACTATTACAGATATTAAAGCAGAAAAGGCGGCTGCCTAGGGGCCTCGTTAATTTTAGGAGCCTCGTGAAAACGGAAAAATATATTTATTTTAATTATAAATTTTCTTCTTTAAGTTTATCAAGAATCTGTGTTTTAAAGTACATAGTAGTAAATATAAAAATATTAGGGGGGGGGGGGGGTCAAGCCGAATCTCACCCACTCTCACATAGGGGTGAAAGGGGTCTCGGCAAATATCATGTAATTTTTTTTATCTTACTAGTCCTAAATAAAAATAATTAAGGGGTAATGTCCACCAAATTTTTATTTTTTTTTCCAATTTTTTTGTATTGGCTTAAATCATGCTAAAACTATCATAGAATCAAAATCTACAACGCCCAAGTACTGATCTAAACTCAAAATTCGTTTAAATCAATTTTAACCGAACAACTTTTATGCTGTAAAATCACCATCAAAATCAATCGGTGAGCAGTAGAACTGAAAAAGTTTACATCCGATTGACTTGAAATTTTAACTGTAGCTTTTTCATTAGATTATCTAGTGAAGTACATACGATTTTAGCGATTGATTAACAACAAAAAAGTTATAAACAATTAAAGTTGATTTTTTTTGTCGAAAAAAAAATATTTTTTTCAAATATTTTATTGAGACTGTTTATTTTAATTATTGAGTAGTAAAATTAAAAACTAATTACGCAAGTAATAATTTTCTAGAGGACCCCGAAAATTTAACTACCTAGGGGGCCACAAATGTTTAATCCGACAGATTAGACCCCACGGCTGCTTAAAGGAGTAGGTATTTTAGTTTAGAGGCATGAATTTCGGGCGGTTTTTGAAGCTTTGTACAAACGAAACAAAAAATATTTTTACTATCAATTTTTTTATCATTTATTTATTGATATTTTAAGATTGCATAAAAATTAACCGAGAAAACCCTCAAAATTCACAAAGTTATGAGCTGGCAAAGTGGGAGGTCCAAAAAAAAGGTTGTTCGAATGTACCGATTTATTTGAAATTTGGTGTGAATGTTCTTTATCGATGCCGTTATAGCATGAACCGTGGAAAAGTAAAACAATTTTTTTTTCACGAAATGGTGGCCGTTAAAAATTTTTTTTTTTACTTTATCATACAAAATATGAAAAAGTATTGTTATCGTGCAGAAAAAAAAATTTGAGATTGATTTTGATGAATTTGGGCATATTGGGGTTCCAGAAGCGGAAAATCATCATTTCCAAAAAATTTCTGTAATCTGTATGTGTGTGTGTGTATGTGGTCAAATTTACCTCAACCTCTACTTCAAAACGTAATAGGAATTTTTTAACAAAATTTCGTATTTAGTATTACTGATATATTGGGACTTAGAACTGATTAGATTTTGATTAAAATCGGTACACGGAAACGCAAAAAAAAATATTTGGCAAATTAAAAAAATTATATTTTTCTTTTTCTCAAATTTTAGATTTTTATTAAATTCTTCTCTATAATAATAATAATATTAAAAAAGTATTAATCAATAATCGTGTAAATATCCAATTTTTGTAATTATTCTTTTTTCAAATGTAAAAAAAACTTTTTTCTTAATTTTCAAATTTTATTTTTTTATTATACAGTAAAACTTCTCTATAACAAGATTTTTGCTATAAACAGTCAGTTTAACATGCAAACAAAAGTCAAAGGACTAAATTTTTACTCGTTATAGCCGATTCTTCGTTATAACCGGACTCGTTATAGAGGGGTTCTACTGTATTTTGCTCCATAATAATAAGTATGATAAAGTTATGGGCATGGCCACATCCGATTTTTTTACATGTTTTAATTAACAATTCCGAATTTTTTAAAAATAGTAAAATTAAAATATTTGATCTGAGCGTGGTTGAGGCGATAGAGGAATATATAAAAAACATTCACACCAAATTTCAAATAAATCGCTTCATTAGAACTTGAGATATCATGCACACCAGTTTTTTTTGGACCTCCCACTTTTCCAGCTGATAACTTTCTGAATTTTGAGTTTTTTTGTCGGTTTAGTTGTTATGTAATCTTAATTATATAAATAAACAAATGATAAAAAAATGTATAGTAAAACTATTTTTTTCGTTTGTACAGAGCTTCAAAAACCGCCCGAAATTTATGCTTCTAGACAGAATACCCCCTTAAATCAGATAGGAAATTGTGTGCGGTTAGTTACAGCAAAAACTACTCTGGATAACATCTTAACTGTGAGACATTTTCTCGACATGTTTTGTATTAAATTTTTCCGAAAATTGTAAAACATCGAAATTTTAAAACACTAATGCCCGTATTCACCAACTACAAATAGCACTATTTGTCGAATAAAATGACATTATTACAATGCAAAATCTTGTTTTTATTCGACAAATAGTGCTATTTGTAGTTGGTGAATACGAGCATAAGAACAACATTTATAAATAAACTCTTTATTGAAATAAGCACCTAAAATATAAAACGTATAGGTATTCTAAAAAATTTGGGTGGGCACTTGGTTGGGCACTCCAGTCAATAGGGATTGGACATGTGTCCACCCTGTTCCCCCCTCTGGCGCCGTCACTGTGTAATGTATAATTATTTTAATTACTGTTATGGTATGGTCGTACGGTGTTCCTAAACCAAAAACAATACACGTCAACACTGTATATCTTGATTATGTATACAATGTACAGTGTTGCGTATTGCTTAATCCTAATCGCATTTTTTACAACGCTGCACTATGGTTTCTGAGACCTGTTTTTTTGGCCAAAATTGAAATTTTCAAGTATTGTAAACAGCATAACTGTATAGAGTAAGTGAAAGTAGACCTTCCAAATGACCATATTTTCTACCTGCCGCAGTCCTTTAGGTCTTAAAATCGGTAAAATGCATAGTAATATCAGGACAATTTCAGTTACGCTAGTATTAGTATAAGAGTCAATACGAAATTTTAGGTGTGTGCTACTGGTTATTATCAAAAATTTGTGCTTGCAGTATTTTTTTTTATTTACTTATAGGTACGTACATTTAATATTTTAAATAAAACTGCGTAAACAGTCTCTAATATTTGTAGAACAATAAAAATAATAGATATGAAATTTTCACTTAGGTATTATAAATTAAAATTGACTTATATTAAAATGGCCGGATTTGGCCGTAACGAAAAAAATACAGGTAGATAATATAAGTATTGGGGATTTGATTTACGCATATTTTGCCTGCGAATAGTTGCGAATTTAAAAAATAAATCACTATTTACTTACAGAAATGCATCGTTTTAAGTATGAACAACTGTTTGAAATATGGTTACAAGGAGAAGGTAACGACGAGAAAATTAAAGCATTGTTTAATTATATACAGACTTTGATTGGTAATAATTTTTTTATTATTTTTCCATGAATTTGTAGATCAAATTCTCGACATACCGAAAGTTTCATTATTTTATTCTGTTATTTTGATTTTGCACCCCCAAAAACCACCCTATTTATAAATGTAAATTGTTTCATTATTTTTGCTGAAATACAGAGTATATTTTGAACCCATTTGACGTGTTTCAGAATTTTGGCCAAAAAAACAGGTCTCAGAAACCATAGTGCGCTGGTCTAATGTGACCTCGTCAATGCTATCGTATTGTTTTTGGCTTTAAACAGACCATAGCTTAAAATTTAAATTT
Organism: Cantharis nigra; assembly: GCA_958510845.1. NCBI lineage: Eukaryota > Metazoa > Arthropoda > Insecta > Coleoptera > Cantharidae > Cantharis > Cantharis nigra. The sequence goes on along the minus strand of OY294028.1, from coordinate 37,595,515 downwards.
TTACTTTTTCAAATACTATGTATTATAAGATTATTATAACATAAATTATAATAATAGTGTTGTAAATCAAATACAGTGGCCGTAAAAAGTATTCGTACACCCCTATCTTAACCATGTAAATTGTACATTTTGAAGCCATTCTTTCACACATAAAAGTCGCTTTTACAACAAAACTTTTTAGACATTTTTTGTTAAGAATTTTATTGTCTTCAATTTTGTATCTATACATTTTTCTATTTTGTCGCCCCGTTTCCGACTGACAACAGCTTAAACAAGACTCCGTAAAATACAAAAAATATTATCATCTGTATCTCGGAAACGGTGTGACAAAATAGAAAAATGTATAGAAACAAAAATGTAGGGAATAAAATTTGTAACAAAAATTACTTATACATTTTTCTATTTCGTTGCACCGTTTTTGAGATACAGTCTTGTTTGAGCTGTTGTCAGTCGGAAACGGGGCGACAAAATAGAAAAATGTATAGATACAAAATTGAAGACAATGAAATTCTTAACAAAAAATGTCTAAAAAGTTTTATTGTAAAAGCGATTTTTATGTGTCAAAGAATGGCTTCAAAATGTACTATTTACATGGTTAAGATAGGGGTGTACGAATACTTTTTACGGCCACTGTATATGTGTATTCATCATTTTGAACATAATAATATAGTAATCTTCAATACAACATAATATTATAATAAATTATCGTTGGATAACTGCAAACGCAAATTGGAATACTTCAGTTTTCTGCATTCGTTATCTTGCAAGGTTAAATCGCAGATATGCACTGTGCATGGTTTTATACGATTGCAAATTTTTTTACAACAGATGCGAAATTGCGAAATAAATGATACCGAATTTATATTATGCATTTATACATATTTTAAATTAAAAATAATCAGTACGTAAATCCAATTCCTAATTATTATAACTCGTAAACTAATCTTTGAAGTTTATTCGAATTTCCTATGTTTATAGATATAGTTTATAGTTCGAATAAGGTTTCTTCCATTTTATTATAAAACAATTTAAACGATCTTATAATATATTTAATGGAAACAATAAGAATTAGATATTAAAGTAAAGTGCAAAATTCCCACCCTTACGATTGATATAATTTTTAAAAGGCGGAGCTTATATTTCAGCTTAAACGTAGGTTTTAAAAGTAGATTCCTGTAAGTTTGCTATTGAATTACCCATTAACGCAACCAGACTATTTGTGAAGCTTGTTGCCTACCAACGAATTAATTAATTAATTTATTCACCATAGCTTGTAAGCCCCCTCGCGTTCGTGAATTAAAGCTAGATCGACATAACCACTCCTTAACATAGATAGTCTATTTACTTGCCTACGTTGTCACCTTCCAGTCACGTCGGATATGAGAGATTCGGATAGTAAAGCTTCTACTGCATTTAAATTAAATCTTAAGTTTGCTGGGTAAGTATATATTGTGCAAATAAATTCTTATCGTAAGCATAACATGATATATTTGCAGACTTAACTTTCATGTTTTTATATTTATTTCAACCTTGCACTTATCCGAAAAATTCTACTATTCGAACGGAAATTGGTCCCCTTTATTGGGTAAATTGGATTTACCTGTTAGAAAAAAAATTATTATTATTTGCCTCTTTTCCGAATACCAAATATTTGCTATGCGAACTTTTGCTGGACTTGACAGACGTGTGTACCGTGCCCTTCTGATATCACAAATCCAGGCGGCTCGGCGAATGCTTGGCAATGTATGGATGAGCAATAAGAATTACTTGAAGTCTTCTTCTTTTTCCTTTCAAGGTATAGGCAGTGTTTGCCTGTTCCGATTTCTTAAATCACGCCAACGTTTTCTTGGACAGCCAATATCTCTTCTCCCCTTCGGGTTATATGAGAGAATCTTCTTTGGGATTGAAGTAAAATGATAAAACCAATGTTACACGTCTCATCATGTAGGCACTTATTATTACGTTTTGTTGATGTGTCATTAGTCATTACTAAGGAACGGATTTATATAATATTTTTGCAATTTTCCTTATTGGTAATTTTGCAATCTGTCGTCATCTATTCTTTCCATAAGATTTTTCGTAAAAATTATTATTATGATATTCAAAATAAATAAATATTTAGTCGCTAATAGGTATAGGTACTGAATTATCGCCATCAAGATATACAAAAATACATATAAATCCCTTCCTTATAGTCATTACATATTTGCGTACATTACAATTTCTACAACAATTAAATTTTATAATATTGAATCGAGTATAGAAATTGATTTCAATTTATTATTCCTTTAGCTGGAATAAGGTCTAAGTACTGAATTTCAATAATTTACAATGAGCATTTTTAAATCTGCTGTTCTTCTTACCGACTATCGATATGCAGGACTGACAGTAATGTAAAGTACTATACAAATTTGTATAATAATGTAATGTATAATAATGATGTACAGAAATTTCTAGCATTTATTTACCTACCAATGCTTTTCCGAAATCGAGACAAAAAAACAAGTATGCCAACCATCATACCATAACAGACAACAAAATCAATTGGGTTTTTTTTGCTGATTAAGTTCTTCTGTTTCTCTGTTGTATTATAATATGCTTCTTGACAGAAACGTCGTGACCTTTTAAATGCTTTTTTGGCATGCTCGATCGGCAGTTTTCCATTAACTTCCGAAAGAAAACAGTAAGAATAAATTGTAACTTTGTCCGGAAATAAACCACATAGTAGATTATGTCATACCTTGGCTTTTCTGAACGAAAGATTATATTTAATTTAGCTACCTTTTTTTTCTGGCTTTTGTGACCGATGTCATTTCTTTTGTATTTTTATTTTGATTTATCATAATGTTGGTCGACAGTCGACCTGTCCTATGTAATGGTATGAACTTTCCCACATAGAAATTGTTAATATTGGCATACAAAAAAGGGCATTTAGAAGTATTTATCCTTTACCACCATATTAAGATAAGTACTATCAAGAGAAAAAAGTGAATAATAATTTTATAGTATAGAAATACTTAAGGAGTATCTAGATGCTCAAATAATTTTCCCAATTTAATCAATTGAAATTAAGTAAAATTAGTACGTAATTTTTAAGACAATTTTATTTGGGTCCAATCAGTTAGTTTATGCTAATTGGTTGAACATCCAGTAGTTACTCCTTATTAAAGGTGCCTTTAGATTTTACACGATCAATCAAATTGCAATAACTTTTTGATTCAACTGGTGTTTCAGTTTTTAATTCAATTTCGATTTGTATGAATTTTAGCTTTGTCCAAACTGTTTGAATATTTAAAATCTAAATGCACCTATGTACATTATATACTTTTAAGACCAACCATACTTACATTATGAACAATATTTAATGTTTGTACATAGTAATAAATAACCAAACGAAAGATTATTGTGGTATATTTATAATAGTAGATACCTATTATTAATTCAATTATAAATAAATGACTAACAATTAATTAGACCAACTATTAATTAATAATTATACTATTAATCATCTTTACAATTTGATAACAATTTTTCTATGTAATCTAAAGTAATCTATTATGTAGTATTCGCCCATAAGAATTGTTCGAGATAATTTTTGAAATCATTGTCAATTGCGTTTGCGTATCAGTATTTTTTTGATAAAAAAAAGATTATGAGAAAATAAATAAATATTTTACGAAAAAAAAAGATATATTTTTTCAATTTTAAGCATGTTCTGGTACAATACATGTTATTTCGTCATTTTTATTCAAATTATTTCATCCACATACCTTATAACAAAAACACAAAGTTTATATTCGCTCCCAGCCCAAAGTTTATTATCATAATAAAGGTAAATTAAACTCGGTGTTAAAATTTGATTATTGAAATCGTAATTTTTTGCAAAATATGAAGCTTGCCATTGACATTGATAAAAATTAAACTTGATGTTAAATTTTAAGTATTCAAAATTTTTGTTGTCAAACCACCTGCATTTGCATATCGCACAGGAGTGGGTATTGCTATACTGTCTGATGCCAAAAGCTTTGGTTGGATTTATGAAGGAACTATTTTTTTGATTTCTTAGTTCTTAGGGAACAGTATATGGACCTACACCACTGGTTCATTTAATTTTATTATTTATTTATTTTTGCATATTAGTAATTAAATATATAAACGATTATTTATGAAAGATTCCTAAATACACTTATGTATAAGCACTTCTAAATAAAATTATTAAAAATACCCGAATGTGTTAAAAAAATAAATATTTTAAAAACAGGCTAATACTATGTAAGTTTTTAATAAACAGGCACAACTATTCGTGATAAAATTATTAATACCTTGAGAAAACGTAAACATAATTAACAATTTGTATTCCAACTTTAATTAGGTAATAGAAATGCATTAATATTGGGGATTCCCTAATTTTAAGTACGTTTTACTATTATTTTTTGATAATATCTCAATTTTTGAAAAATAACGAAATTATTGAAAACGGGGTGTAAACCTAAGAAAATAATGTCAAAAGAAAAATAAATTGTTTGAAAATTACGGACAGTGATCCAAGAAAGTCCTTGTACGATCCTAAATTTGCCTATAATTGTAATTTTATAGGTAATATAGGTAATTTTATTCTCTTAATTTTTGTTAATAGGTATTTTTTTATTTCGTCACACCATTTTATAAATAGAGTGACTTAAAAAATCTGTACAAATCATAAGAGTAATGTTAATTTTTATAATCCCAAGGTAGCCAAAAAAAAGGAGCGCGTTATTATTAAAAAACGAGATAACATAGCTCAGAAAATGCTGATTATTTTAACCCTTCGTTTCATGATTTTTTCTTTTTTGAAAAAAAATATCTTTTCGATGTCATTTTGTATTGTAGATTATGGGAAAAATAATGAAAAATATCCAAGCTCAATAGTTTTCAATTAAAAAAGCAAAATAAATCTATTTTAAATATGCAACACCATGAGAATCACTATTAGTAATTAATTATAATTTAATTTTCTCATTGAAATCTAATTACAAATTGAATAAATAAAAACTACAACATAAAAAATTAGTAATTAAATTGAATAAACCCAGTAAAAAATAATATTTCTGTAAACCACGTTTTGAACGATTATTCACTGGTCACAACTAAACACAAACTATTTTAATTATCTGCAGTTTTATGCTTAGCATTGCTGTCTAACAATAAAATATAGCATTCAATATGTTATCCCATGAGTTATACCATGTTATACCATGAAAAACTGCTTTATAACATAAATTTTTGGAATTTAAATGCCTGTTGCAAATTTGCTACAATATGAAACAAAAGGTTAATACTCGTATAACCAGTGCCGGATTTACATTAGGGCAAAAAGAGCAGTTGCCCTAGGGCCCCGGACGCTGCAGCGGCCCCTCAGCGTACCTCCCTTCACATATTTCTAACAATCCCAGTAAGTAATGCATCTACATAAAGATCATTTTTTTAAATTAGTCAAAACTTACTTAAGAACTTCTTTGGGTAACAATAATTTAATTTCTTTTGCGTTATTATCAATTGAAAAAGGGTTATTAAAGAAAATAAATACTGATTCTGTCATTAACGAGTTTTTAAATTCAAAAACACAAAAATGGCGTTTTTGATGAAACAACAATTATTAATTATACGCACTATACCTGTTCTGTAAAAATAAATTATCTAGCAAATTTGCAATAATTAATGTTTTTGTTTCTTAACCACGATTTTTTGGTGCCCTAGGGCCCCCAGATATGTAAATCCGGCACTGTGTATAACATAATTTCAAATAATTATTGTACAAAATATATTTTTTGGGGTTCACCCATTGCAGAGTTTTTTTACCTATTAACGTAAATACTTTTCATTTATTTAAAAAATTGATATACTAAGCATAATTCTATATACTGATAATTGATGTAAGTATTTATTTTATTAATTTCTTATCGTATATCTTGTAATAGTTTTGAGGTGTGTAAAAAGAATCACTTATTATTCAAAAAAGTTATTTATATTTTTATACTATTATTATTAATTATTATTAAATTTATAAATATATTTATTTATATCGTAATTTAAAAGTTATTTTTTTCGACCAAATAAAATGTAACATTTTCGGATCATTTAGAGAAGTTTATATGAAGATTCGTAAATACTCAATTTCAGTTAAAACATTTAGAATGTAGGTACATTACAACACAACGCAGGTTGGATACTACTGTGTATTTCGGAGTTGTATGTGGACACATTGGAGTTGTATGTCATAATACCTACTAACTAGTAAAATTGAAAATTTTATATTATAAAAAAATTTAATTATTCGCACATTAATTACATGAAAATTGATTTAAAATTAGAAAAGATATAACCGTAAACAAAAATAGCTTGGAACTATAAATTGTGAAGATATGGAATTCTATAGCAACTTAGCTAGGGATGATCCAACTTAATATTAATTTTGCTAATTAATGTAATATCTAATATTAAAATTACAAACTAGTATGAATAATTTTCTTACATAATAATATACAATATGTTTTGTATGATTTTTATATAAGAGTTAGTAGTTTTTCTAAAAGTTAATTAATTTTTTGCTTGAAATTTTTTACGTTAGTTGATCTATGTAATATGACTAAATAGATATAGTAGAAATAAAATATATGAAAAACATTTTGAAAGCTTAATTATTTTGAATGCTAGAATATGAACAATTATGTAAATAATTTTTAAACCAATTTTAAGTGATTAATTTTTGAATTTTGATTTGCACAAATTATTTAGGTATAAATGTCTAATCCATACCTTTAACAAAATAAAAGTTTTCATGTAATTTTATAATTTATTACTTACAGATAAAATTTAAATCTCACAAATACACCTTAATTGTAGATCGAAGTAAAATTTCTGTGGTTATATCTTGTAGGATTAAGTAGTGTTAGCAGCGCACATTCATTTTATGGTATTCCCCCTTATAATTGTAAATTTACTAGTATACTGATGTATACGTCACTAATATTTTACCATTATGTACAGTAACTCCCACAAATATTCTTATCTGAATTGTAATAAAATTCTGGATAAAATATAACTCATAATGTACTATTGAAAATAATCAATAAAAATTAATCGTCATGGCTTTGTTTGCATGTTGAACATGTACAAAAAAATTGTAGAAATTTAAACGATAAGTTTCGAAATTAAAAAACATTGAATCTAATGTGTTCATAAATATACGACTCATAAGTATTCATACCGCCTTATTTGCATTAGCATCAGTGTGACAGTGTGCGAAGAAAACTGTTCAAAAATAAAATTTAGTGCATTAATAGCTATTTATGCAACCTAGATGTAAAAGTGATACTTTTTATAACTAGGCGTGAAAATTGTCCATCGAGGCGCAGCCGAGATGGACAACGCGCCGTGTTATAAAAAGACACTTTTACGTCGTGTTGCATACAAGATTTTTTCTAATTCTGTGCAAAATGGGCTTTCTTAAAACAAAATTTTTTGAATTAGCAATAACTCGACAACGGAGCTAGATATCGAAAAACTGAGCAAAAAACTTTCCCCCCCTCGACTTGTATTACACCCCATGGTGAATTATCGGTAGGAATGCATATGCAAAAATTCAGATCGATCGCGCGTAAAATTATTTACCCTACTAATAATATCAAGTTTACGTTGACAGTTCAAATACCTGCACAAAATAAATTATATTTGTTCAATCCTGTTATTGAAACATGTCGTTTCTTACTTGGATACGCAACTAGAAACCGTTTGTTTTACTCACTCAAATTATATCTATGGTAACGAGTGGGCGAAAGACTTTTCACCCACTAGTGAGTGAAAAATGCAGTCATTCATTAACCTGCCAACGTTCTTTATAATAATATTAAAATGTTTTAAAACCAAAGCTAACTTTTTTTTAAATTATTTTGCGCGCAGAATGCGCGCTATCGATCTAAAATTTTGCATAAAGCTTCCTACGACAAATTGCTACGGGGGGTTGTACGAGCAAAGGGGGGTAAATTTTTAGCTCAGTTTTTCGATATCTAACGCCGTTTTCGAGTTATTGCAAATTCAAAATCTCAAATTTAATTATTGATGACACGAATTATAATAAATTGTATTTTCATAAATTTTTTAGATTTATAAGTGCAGGATTAAACAAAACGCTATACATAACTCGTGGATAAACCCTTTCGCTCACTTATTTGCCTCTGCACACTCGCCTGTCGGCTCGCGTGCAAAACTGGCAAATGCGTGAGCGAATCTTTCGGTTTCTCCACTAGTCATGTAATATACTATAATCTAGAAGTTTTAAAACATCAGTTGCTACAACAATATGTATAAACAACAAGCAATTTTTTATTTCGGGTAAATAGTTTTGCACGAGGTAATGGTAATAAAATGAGTGGTTCTGAAGATTCTGATATTGAAAATGATGCCAATTCCGCAATTTTAACTTTATTGCCAGACAAATCTAAGCAAGTATACGAATTTGCATATAAACGCTTCAAAACATGGTGTGATTCAAAAAACGTCAAAACAGTAGTGGAAAAGGTACTTGTTGCTTATTTTGCTAACAAAGCAAAGGTTTATAAACCTTCCACTTTGTGGAGTACGTATTCAATGTTAAGAACGACAATTTCAATGAAAAATAATGTTGATATTAGCAAATTTACAAATCTAATTGCCTTTTTGAAGAGGCAAGCGGAAGGATATCGTCCTAAAAAATCAAAAGTACTGACAAAAGAAGATTTCAATAATTTTTTATTAAATGCCGATAACCAAATATATTTAGCTTTAAAGGTAAGTTTGTTAGTAGCAAGTGTTAAGAATTTATCTTCATAATTTATTTTTTGTTTATAGGTAGTCTTGATTATTGCATTATCCGGTGGCTGCCGTAAGGACGAACTTGTTAAAATGCTCACAGATCATGTTGTAGATTTTGGCTCGTTTTTCAAAATTTGTATTCCTGATACAAAAACAAAACATCCAAGAACATTCACAATTACAGAAGGCAATATTGACGGGTTAAATTTAGTTGAAATTGTTAGAAAATATGTATCTCTTCGACCGAACCAAGCAAATTCTCGTTTTTTTTTGGGATATAGAAACGGAAAATGTACGAGACAACCTATTGGGATTAACACAATTGGTACTATGCCTAAAAAAATTGCAATTTTTTTAAATTTGCCTAATTCTGACCAATATACTGGTCACTGTTTTCGTCGATCTTCGGCTTCCTTATTGGCTAATTCTGGAGCGGATTTATTAACATTAAAGCGACATGGGGGATGGAAATCTTCTACCGTTGCCGAGGGTTATATTGAAGATTCCATAGAAAACAAGAAACGAATTTCTACTAAAATTTTAGGCGAAAATGTGAAAACAAACAATAACACTTCGATGCAACCGGCGAATTCCAGAAGAATATCACCCTCGCCATTGATATCTGCGATGGAAAATAATGAAACAAATATTACTAACACTTCGATGCCACCGGCGAATTCCAGAATATCACCCTCGCCATCGATATCTGCGCTGGAAAATAATCATGGAAATATGAAATTTGTAAATTGTGTTGTAAATATTTATAATTAAAAATTCAGTTAACTTATATTGTGATATTATTTTCATTTTATAACTAGTGATAAAAGTAATCTCATTTTATCACTAGTGATAAAAAGAATGACATTTGGAAACTCAAATGACATTCCAAAAGTAGTCATTTTGTAACAGAATTAGAAAAAAAAAATTGTTCATCATGTTGATGAAAAATTCATCATTTTGCGATTTTTCATCAATATGATAAATTTTGTTCATCGGCGCAAAAATAATGAATTGTTGAAGTACCATTTTTACCCTAACAAATCCAAACTTTTTCAATAGTCACCTAATGAAATCATGAAAACACAAAAATTACGAAATTGCAACCAATTTATGACCATACGAATGTGAGATGTACGAATTTATGAATTCCAGCTATTTTGTGAAATAATAACGCCTGTTATGTATTAAAGGTATGTATATTTTTTACTTCCTTGTTTTTAACAGCAATCAGAACTGTTTTAAAAATTTTCATAAAAGTTAAATATTAGAGTGAAATGGGGTAAATTCGAACAGTGGGGAATTCCGAACACCGTCATTATCTCGAGTTGTATTGACAAACCAAATTTCTGTCAGTTGTTGTTTACAATACTAGCTCATTTTTCAATAGTCACTGGTGCGTTCAAACGTGCGTTTAGTAGCTGTGTGGAACGAGTGACAATTTTTGTATTCCCAAAGTTTTATTTGGCTTTCAAAATATTGTGTTTCTGGCTAACTAATCGTCACAATAAAAAGGTGAATATAATGTATAGGGAAGGTTTAATGATGCTCTTTCAGAAACTGAAGAGATTTTTCATTTTCCAGCACTTAGTCGTGAAATACAAAACATGTGCGTAAAGTGGCGTCAATGGGAAGATTCCGAACATACTGTATTATCTATGGTAAAGACAGTTCTAGAAAAATCCGACCACTTTATATTACGTATTAAATCAAAATGGATTAATTTTTTTTGGAATAATATATTATGGCTTATTTATAAAATATTTTTACATAAAAAAAAGTAAGTTCAAAATTTTTTTAATGATATTTTTCATGAATAAAAATTAATTAAATTCGATGGTTTTTATTCAATACCTTTGTGGTCAACTTTTAAACCTATTTATGTGAATGTTTATGCATCTTGTAGGCAGTTTTCTTCGGTGTTCGGAATTCTCCCACGATTTTGTAAAAATTAAAAAAAGGAACTTTTTTTCAGAAGGAAATATTTCTATTGAAAATCCAATTTCATGTTCATGCCCTACAGCATAGGGATATTCCTATTAGCTGCACGGGTAGTGGTTCAATGCCCACTTTGTACTGAAGCTCTAGGCTTATTGTACCCCGTTTTCCATTAAGATGTTAAAGAATCTTATTAGTATTTCGATCCACAGTTTGATGTTCACCAGAGGGCTGAGCTAAGAAATTCTGCCGAGTCCGAGATTTGAACCCAGAATTTCCGCTCATAACTCAACTAGCGATCACACCACGCCACCACTGTGGTCTACACTCTACAGCATAGGGATAAAATTTTGTATAGCCCAATATTTTTAATAAAAAACTATGAAAATTTGAAAACAAATCTTTTTTTTATTTTTCCCGTTAACTAATCATTATTTCTTCCTATAGTTTCTAAATATTATTGTAGGGTCAAAAAATTTAACGTTTATTTTCAAAACTTTAACACTATTATTTAATTTAATAATAATAATTGATATCAAATAAAAAGATGAACTATATCGAATTACAACTTTATAAATTATTATACAATTACAGTAGAACCTCGATTATCCGTGCGCGCATTATCCGTGAAGCGGTTTATCCGTGGGCGCGTTATATATCGATTACCGTGCGCGGATTATCCGTGAGACGGTTTAGTGTATTTTTTTAGTGTTATACTGGTTGTACATAATATGAAATTTCGCTGAATTTATTGTTTTGTACAAATGACTTATACAAAAATGTCAAAAATGTTAATTCGTCTAAATTTTCTGCTTACTTACTTGACTTAATTTAAGTAAAAGGCAACAACAAACAAACTTATCTTATTTTTTTCAAAAGGAACTTTTTAATTAATATGTTCTTAGTTTGTAATCTACTATATAATAAGAATATTTTGTAATATATTAACCAAAAACGTTAATTATTAATATCCGTGTTATTCAATTTATTATCCGTGCAGAGCACGGTCCCGGTCGGCCCGGATAATCGAGGTTCTACTGTAGTTTTAAAATAGCTACTTATGCAACAAGAAATAATGGACACTTTTACTTCGTGCTTCATACAACATTCTTTCTAATTCTGTTGCAAAATAGGTTTTTCTTAAAACTTAATTTTTTGAATTAGTACTAATGTCTAGGGATATTTGCTTACATACTACATGCATAAGAATATTAGTATTTAATATTATAGTATATAAGAATATAATAATTAATACATACATAAGAATAAATATATATTGTGGTGGAAAGTCGTAAAAATTTAATTTCCCAACTTCCTTTTCCAAACTTAAAATTTGTTGTTTCACCGGCTAAGCTCAGGAAATCTTCTAAATATTTTAGTTGTGGTGGAACCGGCAAATTTTTAATTTTTCCAAAAATAAATCAATTTTCTAAAAAAAAAACAATCCAAAAAATTAATTCCCATTAAATCCAAATTCAACTTTTAAATCCAAATTCAACTTTTAAATAAATTTTCGTACACTGAGAGAAAAGGGATGGTAAATTGAACGAATCTGAAATGTTGAATCTTTTCTTATTGAATTAATCGAAATTTCGTTGAATGCGTGCGGGACGGAATGCTAATTTAATCCCGCGCGGGATTGGATGCCAATTTTGTCCCGCACAGTTCTACACGCCAATTTCCTGGTAAGTGTCTTCTAATATTAAATTACTGGCATTGTTTTATCAATTTTTATTGGAGCTATATTACAATATGTATCCAAATCCATACTATTACAGTGGCGCAGCCAGGATTTTGTTATGGGGGGGGGGGGAGCTAAAAAATGCGAGCTGCGCAGATGGCGCGCCAATTTTTCGGAAAAGGGGCGTGGTGATCTTATTTTCGAGTATAATAATCAGGTCTATTATGTATCCCAAACGTTATTACAAAGGTGACAGTTATGACATAACATAAAGGTTTTCGGCAAATTGGTATCACGTATCCATTTCACAAACCGTTATTTTAAGATGATCTTTATAATAATGGTTTTCTTAACCTTTGTAGTGCAAAATATAACTAGTGCTTAATAGGTGCCGTTAAGAAAAATAGATTAGAGAAAAAATGGCTTTTAACGCCGGATTAATTAATATTTTTGTTCTGAATGTATTAGAAAATGCGGATTGGAAGTATTTATTTAAGTATATAATTTATTAAAAAAATGTAGTTTATGTAGGTTTATATAATTACTTTCGAGGTTTATATAAACACTTTTTCTGATTGATCTGAAATTGCAGTGAAGCATGGGAGAAGGTTGAAAGAAGAGTTTTAAGGGAAAAGAGTGATCCATTTTCAATGTGTAACAGGTTTTTTGTTGAAAAATACCGTTTAACAAATGATCTGATGCGCATACTTACACGCAAAAAAAAGATATTGTTATATTTACATTTTTCATGTAGTAAAATAATTGTGGTCATATGAATAACAATTGCAGTTAAATTAAACGCACCCCGCATGCTGTTTATACTAAATCAGCTGTAAAATGCACTTACACATTGTTGTTCGATGCATGTAGTTAATTTTACAATTTTGTTGTACTTTTAACTCGAGAGCGTTGTTGTTTTATCGCTCAATATAGTTGATTTTGATGTAACAATAAGATAAGTAAAAAGTACACATCAATTGTAGTACAATTTGACCCGTATAATAAGTACATATGTAACACAATATTGCAGCTCTGACGTTTTGCAATCTTACAGTTTCTATAATTGAATCAGGCTTTGACGAATATGCAGAATGTTTTATTCGTCCTTCATTTATGTTTGAACAACAGTACTAGTATGTGAACTGAGAAGTAGCAAATATTTTGAAATGAAGTGCAAAAAAATTATAGTGACTGCGTTCAAGACATTTTAACTGAATGGGACATGACTTAATACCTAATAAATTCCATTAAAGGTAAATATTCAATAATTTTTTTAATGTAATGGTTTTATACTACATTTTTATTTTAATTAACAACTGCAAATTAATAAAAACATGTTTTTTTCAGCTGGATACAGATTTGCAACACAAATACAAAAATAACCAGTAATTCACTTTTTACTGAATAGTCCGAGATAAAAACTAAATTAGTTAGTTTTGCAAAATCGTTTCAAGACACAAATCTATTTAGCAATTAATGAAAACCAAAAATTATTAACGGTAAGTATTGCTTATAGATATCATATAATCTCTTGTTTTATTATATAATAAATTTTGTAGGTAATATTGAAGTACTGGCGTTACTATTCTTCTTGGATCTGCAGCCGTAAAATCTAAAAACTCTGGATGTCATTGGTTCAAAGTGGTTTTTCGCTTCAACGGAAGTAATTTATTACCTTATTATAATTATAAAAATGTTTAAATCAATTTAATTTAATAAATGTATTACAATTGCCATTTGTTGTCAAAGCCACATAATAATTCTGTGGTCGGCACTTAAAAGGTCATAAGTATACAATACTTATGATCTTTTAAGTCCGCGACTACAGAATTGCAGTAGTTCTAATTAATTTATAATCCAAATCTAGCAACACCAATATTATGTAAAAATAGCAGCAAATTTGTAGTACAATTAACTTTCGAGGTCGTTAACATTACATAACAATGTTGTGCAAGTAACAAGAGCACCAAGAGTGAATTGTACTGAATAGTAGCAATATTTACTACACAGTAAACGTAAAGTTAACTACACCTACAGTTGTTAAAACAACATCACCATTAGTGCTATGTACTTAAGCACAAGTTATTAGAACAAAAAAATTTAAGTACTTCATATCACAATGTTGTTAAAATTTAACAACAATTGTAGTAAGCTGTACTGCAGACATTTTACAACAATTGACGTGTAAACTTTACTTATGTTTGGTGTTGTCACTATATTTACAATTTATTGTAGTAGATTGTACTGCAATTGTAGTTCTTTTAACAAAAAATTTTTTTCCGTGTAATTACCACATACGAAGTAAGCCGAAAGAGTAACAGCAGTGCCAATATATTTAAAAGTACGTTATTTATTTTGGAATATGGAATTATCTACAGTTAAAAGGCATTTCAAACACAGTTTGTTAGGGACGTTAAAGTTGTCTTCCAGGTGGGTAAGTTGAGGATGTGAAAACTAATGGCACAGTTTTATCAAAATAAACTTTTATTGGCGATGCTGGCTTATTCATTGTAACCGTGGCCGTTAACTCCAGTAGAAAATGCAGAAGCAAACTCTCCACAAAGTAGGTACACCGAAGCACACATTAAAGCAAGAAACTGCATTGAAAGGTGCTTTGGTGTACTGAAAAGTCGATTTAGGTGCCTTCATAAATAGGATCCTCAATTATAATTCTGTCAAAGATGCAAAAACTGTTTATTCTTGTGTGATTTTACATAACATTGCAGTGGAAATCAAATTACCACAAGAAATTCTGCAAGAGTTTGAAGAAGAAGAAGAAGCAGTACAGCAAAGAGCTTCAGGTTAGCTAAAAACAGAAAATTTGCAACATTGTAATTCAAAATTTTCGTTAATACGACTATAGTAGTTGTAAGTTAGCTAGTAGATTAATTGTAATTGTAACTATTTTTATTAGTTTATGAAATAATTTCTTAAATAAAACTATATACAGAAACTTAAGTACTTTTTATTTTATCATCATCATCATCATCCGCGCTTTGCTTATATTACTTATAATTGTTTAGGTATCCGCTTGTCGGTCATTCTTTCAAAGTGTTGTTTCCAATTATTCCTGTAATTCTTAATGCGGTCGTTTATGCTGGAGATGTTTAACTCGTTTCTGGTATCGGTGTTACGCTTTCTATCAATCCTCTTGTACCCTGCAATCTCCCTCAAGAAACTCCTTTCTGCGGCCTGTAATTGCTTTTCTTCACCTTTTGTTAGGGTCCATGTTTCGCCTCTATAGGTTACTGTTGGTACTGAAATTCTTTTATAGAATTTTAATGCCGTATTCTGACCATTTCTGTTCTTGAATATTCTTTTAATGGTTCCATTTAAGTAGTTGAACTTTTCGAATTTCGTTTGTATATCCGTTTCTTCATTTCATTGCATTTTATAAAAATGAAAAATATTTTAAATTTAAATGACATTTAATAGCACTGACAAATGCCAAATTATTATGGTTTCGTAGGACTGTTTTTTGATCCAAAAGTTTAAATATTGCTATCCTTTTCCTACACTTGTGAGCTACAATAAAGCTTTCTCGCTTTAGAAGTACTCAAAACTTACTATTATTTTATGCTTTAAAAAATAACGTTGACTGTCAATGGCTATTTTAAAGGTGGATACGTAATACCAATGCTGTAATAAACGCTAAGGAACCAGTTATTTTGAAACTTTATTATAACATAAAGGTTGACAGTTATTTTTAACGGTTGGGATACATAATAGACCTGAATAAATATACTTTATAAACTATAGCAGGTTCTACTCGTATCATATTGTAATATAGCTCTATTAAAAATTGATAATACAATGCCAGTAATTCAATATTGGAAGACACTTGCCACGAAATTGGTGTGTAGTACTGCGCGGGACTGCGGGACGGTCTCGCATTCTTCTCTAGTTTCAATACATTAATTTTGTTAAATAAATATTAGTTGATTTAATGTTTATAATGGGTTCAAATAAGCTTCTATACGATATTATCGTTGAATTAATAAAATAGTTAGATTGGAAGAAAACCAATGAAATTCTACATTCAAGGGAATGTACGTTGAAGCGATGGCGAGGTTTGGCGGGTTATCGCCACATAAAGTTGGACCGCCGATTTTCCATTTATAAAATAAAAATTAGTTATTATTTCAATTGACGTTATTGGTTGTCAATTATCTGAGCTAGCCGGTGCAAAATTAAAGTGTGGAAAAGGTTTTGTGGGAAAGTATTTTTTTCATAAAATACCATTGTACAATATACTTATACACTAGTTACTAGTACATATAGCTTACATTGTAATATATT
The DNA here is from genome assembly GCA_958510845.1 of Cantharis nigra. Taxonomy (NCBI): domain Eukaryota; kingdom Metazoa; phylum Arthropoda; class Insecta; order Coleoptera; family Cantharidae; genus Cantharis; species Cantharis nigra. The sequence goes on along the minus strand of OY294028.1, from coordinate 37,578,771 downwards.
ATTTTCCATTTATCATTAGTGAAAAAAGAACTACTTTTTAAAACTAAAATACATTCAAAAAGTTGTCATTTTTAGACCCCTTTCCCTAAACTACAGTGCCGTAACTAGGGTATGGTATGGCCAATATGGCCCCGGCCATAGGCGCCATTTGAATAAAGGCGCCGTTTAAATAAAGGCGCCGAAATTCAAAATTTTAAATTATAAATATTGTAATATTGTTTAATTTGTTTCTATTATAAATATTGTTTTTAATATGAGCGCCAAAGGTGCCATTTGAATAAATATGCCATTTGAATTAAAGTGCCGTTTAAATAAAGGCGCCAAAATTTAGAAGTTCAAATTATAAATATTGTACTTAATATAGGCGTCATTTTAATAAAGGTGCCGTTTAAATAAAGGCGCCGAAATTCAAATTAAAAATAGGCGATGATTAAATAAAGGCGCCTAATTTATATTTTCTTGTTGGTAAAACTATATCATCAGTTTTTTTAAATTTAATAAATTATAACTGAGAGTAGTCTCTAAATTCGCCATTTTGCACCAAATTCAAAAAAAAATTCCGGGGAAACCCCGGACTCCTCTTTGGAAAAAGAGAATTAACCCCGCCCCCACCCTTTAAGTTAAGGCGCATTTTTTGTAATTGTCCATAGGCGCCAAAAGTTCTAGTTACGGCACTGCTAAACTACATTATCATTACAACATGATCATTGATGTTGATGTTATCAAATTGTACAATAATGCCTTTGACGCTTTATTTTTATAATATGAAAATTTCTATCATGCTCCTCTAAAATTAGTTAGTACTTGGTGAAATAAATTGTGACGGGATGGTGAAACATACGCAAATTTTTAATTGTAATTTAATGTAGCGAATAGTAAGCTGAAAAATTTCCACATACGCGAATTAGGCCGTTTAAAAAAAGTATTGCAATAATAATAACTTGCTGAATTTCATTGGTAAATGATTCGCGTTGAACAATTTTGAATAATTAATTTATTGTATTTTGGAAGTTGTAAAACAATAACAGAAGTCAGTTTGTAGGAAAATTTAAGATCTTTAACTTTGAAACTGGTTGTAATACATAAAAAGTTGACATTTTCTGTGATATTTAAAAAAAATCCTAAACATGCACATACAATTCAAGATGGCGTCGCTAGTTCAACACCCACCAGGCCTCCTTTTAGTTTTAGTATGATGAATTGGAAGGCTTACTACACGTTTTAAGCTATAATATCCAGAACTTTTTGTTATTATTTTTCCCTTTTCAAGCTAAAACTGAACTATTTCTGAATTGTTGAATATCAACGAACTCTACAAATTCCGAGAATTTGAGAACATTTTTAAAATTATAATAATAAAATAAATGCAAAATTTTAATTTAAATTTATTTAAATTTGTAAAAAAATATAGAAGATTTCTATTTATTGCTATAATTATCACAACATCAACAGTAGGTATACTACATACTTCATAACGCATTTATTATTTTTATTCGTTTCTCTCTTCAATAATGCTTTGAACATCTTCTGATGGCACAGGTAGCTTTTGTAAGTAATATATTATACTAAAATTGGGTAATCAATAATATTATGATTGTTCTCGAGCGTTAATACATACCTGATAACTATTAGCTCAAAAATGTACAAAGTTACTGTGACGAAAATAAAAGCAGATGGAAATGTTGTCAAAGTGTTATTGTAAATAAGCGTGTAAAGAGGAGAACCAATTACAAATGTTGTTAAAGTTTGCATAGCGGTAATCAATGAAAAAATTTTTCCCGTATCTTCACGAGGAATCAATTTTGATAAAAGACAATGCGTCATGGGATTTACAGCACCACCCAATACTTTCATCCCGGTTGCTGAAAAATACTTGGCAATATTTTCTATTAAAATAGTTAACATATAAGTTGCTTACCGACATAAATTTGCCAACTTTCTTTAGCCAATCCAATAAAAATTGCACTTGACATAGCAGATAACTCACCAAAAAATATTACAATAATTTCCCCAACATTGAATAATTTATGTAATATTAATGGCCCACATATGCTCCCTATTAATATCACTAAATTATTAAAGCTACTGTATAATGTGTATTGTTTTAACGACCACTGAAATTTTTCTCTTAGAAATTGGAACATCAAGATGGAGGTACCAAATGTTGCTAACATGAACACCATTACAATAAACACTGTCAATAAAATTATTGCTCTATTATAATTTTCCCTTTTTTTGAATGTTAATTTAATTGTTTCAACGGCCAACGATATGCGGAATAAATTTCTAAAAATACCCTAAAAATACAATTAAAAATTTTAAAAATATAGTTCAAAATTACAAAATTTCTGTAGTTTTTTTAAAAATTTGGAGGAAACTAAATAAAATAGTATAAAATAAAGTCTTTGCTACAAAAATTGCGAAAATAAGAAAAAATCAACCATTATCAATCGCGGACTATAAGGTTGAGGGAAAGCAGTATGCCGCCTGATCTGTGTATTTAATAATTATGTGATAAAATAATTTATTATAAAGCAATGTTGTTATATTTATTAATCATTGCGGACGCACGTGAGCAATACGATCACGTTATCAACTGGTTTCTAATTAATTATAAATGGAAGGTCAACTAACTAATAACCACTATCAGATTACTTACCTCCCTATTAATATTGGTTACCGATTCTGGTACAAAGAAAAAGGTAAATAACCACGCTAATATGGTACATGTAGCACTAAGACTATAAATTCCTTGATATCCTAATGCGTTAAAAACGTAAGAACTTGATGTTGCTCCAATTATCATACTTAAACCTAATAAACCTTCATATACCCCCATCCTAAAAAAGTAAAAAGTATAATGTACGGCCGAAGCGCTTTATTTTGACCAATTTCAAATTTTTAAATCAAATAACAAATTTTTTGAAATTTAGATAAAATCACATAAAAATCTCCCACCCCCCCCCGGATCAAATCTAGTATCCGCGCCTATAAGCAGACGGTTACAAGCAGGTTAAATACGTTAACAGCCCAGATGAGATTATTGGTTTGTGCTGTAAAACCCAGTATTATATATTTTGACTTCCCAATCGAGCAGTCAGTCGTAAAATTGCATTTACCTACTGACAAATAAACCAAATCTCAATGTGCATTTTTAGAGGTAATCGAGAAATAACCAAAGTAATCCATAAATTGGATGTACTGGTGTACAAGATGGTGGTCTGCAGTTTATTTCTCGATCTTATCCTTTCCAAGTTGATAGTTCGTTTCTGTTTTGTTTCAGACCAGGAAAAAGTTTTTATACACTGGTATCTATCCTCCTCTGTTCTCCCCATTCCTGTGTTTCCTAATGTAAAAAAATGTATTAAAACATAACTTGCCTTACTCCCCTGACGTCTTCGGAAGTTACGTCAGTGATGTAACTTAATAATGTAGCAAACATGATAGGATAACCTCCAGATAATACATATGGTATTGAACGTAGTAAATAAAACCAAGGAGAAAGATTTCTTATGGAACTGATAATTATCATGACGATATAAGACAAAGTGTAACCTGAAAATTAAATGTTGGTACCTGATGGAAAAATAAATTATTATTATTTGAAATATACCTCCAAAAACACTGAGAAAAACTGGCTTTCTCCCAAATTTGTCACTCCAAGTTCCAATAAAGAAACAAATAAGAACGGTAACAACAGATTCAAAAATTGATCTGGTCATTAATATAATATTTGCATGCGGTTGTACTTCTTGTTCCAATAATGCAGAATCATTATTTGCTGATTGTGTACCTAATAATGCACATTCTGATTCATTATAATTCAATATAACATAACAAGTTCTATATAAAACGAAATTAGTTGTTACGGAATCTAAAAATTTAGAAAGAAATAATAATAATCTTCAATAAGATATCTAGTAGTGGCGGCTCGCGACTTTAATTTATGGAAGAGCACAAAACTTAAAAAAGAAAAATATACATAAAATTCATAAATATAGTACATAATATATTCTTCTATAAAAGCACTTAATATTGCTGACCCAAGATGCTAAAATGATTTAGGATGACAGATGACTCTAATTGTACATAAACAATATTATGTAGTAGTAGTACCTATCTACTAACAAAGTGTTAATAACCGACTACTAGTCCAGGCGTTTTAGACTTGCTGCCAAATTCGTGCCCTACGAAAAATTTTTTTTATTGTGTTTATTTGGAGGTCTTGAATAATACTTGGTAGTTACGCCACGATACACCTGGGAACAGCACCTATCATAAAAGTTGTACGTCTGTAAATTCTCTACCTTAATGGTCTTATACATTATTTTTGTACGCCTAACGGTTTTGAAGATAAGACGCAGACTAAGTGAAAAATGTATTTAGTTCCGCCAAACTGCTTTGGCACCATATATTTCGCAATTAACTTGCTTTCAATGTCTCATAATTAAATTAAGTATATTGCTGTTATAAAACTCGGTGATCTTTATTCTATACCAGAATATTTTATACATTTTATTTGCAATATTTGCATTGCATAAGTCAAAAAATGCATTCATTTCCGCACCTTCCTAAGAGGGTAGAACGCTTCGTCGCGTTGTTTTTTACATGGTTTGGACATGGATTTTAAATTAGTCAATATTTTGGACTCTTTCAGTGTCTGAAACGTTGTCGTCTAATGACAAATCATTGTAATTAATAAATTTCATTCTGATACGTCTGACCTACGTCATCTATTTTGTCAGCAATTATAGGTGCGGCATTCAAGAAAGAGTGACCGTGGCAATGGCCACAAGTTATTAAACAATGCAGTCCTACTTTCTTACAGCTACATTTTCCTGCGCAACCTTTCGTACAGTTGCAAAATATTGAATTTGACAATATGTCTGGTGCTGGTGATAAATGCGTTGGTACTGGCTGCAAAATATCATTCTTCCTAGTCCAGCCCTACTGCTCAGGATCAATGTCTTTTCCCAACCATGTTAACTTGATAATACACTCTACACAAATGCTGTTGAGCTGCTGAAAATGTTGTAGGAAGAAGTGATGATAATTTTACAGCCGTTGAAAGTTTTGTAGATTTGGCAAATGTTAAATATTTGTAATTGTCTATGGAAGTTTCCGTTTTGGGAGCACCGAATATTTGCAAGAATAATCTTCATTCCATTACAGATCAGTTCGTCCGAAAGGCAATTTTCTTGCATGAACACATGTGCTGCAGAGTGTAAATCCGAACGTTTCCCAAACATTTTGAACACTTGAGTTAGATATAACAGCATTTATAGTCTTAATCCGCGTCGTATCTCCAAAACCGTTCGCCGTAAGAAAAAAATGTATAAGACCATTAAAATAGAGAATTTACAGACGTACAACTTTTGTAATAGGTATTGTTCCCATTTGGCCCATAAAAACTGAGAAAATCCCGATTCTGCGGTTTCCGCGACCTTCCGACGCGATTTTTACCAATTTCTCCAGGTGTATCGTGGCGTAACTACCAAGTGTTATTCAAGACGTCCAAATAAACATAATAAAAAAAATTTTTTTTCGTAGGGCACGAATTTAGCACAGAGGTCAATTTTATAGCTAAAACGCCTGGATTATACGTAATAGCAAGGTTTAAAAATCCATGTAGTCCAGTCAATTTAGATCAATTTTCGGCAAATAAAAACATTAATCGGTAAAAATCTGAACTTTGGTATACATATTTATTACGGCTTCCTGTTAAACATACTAAAAGTCCCCGTTGAAATCTGTTACGCTCGATCCGCCATCTTGGAAATAAGGTACACCAACTCAGTTTTTTGGCTGTATCTCGGCAACTTGTGCTGATACAAAAAAAAGTTTAAGTAAAAATTGTAGTTTATTGAATTTCCTTCAAAATAGTTTATATATTTTTTTTTGTATCTCTAATACTTCAGCTGTAATCCGACGTTGCTACAGAAGGTGTTTTTGCAGCTTTGTCGTTTCAATGCAGTCAATTTATTTTTTCAAGGTGGTATATCCTTTACCTTTAACACTGACTATTTCTCCAGTACAAAGAGGTATAAGAAAGATATGCGGCGCATAAAGTTTCGTCCAGCGGCGGATTTATATGGATGCTTACGATGCTGGAGCATCGGGCCCCCGATCATTGAGGGGCCCCCAAGAGCCAAGACCTTACTTATTATTTTATAGAATTCAGTTTTATTTATTAAATATTATCTTTCTTTTTCAAAGAACATAAAAGCAAACGGAAATTATAAAATTTTGTTTAATTTAATTAAATTTTAAGAAGCTTAAGATGCTGGAACATTAAATATTAGACCCCCGATTATTGAGAGCTTGATAGAGGCCCCCAAACCTTACTCGTTATTTTATAGAATTGAATTTGTTTTCTCTTTTTATAAGAATCAGTTGGTTTTGCTTTGTTTTTTAAATTATCTACAAAATAATAATTGATTGATACGTGGTTTAGGTAGTGTAACTCGATATTAACCATATCAATATTTTATAAAACCCAAAAAATACACACAGACGTTTTAAAAATAAAATACACTGTAAGTATAAAATATTGCAAACGTTTTCATTATAGACTATGGTATCATCAGGCGATGAACTAGTAAGAAAATTAAATAGAATCCGTTTAATTGTTGTTTGGGATGGTGAAAAAAAGTGTTTTGAAAAAATAAGGGAGTTTTTACGAAAGTGATTTAATAAAAGTAGGGGTATAAAGAATAAGCGTTCTAGTAGATCAAAGTTAAGGGGGGGAGTTAATTCTTTTTTGAAGATGTTTAATAGAGATGAGTTTTTTTACATGAGATTGACTGTTTAAAAATAAAAACGATTGCTTCAATTTATTGATTTCCATAGCTTCTAAATATTCTAGATTTTTACTTTTTGGCTATACATGTAAAATGTCGTATCCCCCCCTGTTTGTGATTAATGTCTAATTAATTTTCTGTCTCCAAGTCGGACATATACCATTATTTTTATACTAGACAAACGTCACCCCCCCCCCCCCACAATATCCTACCAGGGGCCTCTAAAGTATAATTAGCATCGGGCCCCAAAAAGTCACCATCCGCCACTGGTTTCGTCACTATAGTAAGCATGAACATCGTGCATAATGCATATCCCTTCTGAAGTGTCTAAAGCTAAAGTATTGGAGATACAAAAAAATGTATAATAACATTTTTGAAGAAAATTTAATAAACTACAATTTTTATCTGAACTTTTTTTTTCTATCAGCACAAATTGCCGAGATATAGACAAAAAACTGAAAAAGTGTACCGTTTTTCCAAAATGGCGGCTCGAGCGCAACACATTTCGACGAGGACTTTTGGTATGTTTAACAGGAAGCCGTAATAAACATGGGTACTAAAATTCAGATTTTTACCGATTAATGTTTTATTTTTATCTAATTTTACTGGACTAATGTGAAATATTTTTGTTTCAAATTTAAAAAAAAAAAAATAATATATAGATTCTTGTGATAAAAAATAATGACAGAAAGATTTACATTTGCATTCACATTTAATTTACATTCGTAAATTATTAATTTGTGTTTTAATAATATTATTATATGTAAATTATGTTACTCATGTTAAGTTAGTTAGCTTCACTGTTTTACAATGTAATTTGTATAATGCATCAAGCATCATATTATCCGACGAATGCACTCGCTTCCAAACAGTGAAAGCCCATCAGCTGATTAAAGCGTTCTGCGCACCAGTATTGCAAACAGTGAGAGATGCCTAGACTGACTTCTAGCTGTTGTTCGGGTGGCGTTTAATAATGAAATCGTAACAGGTTATGTTAGAATAGTTTTTCTGCTGATTTATTGAATATGATTATGATAGCATAAATTACAAAATAATGTAATATAAAATATTATAGGAGTATTTATTTTTAAATAATAATATTTTGGTGGAAGATGGAGGGCAGTTGCACCTGTGCACTTTAAGGCAAGCCGCCACTGGTAACTACTACATCAGTTCATTTTAATAAAAACGTAATATTAAAATACTTTACCTTCAAGAGATGTGGCCAGAAATAGTAATAAACCTAATACTTCTACGTGAATTGCAATATTACCAATTTTACACTGAGCCATTTCGAGAATAAAATTTGTTACCTACTGCCTGTAAAATAAAAATATTGTGTATAATACACGTAACCTTGTACTAAACGGGGTAATCCCCATTTAAAAAAAATATTTAATTACATTTTTTGTTATTTTGTTTTGATTTTTTTAGATAGATATCATCAATTTATTGTAAATAATAAGTAATAATATACAAATACATACAATAATTTCGATGATTACATTATAATTGTGCGAACAGGTTTATTGTCAACTTATTTTCCATACTCCATTTCCACCAGCCACCACTACAATCTATGACCTTACACAGCAACACAAGCAATCAATTCTATTGTATACTAATCTTAATTTATTTATTCAATCATTAATCATAAAATTTATTGTTATCTGTAAAATACATTGTTTTAATAAATAGTACATATCACTCATTTATAAAGGAATAAAATTATTTTTAATGTTGCAATGTTATTTTAGATGTGGGTGCGATACCACAACGACGTTATCAGAGACGGAATTCTAATTATCAAAAATTATAAATCGCTATATAAAACTTAAATGTTTGACTCAGTTTCACTATTTGTCGTAAGTACACCAATAACCATAACAATAAAATATATGGCAACGAATGGGAGTTTAATATTTTTTTCCTCGACTTAAAATTTGTCAGCAAAAATAAGTACAATAATTATTGATCAGTATTATATTTGCGATTTTTGTGTTGTATAAGCTATCTCCAAGGAAAGCTAAGTGCAATACTATGGTTAGACGAAACCGGGGAGAAAATGGACACTTTCAAATTAAGGGATCAAAATCGAAGTCTAAATATCAAGGTATAATTCAAAGGTTTTTAGTTATAAATTATTAAATTACATCAAAAAATGTTATGTAAAAAAGATTGGAAGTTATTTGATTGCCCTGAAAATACTGCATCTTTTAAACTAAACGTCATACAATAAAATATATGTTGCTTTTGGCTTTCAAATTTAACAGACTACAACTTCAGTAAATTGTTTTTTAAAACCAATCCATTTCACAGAAAAGTCAAAGATGATTAAACTTTTGCTATAAAAATAAAGACCCTGAGTTTGGTTGCAATATTTTGTATTAGGGTTGTCAGGAACGTAAACCTGATTCTATGGGTATGGTGAAATAAAGATACAAGTTGATAATTATTATAATCAGTGCGATTATGATTTCATCTTTGTTGATACACAAGGTTCAAAGTAAATAATAAAAAATTTATGTACAATTTTGTGGATAGAGTTTTCAAAATAACTTTCAGAAATTATTAGAGCATATTCAAAACGATTTGTAAAATCAAGAAACGGCGTGAAATTTCTTTTAAAAATATTATTCAAAGCGAAAATGTGACGTTAGTACATGATTTCTTGGAGAACAATATTAATAACTACTAATTTTGATTATTACACTATAAATTGATTAAAGAGGTAAATAAAATAATAAAAGCGTATTATATAATTTTATTGTTTGCCATTTATACACCATCGAGAAGCAACCTGTCTAAACTAAAAGTACAGCTCGTAAACTTACATTCGCAACGTGCACTCCATCAAATACCATGCATTGTTTAATATACATTATACCAATTATTTACAACGGCATTAAATACTGAAAATGAAACATATAACTAAGATATATAAAATTCACAAATTACATTTAACACAGCTCAATATAAAACTATTTAAGACATTTTCACCAATATATTATTTGCATTCTTTGATCGTATTGTTGTAACTATTACAAAACATTATTGTTGTAATATGTAAGCTATTTACAGTCAATTATTTTGTAGGTATGTTGTGATAATATACTATTTTTAAATAAATAATAACAAATTTGTGAACATTGTGTTAACATATCCTTTAAAAGTATTATGTGTATTAATTATATTGTCATTAATCATATTAATTTATTTACAAGCGAATATATATTTTGATAAAATAAATACTCCACTTATATACTTAAGAAAACAACAAATAATTTGCAACAAAAAGGAACATCTATTAAATCTATTTTATTCAAATTATACCTTCCATCAAGTTTAAATATAATAATAGAAACACAAAACACAAACAAAAATTTTGTCGTATTTTGTGGAACAACTAAAAATAATAAACATAATCACGAACTCGATAACAACTAAAACATTCATGAATTAAATTTGGTAAATTTCTTCTTATTCCTAAAGCTACGATATAATTCTAGTTAATTGAATTAACACAATCAGTCATATATATATATATAATATTATGTACTTAGTAAGTTATGCAAAAATAATAATCCAATTCCTAATTTATTTATTATGCATGGACGTGTAAATTTTCGATACTTTATTCTTTATAACATTGGAAATAAAAAACTAAGATTTACAAAAATTATATTATTATTGCGTTTAATAACTCCCAAAAAATTAAATTACATGAGAAAATAATACGAAATTAAAGTCAATCAAAATTATAAAAAAAATTTAATCATCGATAATAGGTGCCGACCTATCGTTTGTCACCTTTGCTTTCTTCAACGTTGTACCTCTCTTGATCTGATCCATTAGCGACTCGTGACATATTTTAGGATCAGCTTGCACAATGTTATTAATAAAATGTCTAATTTTTGAAGCCTTTACGTAGGTTTGCTGTTGTGTATTATTGCTGTTATTTTGTTGAGCTATTTTGGCATTCAGAGAATCGAGGAAGTTTTGCCCTGGACCTCTGCTTATTCGATTTTGTGAAACCACACTTCCCATAGAGTCTTCCGAATTACGCCGTGAACTTCGTGGGCTCGGAGTTAGTTTTGCACTTAGAGCTGCTATGAAATTAGATCCTACTCCACCGGGACCTATATAATGCATAAAAAAAACCAATAATTATCTAAATCATTACAATCAATAAGTTCCTACCTTCACTAGATTTACGATCAGAACTTTGAGATCGAAATGAATTGACTCTTCTTATCTCGCTAGGACTCCCCGATACAATTTGCGAAGGATAAGCATAAATCACAGTAGACGAAGGCTTTGGATGGACTGGATTTTGTTGGAAGGTACTTAATACTGGTGACGGAGATGGTAAATTAACATTTTGTGGAGTATTGACAATCGTGGCAGAAGTGTGAAGCATAGTTTGGGGTACGTGAGGCAATGGAGGATTCGCCGACATGCGACGAATTGATCCGGGGCTTGCCGGAGTGTGCTTAAGTTCGGTTAGAGCTTTGACAGTTTCTGCCACATTCACTAAAATCACACAATTTCAAAATTAAATTAAAAGACAAATATTGGTGGCTTTTTACGCACCTGTAACACGATTTTTGGAATGTGGTGTTGCATCTAACAAAAATGCTGGTGGTGGTGGTAAATTATCTTCAAATTGTATAGGTGCAATAGCTCGATTGGTGTTTGTGATTGACGAGGTTCGACGAATTGGAGGTGGAGGTTTATTAATTGTACCTGACCCACGACGTAACAATGTATTTCGTATTGAATTGCTTGAATACATTGCTAAAAACATTGCATATTATTATATATTTTTTGGACATCTTATTTTACAAGATTATGAAATAAATAACACTCAAAACAAAACACAAAGACAATTGAAAACTAATCTACTAAACTTAAAAAACAAGCAACAAAAGTTTAAAGGAAGAGTGTAGAATCTGGCAGTAACAAATTTGTCTTTTAAAGAAGAAATTTATAAGTTTGTTTGTGCATAATAAAATAATATGGACTATTATTGCTCCTGCCAGATAACGTATGTATAAAAAGCAGGGAAGCAATTAATAAATTACCTGTCATGGATAGTGGTCGACGCCTGATGGCGTTTAATTGATCGGTGTTACGTGGAAGAGTGCAGTATTTGCCAGCAGTTTCTAAGTTAGACACCGACATATCTAACAACACACACTAATGAGCACTCACATGCTAATTACAAGTTCTAATATACTAATAAATAAAAATCATCGTCTGTTTCACAAAAAAGCACCCCGGTTTATATCGCCATAATTTTTTAATTTGTAGATAATAAATTTTATAATTATTATATATTTTTAATTAATGATTAATAAGAATAACGTGCAATTATAACTTTTCTTTGTTCTGAACAAGTAGATACTTTGGAACCATGGCTTCCATATTTTTACTTTATTTTCTCCCAATTGATGAATTTCTTTTATTTTTTTTTATATTAGAAATATTATGAGATATTTTTGAAACGAAAATACAAAACAATATACTTTCAATTCAACCTGTGCTTCTAGACTTGTCATTATTTTAAAATTTAATATAAAAGAAATTTGTCAAGAAAAATTTATTAAAAAAATGTTTTCTTTCATTTTTTCTGTTATAGGACTGTCTATTATTAACGTGAAACCTATCTTATTGGTTTAAACATCACATTTCAACAATGCCCATCTATTTTTCTTAAATTAATAATATTATATCTTGCAATTTAAACACTAATGTTAAAAAATAAGCAGGTATATTTCTGAGTAACTTCAAAAATGTTGTGGTTGGATTTCAAAGTGATATCTTTGTATATTATTGAATTGAAAAATAAAAACAATTAAGGTTTTTAAACATTTTGCTACAAAATGAGATAGAAAGCACCAATCAACAAATTAAATTTTATTGAAATTTGAATTTGAAATCAAATTTCATTTGAGTAAACTTAATTTTATCTTCAGAGCCCCTCAATAAAGAGTTATATAAAACAAATGCACAGTTACTAGTTAAGAAAGCAAAAAGAATTTTTCTTCTTGAACAGATGGCTCGATGTCTGTAATATATTAGAATGTAAACTAGAACGTGGTCATAGGCTAGCAGTTAATGTTGGATTGCTATAACGTAGTCCATCCCTAATCAACATGTTGTGTGGTGCTACAGTGTTGTACATCAAGTTATAAACTTTTAATTTTGAATTGTCTACGACAGGCAGTTGATATTTTGAAAGCTGCTAAGTTCATTAATTGAATTGTATAATTTATCAGGAAAATAAATTTTGATTAGTTGGAAAGACTGTAATTTTGATTGTAAAAAATATTGGAAAGAAAATTTAATTAAGCGAAACGGAAGTTAGAAGCAAACTAATTACAACGTAATAAACTTGAATTAAGATAAAACGAGTAAGATTTTAGATAAATTAAAATTGACTGTAATTAACAAGGATAATACATTTAAGTTAAAAGTTTACATTGAATAAAATTAAAGAACTGATAAAATGTATGTGATCAGTATTGTACGAGTATATAATATGGATGTAGATGTTGATCGACTTTTAAAAATTAAATTTATTACAATAATTAAGATTTAAATAATTTAAAATTTTTTGAGTTTCTAATGGCTAAAAAATTAAAACAAGATTAAATTGCATTATGAAAATTGATAATTTTACGCAAAAAAAATAACAAAAAATCTGAGGTAACAACCCCGACAAATTTAGTAGTATAAATCATTCCTTGACATTTTCTGAATGAACATTTTTTCTAATTATATAAATAATTATTATTAATATTTTTATAAACGGTGGCGCTTCTTATGAAACAGTCTGTAAACCCATACACAAGGGATAGGTAAGTACATAAAATTTAGGTGAAAATAATTTTTCAATGGTGTAAACATAACACAAAACACAAAATTGGAAAAATTCATATCACATCAAAACAGATTACAAAAAATCGCTTATATTCGCAGATTAATCATAAAAATCGTGATCTACAAATATAAGAATGTATAAGGCTTGATTTGGTAAAAAATGCAACCCAATACACTAATTAGAAAAAAAAACCATGCATGAACTCCATATAAGTTTTTGTGAATAATTAGAAAACCTTACCTTCGGAATGAACTGTTTCTTCCACTGGAAATGTAGTTTGGCTTCCATAACCGCTAGAAGACTCTAAAGAACTTTCACTTGTACTACCGTCCTTCTCAACTTCGTTAGGACCCTAAAGCACAAATCATATAAACATCTTGGAAACAATTTAATTGTATTTCAAATTACTTTTTCTGTTGTAGAAGGCGGAGGTACAACAAAATCGACAGGAGGTGGTGGCAAATTAAGCTCTTGAGCCTTACTTGCTGCCATATTTGCTAATTCATGCATATTGACGTAGGTTGGTTGTGGAATATCTGCTAAAATTAAATATTGAAAATCATGCAAAACAAAATTTTTTCTTCTACCAACCTTTTGATATGTGTGCCGGTAAAGGTGTTGGCTTAATCAACTTATGATCTAAACTACCCGGAGGAAGAACTCGGACTCCAGAGACTAATGATTTGGCAGGAACATTAGGTCCGGTTGGCCTTTCCAAAGAAGAACAACGCTATGGAAATATTGCATCGTTAATGCTAGAAATAAAACTAAACATGAAATACATACTGTAGGAAGAGGTGGCTTATTTTGAATCGATTTGATGGATACTGCAGGACTGTTAGGAGTTATGGTCGAAGTGCTTTCTGAAGGAGTTGTAGCTGTAACAGGGCTGGCAGGTTGTGATAAGCTTTGATCTGGTGCTTGGAATGTATAAACTGTAAGAGGAGATCTTTGATGTCCCTTCTCGTATGCTGTAAAAACATTTATTTGAATACAAAAAATCTTCGCTTTTTAATAAAAAACTAACCCGATGATATGGTGTGAGGGCGTTCGTTCATTATAGCATTTGCAGCCCGTTCAAATTGAGCAGTTTCTTGTAAATTGGGCCATGTGGATGTCGTTGTAGGTATCGAAGCTGCAGAAAATGGTGTACATGGTGTACTAGAACTGCTACTATTGCTACTATGTTCCGACATATTTGAAATCTATAATTTAAAAGAAGAAATTAAAAGATGTCTGGAATACGTTTTTTTGAAAAAGATCTACAATAATTTGAGTTTATTTACCTGAGCTACACTTAAAGAAGAAGGAGGCCTAGGATACAGAGTATCTTGTGAGGTAAAGCCAGAATCTTGACTCGAGACCGATGTCAATCGCACGTTTTGATTTACAGACTGTATACAAGACAACATCAAAACTAGCAGGCAAAATTATAAATAAAACTTAAAATAAACAAAACAAATTCTTTCTACCTAATAGAGAAATTACAACAAAATTTTAAACTATTGTGCTTTTTGTGTCAATAGAAACGTAAAACATGCTTAAGAGTGTAGTTATAATAAGTGAATAATTTTTCATTTTACAAGCAAAATTTTAAATATTGAACTTACTTGTGATAACGATCGTTTCCAATGTGGATGACTAGGCGAATAATGACTTTTGGAACTACCCGAAGACGAACTGTTTAAGGAACTAATGGAACACATAGAAGATTTTCTAGAACCTAAACTAGATGGA
Source organism: Cantharis nigra (assembly GCA_958510845.1). Lineage (NCBI taxonomy): Eukaryota > Metazoa > Arthropoda > Insecta > Coleoptera > Cantharidae > Cantharis > Cantharis nigra. Next base: position 37,563,348 of record OY294028.1, on the reverse strand, counting down.
GACGATGGTGGAGTTTGAAAAGACCATCCACTATCTGAACTTTTTAAATCTGCAATAACTTGTTCAGAAGCTGGAGGAAGTGTTTGTGGATCAGTTGTATTTTTCTCTAATTGAGCAACAACTTCTTGAAGATGAGACAATTCTGTTAACATTTGAAGTTCTTCGTCCTAATAGTTAATAGAATATTTATCATAACTGAATATTAACATATGAGAAAAGTTAAACTCACCACCACAGGCTTAAGAAAACCAACAAATGTACAAAACCGACTACGCTCTTCAACTAATGCGGCTCGTACGGCTTGCTTTTCAGTTTCTTCTATTAAATATTTACGTTGCGTTACATCTTGTAGTCCAAATTCTAGTCTCTTTTGTAATTCACTAGTAGAACACTTTTTCACTTTCTTCTGTAACCTTAGAGTGTCCGAGTGACGCTTTTTCAATTCCGAACAAGCTCTTTTATAATCTGAAAATCTCGAAATAATTATTTGATTTTTTCAATCAAAAATTAACACCGACCTTTGGCATGTTCTTTATCTAAATTAAGTACAGTTTTCTTCCAATCTTCCAGCTTTTCTTGTAAAGGTACTATTAAACACTCCATGATGGTACTAAAAATTACAGAATAATAAATGTAAAAACGTAAATTGAAAAATTTTTGAAAGAAAATAAAATCATTGAATAAAATTCAATAATATTCAATCTTGGATAACTCAAAATAATGGCAAAATAAGATTATATTATTCTGATGTACAACAAAAAAGGATATTTTGATTACGTAATCCATATTTTGATAATGCAAAGTTATAATAAATTATTATACCAATCATCAACATTAATCTATGAATGACCTAGTTTAGAAGACAGTTCAAAAGTAAAACTTGTAAATAATACATATCGATATTGTGTATAGGTAGGTACCTACTAATTCCTAAATTAATTAAATTAATAAAATTCCGTAAGTCGGGCACGTTATGTGCTAAAGTTCAATAGAGAAATAAAAGTATTTTAAAAATTTGCAATGAAAGCAGCACATAGTTCAATCTTTTACGGGTTTTACTTATGCATTTCAATTAATAGCAAAATTAATGGTAAAAACTTTAGCCATCCAAATTTATTTACTTTTATCAAGTTATAAAATGATGTAAATCAGCAGCTCTTAAACTGAAAAACCTGTAGTGAATTTTGACCAATACCCGATGCGTTCAAAAAATCATTCTTGTATACATTACTGTTGTAGCAGACAACAGACTTCAGCAACCGCCCTGTATTTCTATAATTTGTGTAATTAGTTGTAACCTTATTACACCTTGTATCATAATAATACAGGGTGTCACAAAGTCTTTTGGAAGTTGTTACCATACAGTTGGTAATGACTTCAAAAGGACTATTATCTATATAAGGACTTTTATATTAAGCAAAAAATCCAGTTAAGCATACGTTAAGCTCATGGCCAATTACAAAAGAACCTTGGGAAAGACTACACGTTGATTTTGCAGGACCTTTTGAAGGAATGTATTTCTTCATAATAATTGACTCACATTCAAAATGGCCCGAAATATTCAAAATGGCTCAAATTACAACCACAGCTACAATATCAAGGCTAACAGAAAGTTTTTCAAGATTCGGTATACCAAAAACAATAGTATCTGACAATGGCACTCAATTTACAAGTCATCAATTTCAAGAATTTTGTTTGAAAAACGGAATCGAACACATCACCAGCGCACCATTTCATCCACAATCAAATGGACAAGCCGAAAGATTTGTGGACACTTTGAAAAGATCGTTAAAGAAATTAAAAGAAGAAGGAAACATATCAGAAATTCTTCAAACATTTTTATTCGTATACCGAACCACTCCGAACAAAAATGCTCCAAATAGAAAGTCCCCTTCAGAATTACTAATTGGAAGAAAAATTCGAACAACTCTAGACCTCATCTTACCAAAAACAGAGAGAGACGATACATCAAGGAACATCAAGATGGAAAATCAATTTAATCTCAAACATGGTGCAACCTCAAGATCTTTCAAAGCAAAGGATTTAGTGTATGTGAAGCGATATAAATCAAATTCCTCACACTGGGTTAAGGGCACAGTAATAGAAAAAGTAGGAGAAGTGATGTACAACATATTTCTAGGAAATCAGCTCATACGATCACACATCAACCAACTTCGACCACGTTTTGAAAATAACGAAACCAAAACTCTTTCTCCCCTTCATGTAATATTGAATGATTTCAAAATCCCAACATTGGCATTGAATGACTCTATAGCCAGAAACATACATGAATCAGCAACAGAATTAAACAACGCAAATGAACAACAAGCAGTTGACGAAATTGAAGCACATACTGATCAAAATTCCGTGACAACTACTCAAGGCGAAACAAGACGTTCTAGACCCGTTAGAATCACAAGACCACCGCAAAGGTACGGCGATTTCGTTTCAACTTAAAAAGGGGAGATGTTGTAGCAGACAACAGACTTCAGCAACCGCCCTGTATTTCTATAATTTGTGTAATTAGTTGTAACCTTATTACACCTTGTATCATAATAATACAGGGTGTCACAAAGTCTTTTGGAAGTTGTTACCATACAGTTGGTAATGACTTCAAAAGGACTATTATCTATATAAGGACTTTTATATTATCAATAAAGGCAGTTAGTTTCTTACATTAGCAAAGTATTAAGTTGGCTCATAACACAAGTTACCGTGTTATTATTTTATATTATTATAATTATAATATTAGTTTACGTTCAGTAGCGAGGACGTAACAATTACTTAGTTAGAATAATAATAGTTTTCAACGTGGAGGTCTTCAAAAAATTCTGTTCTGATGGGAAATGGTACAAAAATAGAACCAAAACGAAGCAATTCATTAAATTAAAAATTAAGAAAGTGGATTTATTTCAAAAAGTGAAATAGATTTTCCACGCCTTTAATAAAATCTGACATATTACCAATAACGCACCTTTGGTTGGACTATTAGGACAATAATTTCTTACCTCGTAAAAGTCTTCAGGCGACCTTCAACGGCTTTGTGTCTTAAACATATTCTTGTTAATGCAGATCCAATTTCTTTCGTAGCTCCTAAAATATAGAAAAATTGCAAAAGATTAATCAATTTAAACAGTCCAATATTTATCGTTTTATGGATTTTACTTGTTGGTACGTCACTCAATTAATCATCAAATAAAAGATTTAAAGTACCCCCATACAACATTTTCAACAAATTTGCAGAATTCAAAAACCTGCATTGAAATCGAAAGTTAATCGAACTGTAGAATTGTGTGGCTTCGTGTTAAGAACCCTTCTGACAACAAATTAGCGTAAACAGAATTCCACTAGGCATAAAGTACATCATGAACGTATCATGCACGCTTCAGAAGTAATTGGGGCATGAGTGTGACTGCATGACCTGGGGAGCTACGACGCCAAAGTATGAGGATCAATAGCAACCCCAAAACGCGAACGCGGGTCACTAAACTCTATGTAGGATCTTCAGGATCAACAAGGATTAGTTTCGTATTCTTAGAAGGTTTTAGTGTATTTGTCCGTAAAATTCATAAAAGGAGGAAGAAATACATAACATCCAAAAAAAACCGCACATATCGAAACTATATTGAATGGTAGAGCATTATAAAGATGTCCTTTCTATTCTTTATGGTAAAAATGGAAGCCACGATTATACAAATCTAGTTTTTCTACTGAAGTTTACGAACAAAGGTTTTATGTTATGCACGAGCATTTCAGCTTGAGAGCACAACACTTGGGTCAACAATTTTCTTTGAATACTTTATCTTGACGAATATTCCGCAGCACTTGGAAAAGAACTAGTGTTTAAAATCGCTCTATTTCTTTACTTTAAAAGTTTTACTATGGGCGTAGAAGTAAATAAAACTATAGGTACTCGTGAACACTATTCTCTATAAATAGAAATGTTAATTGAATGCATAATTTTATGGGACATTAAAGTATTAATAGACCTTTTATCTTTCTCAAAATAAATTGATGGAGACAATTTTTGTCAACAAATTCGAATTTAATTTATGATGTAAAGGCAGTTCCTTTTGTAAACTATAACATGCTCTCGTATTAGCAGAATACTTTCGATTAATTAGAATTATTCCAGTGCCGGTGCTTTGTGATAGTGATAATCAATTTTACTGATACAAAGAGCAAATAAGTAAATAAATTAACGGATTTTAAGATTTGTTGACCGATCTGAAAGATTCAAAAAAATACTATTGCTAGTTAGACTATTATCATATTATGCATTGGAGTATTGAACTGGAAAGTGTTGATGTAATGAGCGAATACCTTGTTCGTCAATGAGGAGGCTGCTGACCGCACGAGAATCAGTTGAGAAAGGAAATTCAACTTTTAATTAAAATTATTAAATAAGGAACGACTACTTCGATGTACAACTAAAGACAGTTAAAACACCAGCATTAATCGTACATCTAAGCAACTGCAAAATCTACAATGAACGCATATTTTCCAGTAATATTAAGTAATAATTTTGATCTTCACTATAGCGCACGTACTTCTTTAAAACCATCGGATGGTACTTACTATAAAACACGAAAAAAGTGGTTTGTGTAAGAACTTCTCGAGATATATCTAATCCATAATACATACATAGCTTTTATCTTCCCTCTACACAAGAATAAAGTTGCAAGATACTAACATCATTCCGTCAGCGTGCTTGTACGAGAGTACGAGAAAATAAAATAACAGTTGTTGCTAACTTCTTACCTTTAATTGGTTTTCTTATAGATTCAGAAATCCAAGTATGTAGCACATACTTTCTTAAAGATAACGATAATATCTATATTATGATAAAAAGGTTATCCAGTCGCAAATGAATTAAAATATGAATTTTTATAAACCTAATCAAAATGTAAAAGACAGAGGGCCAATCAAGATAATTTTTATAATTCGAAGTTTTCGTCTAATTATAAATGAATATCGTATCTGGTAAACAAAAGATATTAGAGATTTCCCATTAGAAATATAATAAATTTTTATTGTTTGATTAGCTTTCATTATCTCTCTAAATTTGAAAATTCCTTATATTATATAAAGTCTTTTCAATTACGCGTTGCCTGGTTCCGAAATTTAATATATATTATACTTTATACTTACTGGAGAAACATCTATTGATGCCAATAATGATATAATATAAACAATAAATTAATTATACTAGTTATTTTAATATTAAGTAAAACGATTTTATCCTTGACTCCAAAGCCCCAACTAATTGGAATACCGAATATTTTCTTTAGTAAATCAGAAAAACAAAATTTAATTTTTATTGCTTGTTCATCTTTAATTAATTTAAATTAATCATTAAATGGTGCAATTTGGCAAAACGTATTTATGCTTAAATGTAAGATAAATTATCCTTAACATTTAATTGACTTCCATTTTTGACATAAGTCACTTAAAAGTTAAAGGCCCCTACTCACGATCACATAATATCATGTCTCGTTTCATGCATATATATTGTCATGTCCTGTTTCATAATTAAGTCGAAATCCATTCTTCTGCCGAGACGACCAAACTAGCGAGAATTCGTTCAAGTAAAACGTTAAATATTATATTAGCCATAATTTTTGATACGAATATTCCAGTCTACATGTGCGTAACAGTAAGGATGCCATGGATTATCCGCCCCCAATCGTAATTAATGCTTTTTGCAGACGAAATTCAATTGGAGAGCATTAAACATTCATCTCCGGTCGACATTAAGCGGTGATTATTAACATTTATCAGTTTCGATCATTCACCTAACATGATATTATGCATAGTAACCGGACATTTTGCTATCACTCCTGAATTTTTATTAAAATTATTCGTTAGGTTCTTAAATATTTACGTTATTTAAATATTTTAACACAAAGACCTAGAACATTGAAAAAAATTGAGAAGTCGATTGACAAATCCAACATTAAATTTGTCATGTCCGTGTGTAGGTACCTTTAATGTAAATAAGCTAATAGATAATTTATTATTAGTCAGTAAACAATAATTATCATTAAATACCTCCCGTGATCTCAAATTTCAGTTAGTCATTTCCAATCAACTTTGACAAATTTTTATATTACGATGTAAGGAGTATAATATTATATTTGCCCTTTATTACAACAATGTTAATTTTCCGATTTCATTATTTTAAAATTTAACATAAACATATTATATTTATCCCTTTTATTGGGATATTATTATAGTTATACAATACATACATATTGAAAAATTGAAAGAGGCAATTTAAATTTGCTGATGCAAGTATAATATTAAAACAAGATTAACCCTGGAAAGGTTATTTTAGAATTATACATTTTCGAGTTCATATATTATAACGACCCCTATATCCAATCGAGTTCAAATTAGTGGCCTAATTGCTTCATAATTATATCCTACAAGGGCATCGATAAATGATATTTATGTATAAAACTAAAGTAAAGGACACACTTTATTTCCAGTATATTACATAATAACAAGCGAATAAAAACTGTAAAACTGGCTAATTATTAAAAGAAATGCTTTTACGGGCATCCCGTTTATCCAAATTGCAGATGAATTCCACAATTGCTAGAAAATAATTTCATAACAGCAGAATTATGAAATAAATTTAAATTCAAGGGATTTAATAAAAAGTTGAACTTTTCATAAAAAATAAGTAGGCATATCCCGTAAAAAAGTAATAAAAAGTTATTGCAGAATTGCAAGTTCTCCAGTAGTTTCCTAAGAAATTTCCATACGAATTGTTGAAACTACTCCGATAGCTACATAACTGAAAAATTGATAACCTCTCGGTGAAAAATGCACCGTTCACGATGCAAATACTATAAATTTCTTTGAAATGTATTATTTTACTAAGCGGTAAATACAAATATTTTTAATATATTCTTCCTTTTTGGCATTAAATTCTCACTAAACACAAGATTTAGTAAATACGGAACTGAGAGACCGGTATAGAATTAATTCTTTTGTGAACCGAAGATCCACTGTTTTTGCCCGGCAATTTAAGTTAGTAGCAATTACATCAAGTCGATAAATAACTTATCTAAACCTATTTAAACTCACAAGAGAATCCACGGTTGACCGTCTACCAATTTTGGTGAACTGTTTTTTAAAATGGAAGTACATAGAACCAAAATGAGCTAATACGCGTTTCGATGTTTGATCTAATGCAGTTTATTTTCAGATTCAATGAATTATAAGCTTAGAAAATTTTTCGATTTTTGTATTTACATTTTTGTTGATACATTTCTTTTGGGCTTATAGGAAAAAGTGTTCATCGAAAGCAGTGTGCGGTCACAACTGTTGGGTCGCCTTGAGAGATATAAAATGAAAATCTGGACGATTCTTGTTGAATATATTTGCGTAAATGCATTGTATATACTTAAGTAGAATCTCTATTTACTCTAGTATTTTCTTAAAAAATCAGCAAATTATAATTTAATTGAATAAGTTGTAAGTATAATAAAATGGCACATCAAAATTACTTTTCATTATATTCTATGTATTTAATTTTAATATTTAACGTAATTCTAGCAAATAATAAAATATCATCAATCAATTGTATTAATTGTAACCTTTAATAATATATTACGATATTACAATTATTATGTATGTACATAATGTACTTATGAAATTATTGCGCATAATATGCATAAGATAAGTTGAGAATTTCCAATTTTTGCTTTGTGAAATAGTTCCAGGTATATGTCAGCTTAATCTGATGAAATAGTAACCTAATGTATTTTTAAATTATTTCAAACAATTTTAATAAGGTTATAAACAAAAACTTATAAGGAATTATGAAATACCTACAGTGGCTCCAGAAATTGTTAATAGGACATTTCCATGATCCTTTTTCTCATAAAAAATCGATTTTATAGCAAAATGTTTCAAACATTTTTTGTTGCAAATTTCATTCCCTTTATTTTTGTTAACCTAGTGTTATAATAATATTATATAATATATTATATATACAAATATATAATATATATTTGTTATAATAATATTATATAATATTATTATAACACTAGGTATGGATTTTTCTCAATTTTCAATCTATCTATAAGAGAAGATATTAAATTAAATGCCTAAGGTATACGCATACATCAAATTCGTTTCGATTTGGATATAAAAGATAATACAATTTCATATTTAATGAAATTTCTTTGAAATAGAATGATATTATATCGAATAAAATGCAAATAAAATTGCTTGCTTCTGCACTCTATTTCAATCGACTACAGTTATAATTACATAATAATTAATTTACAAATTAAAATAAATATGACAGTAAAAGAATGTTAAACAAATATTAACAATGGCTATTTGCTTTTACTTGTAATTGATGATTTTGCAGCAGCAGCAATTTTGTACGAAGAATTATACAAAATATAATTTAGAATTTTTATAACAATGTTTATAATAAGTTTAAAAATTAAGTGCTTATAATATTTTAGAACTCTATAAAAATTGGGTTTTGAGTGAAAACTTTTAAAATAAGCATATGGTATTATAATTATGGTTTTCAAAATTATTTAATTTCAAAATTAAATTAAAATAAACACTGGTTTTCATCAATTTTGAACGCCTGTTTATACAAACCGAAAATGAATATCACATATTCACATAAAATAAAAAGTAGCATTTTGATTAGATTATATAATGTTTCCTAAACGTAAATCAGGATGTTCTTCAGACTGGCACGCACAAACGTTAAACGATTTAAACCCATTCACAATTATTGATCTGCACATACAACCAATATAAGAGTACTATTAGTTGAAGAGTACAAGTTGATTATTTTTACTAATGATTAATGAATAACATTATATGACAATTTTTTGCTATGTTTTTAGAATAGGTCATTTTATTAATAATTATTACAAACCAAGCAGGTAGCCCAGGAAAGCTTTTCAAGTTACTTGCAACTTGTAATAATAGTGAATTTCATTATGAAACAGGCGCCAGTTAAAATCTCTTTTTGATTCCATAAGTATCTTAATTTGCACAAATAAATTAAAAATATATATTGATGTTTGGTTTTGGCTATTGAAATCTCCGACTCACTCAAGCGTACTCTAATTTTAATTACGCACCTTTTTGTATATCAAGGATTATATTTTCTATATGTGACTCGAATTAATTGTGTGGTTGTCAATATTATAAACCCAATTCGTTAAAAAAGTGTGAACGCGAAATTAAATTATTCAACCCTTCAAAAATATGTAGTATTATTTTTTTAACGTTTAATTTAATTTTATATTTCGTATTCATTAAGTAATTTTAATGAAATAAATTATATTATTTATCATTCAATAATAATAGAAGTGTTTCGTACGGATTAAAAGTTGATCTCTTTTTAAATCCTGAAAACAGTTAACAAATAACCGAAACTTGTCGACAGTAAGGCGTTTGATTTAGGAGATACCTTTAGGAGATACGGTCGGCGAATGTTCCCAAATCGGGTAAGATCTGGATTAGTGGTTATAGATACCGAATGTTGATATCCATAATTTACTTAGTATGTAGTACATAATAAGAGTTTGCAAATCGAAAGTAATCAACAATACGCAACTTTTTTTCGTATAGATAATATTTGAGTTAAACAATATTTTAAGTTTGATAAGCATCACGAAATTGTAAAATATTTAATTTATATAAACATAGCGGAACAATATTTCGTGATAGGTTAGTGAAGTACTTTATAGCCTCAATCGATGAAGCAATCTAATTTTATACAGCTTGAAGAATTCAGAAAAAGGAAACAATAAGTACAATCGGTGATTGGAGAAATAGAATGAAGATTTACTAACATACTTGAGCGAAATATTCCAAATGATTAATGTTGTGCTTGACAATTGAAAAAAAGATGTAAAAAATTATAATCATATCTTTCTATTGGTATTATTTTACAAAATATTTATAAGTAGTGATTAGTAATAAGTAAAGTAGTAATTAATTATTGAATGTATAGGGTTATTTCTAAAGCTGCATTCCCAGTAAGACGGCACGGCAAGCGGCACCGAAATCTTGCAACAAAGATCGATAGCACCGCAACAAACATCAATAATACCGCTCGCCGTGTCGTTTTAATGAAGATACAGCTTTAGAAAAAAACTTCTGTAAAAAATTTACTTTGATATTAAAATAACTTAATGTTTTGATTATAAAATCACTCAGTTTGCAGTAATTCGTCGATTTTTCTCCATAAGCTTTATTTAAAAATTTCAGAAAAAAGTTGGAAAACAAAGAAAAGTTTTAATCGTTTTGTAAAGAACTGTAACATAAACTTGGCAATTTCTTTTAAGTTTTAAGCTGTCTTCATACGACGCTTCTTTAACAAAGCCGCAAAAAATTATTATAAATGACGCGGTCATCAATAATTATTGCTGTAGTGGTGCAAAGACGCCTCCTGTAAAGACAGCCTTTCAGCTCATTTTTGAATTTATCTGCTTTAAGTCATTAAAATATTAATAGTTAAAAGATTATTTAGTTAATTCAAATTTACTTGGTTTTAACAACCAGGTCATTACGCTCACCCAACGGGTGAATGTGAGAGTATTATTTTTATGATGTATAGTGACATTTTCCATGGAATGATAACAACTATATTATAAATAGGTATGTGAACATAAAATAATTCTTCTGCTATATACCCACCTACTAATACATCTAACTCACGCTAACAATTATTATTATTCCACCGAGTATTATTAAAAAATATTAAATTAATATTGTGCGTTTAGTTGGCAACGCTATTAATGATTAATTAATTGTAATTGAATTAAATTAATTAAAATAATACGATACAATATTTCTTTAGCAACCAAATTAATATAAGTATAACTAATACATTTTTATTCAAAAAATATTTTATTAGAAACAAGGTCTTCAGTAATCAATGATTCAGAACAAAAATAAGTTCCCACATCTTCCAAACACTAAAAGGTTAGGACGATCGAATTATTTTTGGTATTTTTGTTTCGATGTTTTAACGTGATACCGTTCATTATAGAGATATCACGAGATGAAGAAATTGGCCATAAGAAAAAGAAGGAACACCTGGTAATCAAAGTAATTCGAATTAAATAACTTTTGTTTTCTTTGTTCGTATGATGGCATAAACAAGCTTTTAATATTGTTTTAAAATTTAATTTAAAACACTGGCAATTAGAAAATGTACATCAAGAATATATTTTTAAGTAATTGTAATATTTAACAGAACTAAACAAAACGTTAAAATAATAGAATTTTAACAGTAAATTGAAAATTATTATGTAAAAAACCAAATAAGACATTAATTATCACTTGACAAATTAGGATTAATAATATTTAAAAAAAGATAAATGAATGTTACGTTATAAAAAAAAGTTTAAAAAAATTATACCTAAGTAAAAAATTCGTAATGCAATATAAGGTCCCATTTCACGGTTATTTCTGATCTTCAGCCGCATATAACAAAGTGAAAAACTATTCAAAGTAAATAAAAAAAAATGTACAAAACATAATGACTAAAATATTAAAAATTGACGAAAATAACTTAGACAAAAATATCAAATCTAAGCGAAGCAATGCGTTGAACTGAGTATTCGAAAGTTTTATAAATTGATAACAACATTTCTAAACAGGCACTGCCAGGTTGAAATCACTGAAAGCACTGCCCCCAATGTTGATTCCTAAAAATTTTTGAAAAAAGAATTTTCAAATTACCGCGTTTTCAACTGTAAGTCGTATAAACTAGAAAATAAACTTTAAAAAAATTTCAAGTAGATTATTTTGAGGGTATATAGCATTTTATGTAATTTTCCATAAATAAAAGTTATGATACAAAATATTGTAAAACAATAAATATTTTCATTTGCACCAATAAATAAATAACTAGCTAATAATACAGTTTATTAGTAATATTGATGTACATAACATTATATTTCAATGTGATTATTCTCTCATAGCAACTGTAATGAGTATATCTAATATAATTTAATTCATTTATATTATAAATTAGTAACTATTTATAATTAATTGTTCAATTTGTAGTACACTGCAATAATTATACATGCACATATGTAAACAAATGGGAAATGTTTCTACATTCAATACTCAATAATTCAACAAAAAATAATTCAAAAGTCACACTTTTAAATTTTGATAAGAACAATGATGAACAGGGGCAATTAAAATTTATAAGAAGAAAAATTTAGTTATCGTTAGTTATGACTTATGATCATCCAATTTACAAATTAATATTATTAATGCACTTGCAGACTTAAGGTTTTAAATGTAATACAAAATAATTTGCATAAATTATATTTAAATAAAATTTTTATAATTTGAAAGTAGAAAGTAAAGGCCCGTTCAATAAGATTATTTTTCGCACGATTTTCTACATTATCCAAGCTTAATCGTGAAAATTATTAAGAGAAATAGAGCGCACCAGAAACGATTTATAAAATTTAATATTTTTAATATTGATACTTATCATTCGAGGGACATTATAGGTCGGTTTGCTGTCTGTGAAGCTTTAATAAAAAATATAATTGTTATTCTTTCCTTCAAAGTTTACACATGGTAAACATCAGAGAAAAGATAAAAAGGTGTTTATTTTCAAATCTTTTACTAACAGTAAAATAAATTTACCGAAGACACTGCATTGATGTGCAAGTTAAATACTCGAGACCGAAAATAAATTAAGTATACATTTTTAGGCAGTTGGAGTAAAAGAAATCAAAGCATTTGAAAATGTTGGATGTGAGAAAACATATATTTAGGTATAGTGTTGCCTTATTTGTGATATTTTAATTACTTTTGTTTCGGTATTTACGCGAAAAACTAATAAGTAGAAGTTAGGTAGGTTATGAAAAAACAATGGATTGACCTCTGAAAATTTAATTTAATTTCATTCACGTGTTCTTTGACTGGAACGTACTAAATGAATGAAAATAAACAATAACAAGAATAGCCATGCACTTACCCCTGGCATTAGTAGCAGAGTCTGCAATTTTTTGGAAGGCGTCCAAGTAAGATCCAATGGCTTGAATCGCCGCCCTAGAAACACAGTGTTCATGAATTTCAAGTTATAAAATTGTCGAGATGTGCCAAAAATTACATCACGTATATGATGTGTCAAAATAAATGTTCGTCCCCAACGGTTTGTATTGATTTCACGTACAATATCCAATCATCGCAAGTGTAATATTACCAGAATATAGAAAATTGTATCGATACCTAATAGGTATAATATTTCAAAATAAGTTTTCAAACTGACACGTTACAACTTACATTTATTATCTTTAATAATAATTGTTGTAAACCACCGGTTTAATGAAAATTTTAACAATACCGTATTCAAGAGAACGATTGCGTGAAATAAACCATCATTAAGTTTAATTTATTACAAAAATACATAATAGATTAAGTCAACAAATAGTTTAATGAAGTAGTTTACCTGTAAGATGAATGTAAGTCTTAAAAATTCAAGTAGAATTAATTTTCAATATTATATTAATAATACAGACGTTCTCGTTATTTCAAAAGTAGTACAATATTATAACTTCACATTAATCTATTATTAACTTATTGCTGTAAAAATTTAAAAATTATACAACAAACCTTGTAATAATTCAACTCATTATTATTTATATACAACAGTACAACAACTTGGTTTAACAACGAGTAAAATGTTAGATGTCATTAATGCATTTTATTGCAATCAGAAAAAAGACTTATTCGAATTTCCAATTAAAAGTACATTAACCGATAACCCCCTTTCATGACACTCGTACATGGTGTAAATATTGAAGAAAGAAGAAACGGTACCGAGGTTTTGTTGATTGCACAAACAGAATTATTGTAATTAAATGTATGTTACAGTAAATTACAGTCAACAGCCAATACGCCGGTTAAGCGAATGCCAAAAAGACTTACCTCAATGTTGAGTGTAATTTTGTAGCTTTGGTAATTAAATCTTCCCACAGGGGCATTCCATTCTGCAAAAAAAACCATAGTTTAATAATTAGCATAAACAAATATAAAAAATTGGCCGAGTAGTATGTAAACAGCTAAATTTACTAACTTATTACCGAGACACAAAATGTCAAAGCTATTTAAATAACATTGATTTGGATAAAAGCGATGGCATACATGTATAAGTTAAATTTAAAATGATTTACGATTGATACAAGAAATTCAAATTATTTTATAAATTGAAACTGTGTGGGTACAACGACATCTAATCTATATAATATCATAAAAAATTTAAATAATCCAACAAATTTAGCGACGAGGACAAAATAATAATAATAATAACGCAACATTATAATATTAAGTAGAATAATTTATTATAGTTATGTAATTTGATATTATATCGTGTGCATTTTTTGGTGAAATGAACTAATTAATAATGAGCGCAATATTGGACATTTGATTGGTCAAATTTAAAAGGTTTTTCTAATCATGTTTCAAAAAGTCTTACTTTGTGATATTCAAAAGTGTGCGGAAAAGTACTACTTTTCTCCGCAGTTATAAAAGTGTGTGGAAAAGTACTACTTTTCCTCACACTTTTAAAAGTATGCGGAAAAGTAGTACTTTTCCACACACTTTTGAATATAACAAAGTAAAAATAACCAACCATTGGTTGGTACCAACTGTCAAATTTAAATTTTAAGTAGTATCTATTTTGACAAAGTATATTTTTGTAAATATTTAGTAAATTCATTTTAATTTAGGTATAAAAATATGTTATTAGTTCTTTTTGAAACATAATTAGAAAAAATATTGTTCGATACTCGTGGAAAACTATCTTTTTCCATTCTCGACTTCAGTTTACGATCTCGGTCGAAAAACTTCGCCTTGAATGGAAAAATGTTAAGTTTTCCTACCTTGTATCGAAAATATCTATTTTCTGTCAACGTCAGAAAATGTTTTCTTTTCTTGGGAAAACAATACTTTACTTTACTGCATGTGTTGTGGTCTTCGCCGTTTGCAATTGAGGACCGTTTTTTCAAAACTCAACAATTATAAAATATCAATTTTTCAGGAGTATCAAATTCAAAATTTCAAATTGTATCTTATGAGAAAACAAATTTAAATTTTATATTTGCATGGTTATCATTCAACTTATTGTTAGATTAATTTTGACTTTAACATTCGATAGTCCTTGCAAAATGATACAGAAAACATGTATAGCTCAATTTCGGCAAAATTGCATTTAACGAGTTTTGAAAAAACGGTCCTCATTCTTTTGTTTAATTTTTAATGCCGTTCGTGGCTAACAAACTAATACTATTAGGTAAGTTTATGCAAGCATTTGATGAAGCTTAATTTAGTGTGACGTGAAAATTCTATTGCTGGGTTTAAAGAATCCCCCCTGGAACAGAAATACTGGAATCCTTACGTTACGTCAAATAATATTAAACGCTTACATAAACTAATCATTAGTAAGTTTATATAAAAACTTCAGCGTAACAGGTCACGTTTTTCGTTATGATGTGAAATTCTTGAAACCTTTCAGTATAACGCATCTTGGTATTGAATCAAATACATTTTTTTTCCAAAGAATATAGATGATAAACCTTTTATCAATTTATCAAATAAATAGAGACTGTCTAGTTTAAAATCTTACCTATCTGTAGATAACGATCAAGTACCGGTATTGGCAGAAATATCGATTAGAAAATAATAACAAAATTGGTTAATATGCTCAAACTCAATAAGTTGTTCGTCGTTTATGGTGATTATAATATTAATTAATTATATAGGTTTCACCAATTTCACCTCTTCCCATTACTCTAATATTTTAAATAGCATATAAAAATATTATCTTTTTACGCAAAAAATTGAATTGGTTCAGTTTAGCACAAATGTATTGAAAGAAAAAATTACATTTTTATTTTTCAAAACCCTTAAAAATAATATTAGATTTTTTTTATAATAACTTGAGGACTATTTTTATTTTGAATATGTTACGAATATCATTAAAAAATAAAAAATACATAATACAGTAAAACCCCTCTATAACGAGAACTCAAGGAACCAGCCTACTTACTCGTTAATCGTTATAACTTATAACAGATTTTCGCTATACAGTCAGTATAGTTGGTGTGTATACAAAAGGTAAGGGACCAAATGTTTACTCGTTATAGCCGATGTTTTGTTATAATCGGGACTCGTTATAGAGGGGTTCTACTGTATACTATTTGTAAAAAAAGTAATCAAATATCTGTATATGAATGCATTAAGCATTAGACCATCGATTCTAGTAATTACTTTTAAAAAAATTCAAAAGTAAAAGTAACTACTTTTACGTACTAGTAGACAAAGTGCGCAAAAGGTCATTTTGAAACAAAAATGACAGTCAAAGAGTTACCTTTTCACAACATTTCTGCACCTCATTTTAATTTTGTCAAACTAAAAAAAATTGCAATTCAGAACCAATAAATCAATTAATTTATTACCAGCATATTTACGGGTTTCGTAACAGATGTTAAATTATTAAAAGAAATAAGTTATGCAACATCATTTATGTAATTCAGAACGTGAATTTAAAAAACTTTCGTCGATGAAAAATCATTAACTACTTTTTTAATCGTCCTAGGTCAAGATACCGCTACAATCAGTGGTATTATTGACGTCAAAACGGTAATTATTTCTTCTGCTTACTTATATGCATCTATCATTTCAACGTTTAAACTCTATTTATGTGATTATTAAAACACAGGTAACTAATTTATAATTACATTATGACATAGAAAACACAAAAGTATGTACAGTTAAAAATTTGTAGTTAAATTTGTGCATGCCTAACTTATTCATTATACTTTAAAAAGGAAATTGTTTTACTACAATTGATCTAATCGCAATTAATTAGCAAAGATTGCTCTATTAAATAGGTTCAATTGTTAAGATAGCATTCTGCCTATTTAAGGTCATTCACAGAGATGTTCAAAAACCTACGCCGGTAGTTAGTAGATAAAAATGTATACCAGTAGGCATCTAGTTCTTGATTTAAGCAAGTAAAACACACCAACACAACACAAAGTCGGTCGATATGTGGACACAATTTTCAAAAGAAACTAAAAACTTGTAACTAAAATAGTAAAATTCTATTTTAATTAGTTTTTCTATTTTAACAGAACTAATTAGTCATACCATGACATCTCCCGACTATTAATAAAGTTTAATATTGATTACAAAATTTTCAATAGCCACTAAAATTGTTTTAATTCAAGGTAGATTGTAATAGTAGGATTCAATTTTAATTAAATTAAATTTATGATGTTTTTACTTACATCGTACACTGATTTAAGCCTGTAAATGAATTACAGCTTACAGTGGAATCAACACCGCGGTATAAGTAAATGGAATGGTATTTTATTTGGTATATGTATTTGCTTATAATAAATTGTTGAACTTAAAAAAAGAAAAATATTTTAAATTCAAAAATGCAAATCTCGACTATTTTGTTTTATCCTTTCGTATCTTTCTACTATTAACTACTTCCATTAATTTCAATTTTAGTGTAAAAATACTACCACTTCATAACTGGCTGAATAAATAGCTATTTTCATGATCGCGAAGAATCTATTGGGATACGGATTTTAACATAGAATATTAAGAAAACCTAAATCTCACTACCTACGTGTCAACTTACGCCTCTCAAATTGTTGTTCATTATTTATTATTAATAATAAGGATTGAACTACCTACAACATGAAGAATTAAGAAATGTTAAAACACTTAAGATATAGTGGAATACATACTAATAATGTATAAAAAAAATAATTAATCCTAACTGAAAAACCTAAATTATTTCTATAATATCATAAAATTTAAATTAGAATAACCCACGGTTAATTTCCACGGTTAAATAATCAACGAACAAACAAGCCAAGCCAAATGTCTTGCTTTTTGTATGTTTCGATATACCTATACATATTGCAATTTTGTACTATGTATTTAATTACTTATTTTCTCAAGTTAAACATAATTGAAGTTGTCAAATTAAAACAAAAATGTATGTTTAAGAATAATATAAGGTTTCACTGCATTATCTTACTTATAGCGTTCTTATAGTGTTAAGTAGCCACTGAAATGCATTTGCCTTTATCAATAGACTTGTTGACTGACTTACTACCGGATATGTTAATGAAGTAAACCTGATTATCAATAAACAGCAATACATTTACAAATATTACTGCTATACTAAGTTCAAATTGACAATTTTCCGTTTTGTATTGATAATGAATAAAGAAACATTTGATGGCATTTGAAGTTCAAAGAAAGGCATAATAATTTAACAGTGTTCCGCTTTCACAGTCAAGACTAGGTACATAATATATTTCGTTTTCATTAAAATAAGATTATCAACTAAGGTGGACGTTCTTAAACTTTCGTAACTATATTTGTATTAATTTTATACTACGTAGTTGAAAAATATTCTACGAATACATAAAATTGCTCTTGTTAGTTTCTAGTTGAGGTATGATAATGTACTAATCATGCACTATGTATGTCAAGATGAATACTTTGAACGCACATCACAAACAGAAGAGAACGACGGCGACGCTTCTGTGAAGAAGAGTACAACGAAGATTATTTTGAGAAATATAAAGTTCTCTTGGTAGGTATAATTTCATATACTCTACAAAATTGCATGCTGCTTTTTATTGTAAACCCCAACGCACAAACCATTTAAAAGACAATACAATTTAAAAATTACAACATGAAAATCTACAATATCTATGCAAAAATCCTAATATAAAATGTAAACAATTTAATATGACGTTTAAATAGTTTTTGTACTGGAGTAGATACTATAATTATGTTCAAAGTAAAAATTATTTGTACACGTATATCTATATACATCATCAAATACATATTAAATTAATTAAAAATTAACAAGCTAAGTAAACAATAAATTAAAAACATCTGAAGAAAACAATAAGGTATACTGTTGAAGGCTTAGGAATAATAATTGTGCATTCTTGCTAAATTATAAATTTTAATTTAATATTAATTTCACTCATTATTAATTTATAATATATTTACAATAATTATTTAAAAGTAAGATATGATTATAGTATAATGTAGATTATACTTAGTTAATTGAGGAAATTAAAATTTATTTGAAAGAAATAAAATAAGATGTTTTCAAATGATGCAGAATTGAATACTTTCTTCACTTTCTACCTTTAATCTCTGCTTTCTGTAATTACGAATTTACCATTGATTATATTATTTCGTTTGTGATTTATGAAATAGTAAAGGCAAAATGTATATGGTATGCCATTAATAGATAACCGAATCACGAATAGCACGAATCGATTTATAATATGTAGATATCACTTCACTTTTCAATTGGCGGTTATTCGTGTCGATTGAATGTGTTTCGGGTAGTTATGCACAACAATAAGTGATAGATAAGTCAAGTGGAGTAAAATTAGAGTAAAAAGGAAACAAGTAAATAATTAAAATACATAAATATAAAACTAAACTTAAAAGGCTATTAGGTATGTACAGTAGAAGCTCGATTCTGTGAACACAAAAATCCAAAAGTATATGTTCAAACTAACGCAAGTGTTGCCACTAACGGGGGTGTAAAAAAACTAGTGTTATCATATATTTATTCCTTATAAAACGTATAATGCATAATGTTGATAATTAAGAACATTAAAGTTCACGAAAAAACGTAGTTATCTTGTTTTGTTTTTTAACTTTTACTGTTCACATTACCGAGTTAGCTATAGAAAAATTTGGTGCTCACAGGACCGCGATGTTCATAAATTCGAATGTTCACGTTATCGAGCTTCTACTGTAATTCAAATTTGTATACTATCCAAAAATTATTTGTCACACGAACAACAATTATAGTAAAATTAAACACACCCCTCATGCTGTTTATACTACATCAGCTGTAAAATGCACTTACGCATTGTTGTTCGATGCATGTAGTTAATTTTACAATTGTTTTGTACTTTTAACTCGAGAGTATTGTTGCTTTATCACTCAAAATAGTTGATAAACAAATTAAGTACTTTATATTGCAATGTTGTTAAAATTTACAACAATTGTAGTTTGTAGTAAGCGGTACTGCAGTCATTTTACAACAATTGACGTGTACATTTTACTTATGTTTGGTGTTATCACTATATTTACAATGCATTGTAGTAAATTGCACTGTATTTGTAGTTACCTTAACAACTTTTCTTCCCGTGCTCGAAAAAGTCAAACCGAAAGAGATTTTAGAAAAAAAATTTAAATTTTGCCAAGCTAGTGCGCAGAATGCTACTCTAGTTTAGATCAGTGGTTCCTAAACTGTTTTGGCATACGGACCCCTTTTCATAGTCAAAACTTACCCACAGACCCCCAAGTAAAAAAAGGTACTCATTTTGTACCAATTAATTTGATATATAAATTTTATTCAAATATAATCTAAAATTATAATACATTTTAGTAGGTAGTACCTACTTAAAGTAAGAAAATCTTGCGCGGATCCCCCGAGTCATTCAATGCACCAATTGATCAATCCAAAAAGCTCACAGTTTTGGAATTAGTTATACAAATACAAATTAGATTTTAATTGGAATTTTTGAAATTGAAAGGTAGAAAAGAAAATGACTAGTTGATTTCATTAAATGAATTAAAAGCTTTAGGAGTCCCAAATTTAATTTATTTAAGAAACTGACTTGATTTGTGGTTTCAAGAAAGTTTCTACAAAATTATTTTCCTTCTAAATTACATTTTTGAAAGTGCCTCTTATCTTCCATATTCAAATTCGTTCATCTTAATATAGTTTTCATTTAAATGCATAATATATCTGTAATATAATATCAATTATAAAAATCTAAAATTTAATTCTGTTTTATATAGCATAGTATAAACGATGGAGTATTATTATCTGAAAACATTTTCCGGTTGTAAACTCTTAAAATAGTTTCTAGTGCCGAATCTTTTCGATTACTAAAGTTCCTCAAACTTGGCCTAGAAAATAATATAAAAGTAGTAATAATAATGCAATAGTTTATACATATACGAGGGAGTACCTATCATAAATAGAAGCAAAAAATGTGAACTTACGTTAGTCTCGGTTATCTGAGTCCGAAGAAATGCAATGTAAAATTTTTTAATTAAAAAGTAATACTTACGTGAAAGTTGTAATACGTGCTAAAAGGTTCTTGTTAATGTGAAGTTTTTACTAGAACGTCTGCAGCATAATAGGACAAACGCGTAAAATGGGATTTCTGTTTTGTATGCTCTGCATGCTCACAAAACGTTATAAGATTACTACAGGAACAAATGATATTTTTAAAGCGGGATATATACATAAATATTAATTAATTCAAAGTATATGTAATGCTAAATAAGAATTATGTTTACATGCACTAATAAGTTGAATTACGCACGTGCCTAAAATTTTTATATCATAAATTAATCGCAATCAATATGCTTAATATTAAAACTACGTTCTTCTAATCAAAATTCATAAAATACTTACTGGGTGAGTTACCTCACTTTTGCCAGTCTGTTAGTAGTAAAATTTACTAAACTTTAATAGATTTATTTATATACGAACGTACTAGGTTCGAAATATTAGGTGTTCATTGACCTTTTATGTGCAAAAATGGATTATTTGCAATTCAAAAATGCAATAGTTCACAAATAAATCATTTTTTTATAATGCAGTAGCTTGCCTATTCCTAGCTAGAATTTATTTGTAAACAAAATATAAAAATGATAAAAATAAAATATCTTAAGGTTTATTATGTCGACACTGCCAGAAGCTATAAAAACCAGAAATAATGTGGCATATAGTAAAGTAGTAAAAGAGATACCATTATAAATTACATATTTAAAAATGTAACACCAGTAGCGTGTTGAAATTTCCACTAAAGCAATAAATAAAAATAGACATTTTAGTATTAATTAAATAAATAAAATTTAGTATAAATCAATGGGTACACAAAGAAACTACTATACGTACATATTAAAGTAGGTAGTGTCGAGCGCGTATAATTAAGTGTCTACTGTATTAGAAACTGAAGATACCTACTAGCAATAATAATAATTTATGTATAAGATGATGGTAATACATGAAGATAGACAAATTAACAGTAGAATTCTTTAAAGTAGTAACCTAAAATTTAATCCAAATTATGTAGAAGAAAAGAATTAACTTTTTGCCAATTCTCACCATGAAAATTAAATATAATCTATAAAGTAGCATGTGCAAAATACAATACCACGTTTGTATACATTTAATCGTCAAAAAGCCATTTCAATTAAACTCTATCTTCAAGTGTTTGGTATATTAAAACCAAGTTTAAACAAAAATAAAGAAACTTTTTTAAAACCGACTAATTAAGAACGTTTAACCTTAATTAAAGTATACGACAATGGCATTAATTTATATTATAAATAGGTCTTAAAAATTTAAGATGAAAGGCCTAAACGGTCTCAGATATCAGAAATTAAATTTATTTGTATTTTTTATTTGTATTTAATTTATTTGTAGATTAAATTATTAAATAATACAATAATTTGTATTATTTAATAATTTAATAATAAATAATTTGTTTTAAACAAATTAATAACAAAAAGTGAGGCAAAGGAAATTATCAACTTAAAGAAACCGCTATAGTAGGTACTATATTTACTAGAATTATCTTATTAATTCAATGTTTTGTAAAACCACAGTATAGCTACTAGTATAACAAATAAGATTGTACATATTATAATTAATATCAATACAATACAAAATAAACAAATTATTTTGGTATATTATTATGTAATTGTCCGACCTGGATTTGGATTAATTATTTACGCGGTTAAGCAAAATCTAGCTTTGTTCCCCATTACCAAAACAACACAAAAAGCTTTTTGGTACCAATTGGCGCCAACGATTATAGTGGTGCGTAAATTTTGTAAGCCGATTTGGACAATGCGTTATCACTATCAGCGTTAGATAAGAGAAGGACAAGAGGTAAATAAATCTAACTAACTTATTTAATATTATTAGTACGACTATATTACACCACAGACCCTGTAAATGGCCGATTCGAACTGAAGAAATAAATTATTCACCTCGTGTTGACAATAATTATATAAAAAAATTTAAATCATTTGGGTAAGTTGGAATATTAGCACATATGACAGCAATTAAAATTGAAAAGTAATTTTAATTTTTTAATTATTTTAAATTTCATTAGTTAAAAAATTACCGAACCGGCTCCACCGAAGCGACCTTGCTCCAAATCCTAAACGTGCGCCATCCTGCATGTGTGTATTGTACTACCGCACTGGTAATGCACAACTCAAATCTTGAAACTTGACAAGAAAATAAAAAACATTGGTATTCAGAGTTATAAGGTAAACGCTACAATAAATCGAACAGTTAAGCAATGTTACAGATTATTTTAGTGGGGGAAATGGTCTTCGTTCCATTCGGCACTAAATTTTTTGATCTTTTTAACGTAATTGCGCCCATTTGTAGCTGTCTCGGTCATTTAAATTTTTCGATAAAATTTCAATTTATTTGAAAAGCTATACTTGTACATATAAAAAAATTATCAGAACCCTTGTAGTATTTCTCTTTGAGAGCACTAGTGTCCGATAACTGTAGCGTTTACCTTATGCATATTATAATAAAATAATGTATCGTACGTACATACTTGTCATCTGTTCTACTACCATTTGATTTCCAACAGACTACTCTCAAGTAACATTATTTTATATTAAAAATTTATATTAAAAAAAGATACATATCTAAAAAAATCACAAATACTCAACTTGTACTTTTACTGTTTTTTTTTCAAAATTTCATTTTTTTACATTTTCGACATCGCCTTGTTCAGAAATGTCAAGATTTGCAAGAAATAAAAAAATATTAGGTGGCGGTCTGTCTGTCGTTAGATTTTGTTTCTCGCTTTATTTCTGAACCGTCCAACCAATCACGACCAAGTTTTGTATATAGTAGGCTTTACGGTAGAATGGTGAAAATAAGGTTTTCGTCACGATCATCTGTCAATCAGGAGTGCCACTACAAGAAAATAACTCAAAATTTCTAAAAACGATTTTGTTTTGTGATAGGTTATTTTAAAGACCTTGAAAAGCTTTATCCAGAATAGGTGAAATTAATTTTTTATTTGTCCTCAATCAAAAATTACAGGCTGTAAAATTTGAAACTGAAAGAGTGAATAACTCATAAAGTACTGAAGGGATCTTAACCAAACTAGGTATGTAGCAACATTGCCCTTACAGGTCTTGTCAGTATATGGAACCATTTGATAAAAATCAGGAATTCATCACGAAAAAAGAAGATTACAGATTTTTACGAAATCTTCAAAAAAAACCTTATCCCTCGATTTTCTTCAGCATTTCTGCGTCGATGGCAGTCGATTTTTTCGACCCGATAAAGGAAGTTTCCACCTTAAGTGGTCATAAAAAAATAATATTTTGTAATCTTATTTTGCCTATACTACTTCCTTCCTATTTAGATGTCGTAGGTAGAATACAGAAGATAAAATCACTGCCAGCAAGTCAACGACCCGAAATGCATCTACTGTTGGCAGAAACGAGGAAGATAATTCATTTAAAAAAATATGCACTATTTACTATTTTATTTTTTTCTAACAAATGAATACAAACAATTTTTACTATTTGGATGTTGCGATATTACATTCTAAACATGTGAAAAGAAAATTTATGGTTACTTTTTATTTCGAAGAAAGATTTAAACAATTGTTTAGTTTAATTAATTAAAACAAACCATTCTTGTAAGAAAATGGGCAGGTAAGTAATGATGGTTCGAAATCTATTCATAGCAATTTCGTAATTAAATTATACACTAGGAAGTAGATTTTAAATACCTAGTTCCGTACAAACATTTATCTCCCACACAATGCTGTTCATACAAAATTTTATATATAAATTAATGTTGAATTGTATCGGTTAAATAATAGATTCGCAGGAAAATGAAAATTACGTTTGGCTGTAATATTAAATGGTAAATTATATTGAGAAATACTGCAGAAGTTTGTATAATCGAAGGTTATCGACCGTTACTATATATAGTATACTTGAATGTGTAGATAAAATTTTGAATGTAGCACTACGAGCGTCAAATGTATGTCGAATGTGCCCTCGTATATAATTGACTTACATTCTATTAGTTTATATGCCCATATCAACGAGGACAGATAGCACCAGATGAATATTACATGAGTTTATTATTAATAGGCACCTTAAGTATTTTGGCTTGTTAGTATAAATTTAATTTACATAATAAATGGAGTTGATAACAAGATTACATTGAATTAACATAATAAGAATGTGTGTGTTAACTTTACAACTAATACTACAGATTTTATTAATTTTTATGCTCAACAGTTTTATTGATAAAATAAAATAGCAAAAAATGTTCTTAATGAAGCAATTTCATCGTAAACTAATTTGTTTACAAATTTTCCCATATTGCTGTCATAAATTGCGGTGCCAACGACGAAAATAGAGTAATATAAATAAATGAATCAATTAACAAAACGACAAAAACAAAGTTAACCTTAGACTAATTTCTTCTGCATGGTGGTAAAGCAAAAGTAGAATTATTGTAAAAAAATGAACTTGAGATTCACAGTATACGCAATTACATATTATTTAAATAATACTTACTCTTGCTTTCTTAAATTAGAAATTTACTAAAATAATCATTCGGTATGGTCTAAATATTATTATCCATTAAAAACACATTAAGAATAGAAATATATATTATTTTAACACTATTCCTGAAAGTAAAATTACACCATTAGGCATCAAAACCATATTTTCTATGAATAATAAATAAAAGTAACGAAACTAATGTTATGTATTCAACTATATTTGTATGTACCGCGTATGCTGTAAATTTGAAGAATTGAGTAATAGCTATTAGCTACATTACTATATATATGGGTATTTTGCTATCTATACTACTTATAATCAAAATTCTCAATTTTTCTTTCTATATTGCAGAACTTTTCAGGATACGGAGAGAACAGTACTACGAAAGTTGGAATAGATAATACTGTTTTGAAAAAGTAATCAACTCAAATCTCAAATAACAAGCTAGTTATTAAAACCTGCAAATTTGGAATCAATTTTCCAAATCCCTAAAATTGATTTTCAATATCATACAAAAAAAATATGCCGAGATTTAGGATTTGAACCAAAAATACCTAAACAATGGATTTCTCGTAAATATATAAATAATAACTGACATAGCTTTCATAAATCCGCTTAGAGGCGATGTGTCAATTTGACAGACATAAGAAGAAAAGTTCCAATTGTTCCGAAGTTTTATCAAGTTAAAACGAATTGCTTCGATATCTGTACCGACAGAAATTCGATTACACTAAATTCCAAGAAATTCAATAAATGAACTAGAGATTAAAAGAAAATTCAGAACATTTGCAAAAAATTAATATTCATATACAAAAGACTATTACAATGACCTCGTACAGAAATAATAACAAATCAAATAATTTCTTAAATATCTAAGTTTGTCAATAACTTTTTAATCCTGAAATGTACAAATATTTAAATCAAGAAAGTTTTCATTACATGACCATAATAATTTGATCAATTGCACCAAATTATTGAGTTATTGTAAATTTTGTCTGCTCTTTTATAAAATTAATCAATCAAGTGAGGTCAAATTGTGAAAATTCGTTAGGCAGCAGAAAGTAATTAAGAGTTCTGTTTTGCACTGCAGACGTATGAACCAAGCTAAGCGCATGTGTCCTAACTATTACAAACTGCTGCAAAAACAAAGCTACTAATAAGAATTATATATGTACCAAAAAATATTATAAATCATTTAACAGATTGTCTACTAAATAAATATGAAACAATAATAGATAGCTTAGCTTGGTTGTGCGATAATTAAAAACATTGTAATATCATACAAATAATATTTTTCTCCAAGCATACAAAAATTTCATGTTTTATTCGATGTAACAGTGACTTATTGTGGCTCGTCGATATAAACATATTGTACTTTTTTACTTGAGAAATGCCACAATTTTTTTTAGCAATGTTACAATATGTGGATGAGAGATTTTCGAGATAGAAGAAATAATAAAGTTATTCGAAGGTCCCACTGAATTTTATTAATAAAATTCCCGGACTTTTCCAGATTTTTCTTAACAAAGAATAAAAATTTTCCCCGACATTTCAATAAATCGGAAGATAAAAAGGTAAAAAAATCTTAATTTTAAAATTAATAATTTTTTAAAATTTTAAAATTTAACAAAAATTTTTAATTAATTTGTTTTACCGAAAATCGTCATCAAAACAACACTTCCCTGCTTATATACACGTAGGGAAATTGAATTTTGTTCAATCCTGCAATTGAAACATGTCGTTTCTTACTTGGATACGCAACTAGAAACCGTTTGCTTTACTCACTCAAATTATATCTATGCGAACGAGTGGGCGAAAGACTTTTCACCCACTAGTGAGTGAAAAATGCAGTCATTCATTAACCTGCCTACGTTCTTTATAATAATATTGAAATGTTTTAAAACCAAAGCTAATTTTTTTTTAATTAAATGCGCGCTATCGATCTAAAATTTTGCATAAAGCTTCCTACGACAAATTGCTACGGAGGGTTGAGTACGAGCAAAGGGGGGTAAATTTTTAGCTCAGTTTTTCGATATCTAGAGCCTTTTTCGAGTTATTGCAAATTCAAAATCTCAAATTTAATTATTGATGACACGAATTATAATAAATTGTATTTTCATAAATTTTTTAGATTTATAAGTGCAGGATTGAACAAAACGCTATACATAACTCGTCGAGAAACCCTTTCGCTCACTTATTTGCCTCTGCACACTTGCCTGTCGGCTCGCGTGCAAAACTGGCAAATGCGTGAGCGAATCTTTCGGTTTCTCCACTAGTCATGTAATATACTATTAATGACTAGTCCGGTAATAATTAGTAATTGTAACAAAATAAAAGATACGTCGTTCTTTTCTATATTACTTATTATTGTTTTGACAGTAACTATGTAGTCAACAAATTGACAAACTTAATTTTTGCTCATTTTAATAATGTTGTTCAAATAATCTTTTAAAATTTAGATTTTTTACGATTTTCGGCAAAATTTAATACCATATTTGTCAGGAAAATGTCTCACTTTACTCGGAGCTTAAAATACTCGGCACAAAGTGCCTCGTATTTCAACATTGCTCCTCGTTAGTAATGTATCATTCTCCTGGCTCTTAGATAAATAACTATTCCCCGATTAAAAATTTAACTTCCCTGACTTGGCACTAAAAATGAGAAACTCGCTGACTTTTCCCTGTCAAAATTAGAGAAATCTTTAATTTCTTGACTTTTCCAGATTTTCCACGAGTGGGAACCCTATGTCTAAAATCTAAATGGTTTGCAAATTATAATTGTTTTTCAAAAATGAAACAAATTCTGTGTTTAAGTACTAAACTGTTTGAGGACGATGAATTAAATTGTCACAATGTTCTGTCTGTCAAATATTAAAGATGCCAAAATGCCTTGGATATCTTTGATATTTGATAAGCATGATTGTGTACATATTTTATAAGTACTTTTAAGGGGTAATATCCACCAAATTTTTTTTTTTCCAATTTTTTTGTATTGGCTTAAATCATGCTAAAACTATCCTAGAATCAAAATCTACAAAATCTACACCCAAGTACTGATCTAAACTCAAAATTTGTTTAAATCAATTTTTGCCGAACAACTTTTATGCTGCAAAATCACAATCAAAATCAATCGGCGAGCAGTAGAACTGAAAAAGTTTACATCCGATTGACTTGAAATTTTAACTGAAGCTTCTTCATTAGATTATCTAGTGAAGTACACACGATTTTAGCGATTGATTAACAACAACAAAAGTTATAAAGAATTAAAGTCGTTTTTTTTGTCGAAAAAAAAAAATTTTTTTTTTCAAACCGTCGCCATTTTGCGAAAAAAAATTCTAAAAATATAATCATGTGTACTCCACTAAATAATGATAAATTTTTTTTTTGTTATCGGTGGAGTTGAGCACGACTTCTACTGCTCGCCGCGGAAGAACTTTTAAAAAAAGAGGTTCACGGCAATCGCTGCACAGCCGCCATTTTGTAAAAAAAATAACAATAAAAATTTTTTTTCTATTCTCCAAGAGTTGCTTAATCCAATGATATATAATTTATATACCTTACATCTCAAATGTCCTTTAAAAAAAATCTTGAAAAAAGCCTTGTATTTTTGAGCATTTGGTTGATATTACCCCTTAAATGAAAACTTCAACTTATTAAAAAATTGTTACTATAATCCTTTTTTGTAGACATTTCAGTATGTGCCTATGTATTAATATTTTTAGTTGTTTAGGGCCAACGAACGCCAAGACATTCACAAATTGTTACTCATTTTTCGTATATCTTTTCGTAATTCTTGACGCCAATAAAAATATTGGCAGGAATATAATAAAAAAATTCATTAATAGAATGAACCAGTTCATAAATACTAGGAATATTTTTCATTAATGCTATGAAATTTTCATAAAATCTTTTCATTGAATTTTCATTCTATGTAGTATGTATATATGTACGATAGCTTTTGGTTTTCTTTTTGAAAATCTTTTCAAATATAGGTATTTGATATGGTCAAAATTTACATAAAGTCTTGAAAAGTTTTCATAATATAAGTTACTAATTCAATTAACTTAATTTTTCACTGAACTAAATATAGAAGAGGTCGCCTACCCTATAATCTACCACCTATTGTATCGCGTAGGTACCATTTTAAGGTGTCAACACCTACGGAAGTAATAAATATATTTTGTTTTTGGTTAAACTGATAGTAGGTGGGTACTTGACCATGAAGGAGTTTCAAAAATATTTATGACAATAAGTTCTGTGATAAATCTGAGTACATAAAATCGAAAAAAAATTAAATTTTTGTGAATTTATGGCATTTCAAAGGTATTCCGATTCCTTATTATATAAAAGAAACAACAATGAAAATTGAAAATATATAGGTAACCTTTTAAAAGGTGAAAATGTAAATTTACGAGTTAAATGTGAAGTATAAAATCAATAGCCGGTATTAAGATTTTTAATACAAAAAACATAATTTATATTAATCTGAAGATATAAAAACTTCGTATAGGTATAAATTATAAGTAGCTAAAATTTCAATTTCGCCAAGAAAAAAGTAGTAAACGTAAAAAGTCTAATTTTAGTAATAGAATATCCATCCTTTTAAGAATCTGCTCCATTCTCCGAGGTAATAAAAGCAGTAAAAATGGCTCGTGCATGAGTGGAACTGAAGAGCAGGGGATTAGCAACTCAAGATAATGAATAAATAAATGGAATACAATGTTAAAGCAAAGTGTAAAGACAAAATAAAAAAAAACACCTTGGAAAGTAGGAAGTGGAATTGAAAAGAAAAAATTTGCCCAGCCTTTGAGTGGAAGGAACAAAGAAGTCGTAGCCGATATCTTAGATTTTAATGATATTTACCTGTTCAGATTTCACCATTTACGATTTGAAAAAAAAACATACACTTGGTGTTATTTTAAGCTCTAAAAATTAAGTTCATTCGAACAATGGAATTTATATTAGAAAGTTTTTATGAGCATTAACATTAATTATTTCACTCTATTACATAAATAGATTGATTTAACTAATATGTAATTAAAATTCGACTCCATTTATTTACAGCAGGTATAAGTTTTTATGCACGCATTGTCTATAAATAGGATATAGGACACTAATCTTCCTACACAAATTTTTAGGTAGCATGAATTATTTAATTCAAAACAAAATTACGTAAACCAAAACACGAGTCGATTTTAAAATCCTTTCCGTTCGTAAAATGATCTTGAAATTAAAAAATTAACAGGAAACGGTGGGGGCTAAGGAACGAAAAAATTTACATGTCATCCCTTTTCGGGTGTCCCTGCATATGCATAAACTTAACTACCCTTCTCAAATAAGTTAAAAGGGGAGCCCAAGGTCGCGGAAATAAGACAAAATTACGTTCGCAAGTTCAAGAGTTTTAAATGTACCAATCTATAAATAACAAAAAAAGGTTATAGGAATTGCAAGTCAAATTCAAAACAAATAAAAAATCAAAGTAACACAATATTGACAAATGAACGGATTACCACAAAGCCAATAAAGTTTTTCGTGTTCTGTGGCAGATGTTTTCCAATGTGTTCGGAAATCAACAAATCTATTGACGTTTTTACAAATAAAATATCCTTCGGAAACCTTTCCGCTTATATCAACGATCAACCGGCTACCGTAATAATTTGATATTCGTTCAATAAATATTTATAACGGCACCCCCTTACCTTCATATCTTGAATTATATGCTGAAAAAGACCCCCCAGAACTCCATGATCGCGTTCCATTTGGGTTTCCATGATGGAAAATTAAAACACAGTTAAATTAATTTTACACTACAAAAAGTACACACAATTTAGGACATTTAAGGCTTTAGATAGCAAATTATGATAAGCGAAATCATAAAATAAAACGGAGCAGTTTACATTCCGATAAAGTACACCATTAACAATAATTTATGTAGAAAGCACAAAAATGAACTGTCGCCGCACTCTAAACGAAACGATCAATTCACATATTTTAAATAAGTCTTTAATAACAATTAGCAATTGAAACTAACAACCACCATTATACACACCGCACACTTTCGAGTAACTTTTCGTAGCATCTAAACACTGCCGTACTCTCACCGCCCCTCTATAATCTTTATTTGTGAATAAAATACATCTAGTGTAGTATAGCGATGTCATCTATCCACAAACTAACGAACTAAGCGACGAATATCTACATATTGTGGTTTACGAATTTGGTATAGTACACTAGAACTACTTTCGTGCCGAGAACTAATATATTTTTTTATTATTTCCGTACTACTGCTTACACTAAGAGGATTTACCGAACGGATTAGAAAATTTTTAATTTTCGGTACGTTTTACTAATTTATTACGGTCCGTAACTTTAATATTCGTTGTAGTGTTTTGATAGCTACCTGCAGTGCATGATGGCTAATAAAACCGCGAAAAAGGCTGTTCCGAGAAAGGCGCCAGTAATAAGGCCAGATAAGAACAATGTAATTAGTAAATTAATAATCCAAGACGTAATTTTTGGTTGTGAAAAAATGGGGATCGAAGCTGAAGTACTTCAAAACTTACATGCAGTGTGGTTAATGAAAATTAAAGATAGTGACCCGGAATTTTACAAATCTATAAGTAAGTGAATTATTATTTTTCATGATATCCAATGGGTGTGTTAATAAAAATTAGCAAACACTAGCTTAAAAATTAAAAAAAAATCTTTTGTATTCAACTGGTGTCCTGCCTCCTGCAATGTGAATCAGGCCCGTATTTCTAAAATTTGATTTCAATTCGGAAAAATATCCATTTATACGATTTAAATCAAATCTTTTTTTCGAGTTTTATTCTAAAAAAATTTAAGCATCCGTATTTGGTAATGTTTTAGTAATATCACTCAAAGGTTTTGGTTGAAGTTCACATTATTATATTGTTTTTGTAGTGGTTGCATGTTTTTACAGGATGTAGAAAATATTTTATGAAGAAGGGTGTGCATTTTAACTAGAATAATAGTGGAGCGGGAACTTCCATAAAAGTCGCTTAGTTAAGGAGTAACCCAATCACGACGTATGTAGAACCAAACGAATTATATATCAAAATGTTCGTATTGACCTATTGGACCTAAATCCGAAGTTTAGGACATCAGCAATTGTGAGGGACAAAAGTTATAATCTAAAAACTGAAAAAAAAATGATTTTTTTTAAATCGATTAAAAGAACTTTTAATAACGCCCGTGCTTGGAAATTGTTATAGTTACCGAAATGATTTTAACACTATTATTTAGCTTGAAATGTCTACTTTCCAATGATATATAAAAATATGGATTAATTCAATTTAAATTGCCTTTAATTCAATATTTTATGAACAGTGAGAAATTTGTGTATAATTTTTTCATTCAAATTCATTCAAATTTTGTCAGATTGAAATTAAAAAATTCGTACACGTGACAAAAAGCGGAATTTTATGGAGAATATTTCGTTCGCTTACACTATACACTTATTTTTATAAATAAACACAGGAAAGCAATAATACCTAAAAACCGATAGCGCATTTCGCATGCATTTTTACCCCTTTCCGTAAGTATCCGCGGCCGCGTTCAATCACATTCAATACATAATACAATAGATAGGTAGGTATTTTGTTTCTTGAAATTACGATAAAACTGATAATATTCAATAAATAATACTTTTTATTTTTTCTTGTTAGTCCAGTTAAGGCTGTAGACCAGTTAGTGTGAATTATTTGTGTATTTGTAACCGTAAATGAAAAAGTTTTATTTGAATTGTAAATAATAATTATTGTTCTTACATACTTTTGTGATTTTACTGTGATTATAAGCTGGATTTTAAAGGTAAATATACACTTATCTCAGTCATCCCCTTAGTTAAAACTAAATATAATTTGTAGCAAATTCAAAATGGGTAAATGCCTGATCTGCGACAATTTAGTTAACCCCGATCAAGACAAATTTGGGTCATTCGTAAAAAAACCAACTTTTGCCGGCATGAAAACTCTTTTAGAATATAGTAAATTGCATCGTGACAATGTATTCCAACGATTAAATTCAATTCAAGATGACTTACTTATGAATCCTCAAAATTATACGTACCACTTTTCCTGTAGAAAAAAGTATTGCAAAAAAATTAATACCGATACAGATGCAAAAGTAAGCAATGATGACAGTAAAGAGAAATGCAGCCGAAATTTAAGAGATAGTCAGCCCAAGTTCCAAATTGTAAATCAATGTTTTATATGTGCACATACCATGGTAGAGGAAAAAAACAAAAAAAGAAACTTATATCTGTGTGTACAGGGACGGGCGCTAGTACAAGAGAAAAAGCATTGAAAGCTGCTGTAGAGAGACAAGATTTTACAATTCAAAATCGATTGGAATTTTATTCGGACCTTTTCGCAGCAGATGCAAAATATCATAAAGCTTGCTATTTCCATTATATTAGTGAAAGAAATATTATCAGTGCCAAAAAAAAACTTTTACTGGAATGTGGTGATGAACTGAATGAAGATGGCGATATGCAAAAGTCTTTGAAAGTATTATGTGATGAAATATATGCCAACGTAATTGAAAACAAATCTGTTACTACGCTTAAATTGCTAACTAGTAGAATGAATAAAATTATGTTACAATTTAATTCAAGAAATCCATGCCTTTCTTCTAATTTGAGTAGGTTTTTGAAAAAGTAATTTGAACAACAACTTTCTTTTATATCTAAGCCAGGCAAAACAACAATTATTTGTTCAAAGGAGTATGAGATCGATTACAGAATTTCAAATGAAAATGAGGAAGATGAAGAATTTGTTGAAGTAAAAACAACATTTGACGAAGACCAAATACTTCATCAAGCTGCAGGAATTCTCAGAAAAATTATAATAGACCATACTTCAAATTTTTCTTCAAATTCTGAATATATGAGTGCTAATTCCATGAATACAGAGACTTTACGAAGTGAACTTCCCCAAAAGCTTTATAAGTTTATAATATGGATAATCGATAAAACTTCATACGAGAATGTCAGTATGCCGGAAAAAAATAATATCAAAGCGATGGGCATATCTAGTAGTATTTTAAATAGTTTCGACAAGATAAAATATCGTCCTTCTATAGGTTTGACTATTTCCCTTTACATTCATCACGCAGTAAAAAGTAAGAAAATAATAGATATTTTGTACAAGTTAGGTTTGTGTTGCTCTTATGATGAAATTAGATGTTTTTTAACAACTATGGCTAGCAGCTTGCTTTCTCAAAATACTTCGGTCTACAACCGATAACTTGTGGGAAAAATGGAAAAAAAGATTTCTTTCATTCTAGCATAAATAACTTCGACCAAAATGAAGAAACTTTGGATGGAAATTCTTCAACCCATGCGATGGCTATGGTAGTGTTCCAAAAATATATTAAACCTATTTCCACAATGACGGTAGAAAGGAAAACTAAACGTAGAAACCACGCTGTAGAACTGCACAACTTGGATTGATTGCGGGTGGAGCGGAAGGGGGTACTAAAGGTAAGCGTTCACTTGTCCGCATCGACCTCACCGCCAGCAACGCCGTCATCGCATTTTTAGTTGCTTTGCATTATTTTAAATGAGCCAGCGTTCATTACATCGTATCGTTCTACACAGGCTCACCCTAATACGAAAATTCGTCCGATGCGGACGGTGACGACGATGCGAATAAGTGAACGCCTACCTTAATACGGTTTACGCTATCGGTCTTTAGGTTTTATCGCTCTCCTGTGTTTATTTATAAAAATAAGGGTATAGTGTAAGCGAACGAAATATTCTCCATAAAATTGCGCTTTTTGTCACGTGTACGAATTTTTTAATTTCAATCTGACAAGAATGTTATTAAAGATATACTTTCCAATTTGAATGAAAAAATTTTACACAAATTTCTCACTGTTCATATAATATTAAATTAAAGGTAATTTAAATTGAATTAATCCATATTTTTATATATAATTGGAAAGTAGACATTTCAAGCTAAATAATAGTGTTAAAATCATTTCGGTAACTATAACAATTTCCAAACACGGGCGTTATTAAAAGTTCTTTTAATCGATTTAAAAAAAATCATTTTTTTTCAGTTTTTAGGTTATAACTTTTGTCCCTCACAATTGCCAATGTCCTAAACTTCGGATTTAGGTCCAATAGGTCAATACGAACATTTTGATATGTAATTCGTTTGGTTCTACGTCGTGATTGGGTTAGTGAACGCTTTTGACGATCATCCTCTCCACTATAAGTCATACGAAGGAAACCGCTCAAGTTCAACTCTAGGATCGAGCAAATACCTGTTTTTTAAATTGATATGAGCAACCGTTTCTGAGAAAAAAGCGTTTAAAAGTTTTTAAAGACAATAATTTTTTATATCTTCCCGAACACGATTCAGTACATCCTAGATTCTGCTACTCTTGTATCATTGCACACTGAAAAAATCAAACTGTATATGTATTACTATGGGGATGTGAATCTGGACACTTGCAGACGCGTTACCATCTCAACTAGAATACATTTGAATTTTTGTTGCATAAACTAACTGAAGTATTGCACCCAAACTTTTAAACGTTATTTTTAAATTTTTAATTCACTTTCACCATGTCAAAGTGAGTTACACTTGAGCGGTTTCCCTCGTCAGCATGTTATATTTTTTATGTGGTGGAAGTTAGCATCAGATTCGGATTTCAGATTGGTGTTTTGAATAGCCTAAACAAATAATTTTTCTTGCTTTATTTTAGAAAATATTTATTTTTAAATTAAATCTAAACTGTTATACCTCGGGTATAGTTTTAGGTAGATAAATTTGTTTTGTATTTATACAATGGAGAATAGACCGTTAAACTAGAAATATAATTTAGAAAATGTTCTTAGTGTAGATATATATTTTTTATTAGTATGTGTGTTTCCAGCAAACGCAGCGTCAACATCGGAATTTGCGATATTGAGGAGCGCTACAATTCACTGCACACGATTGACCGTGGAGCAATTTACCGTGGCACGATTCGCTGCAAACTAGCATTTTTTCGCTTGACATATTTTTGAAAATTGATTTTTTGTTATTTTATTTTTTAAATCTTTATCAACTGTTTATTTTAAAGTTCAAAAATGTTTTAACATTTAGTGGACCATAATATTATAATGAATCTATGTTAATTCATCGCGGTCAATTCATCGCTCGACAATTTAGCGCAGACAATTCATCGTGCGATAATAATTCATCGCGTGCAACAATTCATCGCAATGAAATATAATTAAATTAAAAACAACACATATTTTTATAATTATTGTAGTTGGAAATTATGATCTATCGACCTAATGGTACCTCGTAAGTGTAGCGCATCATCTGTTGTAAAAATTATTGTAAGGTAAGGCGCGCACTGAAGTGGTGTGGTGGTGGTGTGCTAGTGGCGTGGTGAAAAGGGACAGGTGGAATCGGTAAAACCTATGTAAACTCGCCACTTCAACACCACACCACTAGCACACCACTTGCACACCACTTCAGTGCGCGCCTTACCTAAAGTTACGTATTGAAAATAACTCTTTGTACCAGAACTATTCATATGGAAGGATTAAGGCAGGATTCTACTTTGGAAGCTCACAAAAGAAGCAACTTTTGTGAATTTTTTATGAGATTACTAATAAAGGTATTAATATGAGGTTTGTCAGGCTTGAAAACTTACTCTTAAAATAATTTTTAAAAAAATTTTTGATATAGGCAGGATTCTACTTTGAAACAAAGTAATTTTTGTGAATGTTTTGTAAGATTATTAATAAAGATATTGATGTAAGATTTATAAGGCTTAATAAATATACTCTTGAAATACCTTTAAAAAAATGTATTTTATATATTTTATGCATTTTTTATATACAGAAACATTATTTAAATGTAATGCTTCGATTAGTAACGCTGGTGTCAAAATCTTGAAAATGGGCAATCTAAAACAAAACAAATCAAATCAGAAGTTTTAGGTTCCATATATAATACTAGCAACTGTCTGAACTAAAAGTATCTTAAAATTTTAATTTTAACTGGGTACTTCTACAAAACTCGGGTAACTTGATGTGTTCATATGTAATTTAGACCATTATCAAGTATATTTAATATTTCTTACTGATAAATGATACACAAAAACAAGAACTATAAGGCCATAATAACAATTATTGTGAATTAAATTGAAATAATAGGAAAAATCGTCCTTACTTGTCTAAAATGTCAGTCCCTTGTCGTGTACGCATTACATATTTCCACATTAGGATGATCATATTTTTCAAACTATCAGGTTAAAATGGTTATTTTTAGTTTCAATATATTTTAGGATACTGTATGAAATGTAAAAAATCAATATAATTTAAATGTAAATAAATTAATAACAATATCTTCCTAGTTGAAGTAGTGTACTCAACATTGGGCATCAGTCTCTTGTCACATATAAAAGTTTAAAATTTGTGGTAATTGATAAAGTTGAAAACCTAAGAATTTGTTTAACATAAACCAATCACTTGAAGTTAACGCTAAACGTGTGTATTTGCGAGTAGGCCTTTTTGAATTCATTGATATTGGCATGATTCTGTAAAGAACATGTGTTGTGACGGTCAACATATCAGTCCCTTGGTGATATGTAATTTATTGGTTGTTGTTTTAGATCATCGTTTATTCCAATGTTCTTTGTGTAATGTAAATTGTATGAAATATTAGATAAACAATATCTCGTTTTAATCAAAAGTTATAGTTAGCTTTTTAAGAAAATCGTCAGTCCCTTGATAGTAAAAGTATCAATTTCATTCTTCTATTACAATATGATATTGATTGTTATAGAACAATATGCAGCCAAAAAAAGGAATAAATTAACAAGAGCAAAAATTTTTTAAAAGAAGAGAGAAGCTGTTAAGCGTCGGTTGATTAAAATTGTTTTCATTGTGCGGGTATGTTTGTTATGCCCGTATTTATTAATAAATAAATAAAATTAAATAAGTAATAAAATATTTCATTTTTTGATAAAATTGTTATGTTTTGTCAGTCCCTTGGAGCCATATTTGACAAAAACCTCAATTTCTCCTAAAATACTTTCTAAAGTCACTGTTCTTTTTACACACAGTATAACAAACCCATGGTCCATCAAAATAGTTATGAAGGAACATAATTTGAGATAAAAAACATGCAATTCAAAATCAGTTGTTGAGTTACCCGAGTTTTGTAGAAGTACCCAACTATATTTTTTGCAAAAAAAACAGCAAAGAAAATTATAATTTTACTGTTTTTTTATTGCTATTTTATTATTTTTGCATATAGATTAAAAATGTTAGTTCGGTTGGTTGCTAGTGTTATATTGAACCTAAAACTTTTATTACAAAAGTAAAAAAATTTAGTTATTATATTAATAATAAAATACAAAACATATGTTTGCGGCCATATTGAAGTATGATCTGACGCTTAAAAGTATGTTATACACTACAACAAATTTTTAAAAATTTCAAGTTTCTAAGTATTTTTATCTTTGTCTTACCACAATATACGGATATTATATCTTCCTCATTTTGTTGTCAGGGTTGTCACGTTTTGCAAAACCTCCTAGTGCCGTCGCTGGGTGTTTAAAATTTAATTTTGGACTTAATATAATGGCACACATAAATTAAAACGCCAATCTCATTCATTTAACACAAACTTACCCGACATAGTACCCAAACATAGTACCCGACTCACTATTGGCATAGTAACTAATTGCGTGTATTTTATTTTGTTTTTTAAGTAAAGCGAAGCCGTCTTGTATCCAGAAGTTTCGGCGATAGTCACTTTTAATTAGTATTATACACTTAAACCTGGTTTATATAGATCGCCAGTTAACAATATCGAATTTTAATAGTTTGGAATTCTAATTTCAAATCTTTTTTTGAATTTTGTATTTATTAATTTTTTTTCTTTTTAGTCGCACCAAAATCCAAATAATATGTATATATTTTTAAATGCAGTCAAAAGGAAACTTACGTTTAAGTTTGTACAATTATAATGATTACACCGCTGGCGCTGTACAAGAAAAAATATGAAAATCGCGAACCCCCTCCCCTTAATGATAAAACGTAAGAATTTTTTCAGGCCTTTTATTACCATAAAAATTAAAATGTAAGAAACAAAATTATTTTTAAGATTTAAGTTATGTACCTACTAGTGTTTTAACAAAATCAAAAAATTAAGAATCATGTATTGTCCACGGACTTCATAACCAAGTTTCTACGTCATAACAATTGGTAGCTCACCTTCACAATTTGGGCTTAAATTCGTTGATACAATTGGATTATTAACGTCATCTTCGTTCCCTTCTGCATCTCTTATTACTAGGGACATTAATTCTCGTGCACGTCGAGCGGCTATACGCGTTGGGCGAACTTTTTCGACTCTACATTTTTGATTTTTATGTAAATTCTTTAAATGATTATTTGCAGATTTTTTGAGAGGTGCGATAAAGGTCACATTGATTACAAACTCTATTATTGAGTTGTCATTTTGAAAAAAAATAGTATTATTGATTCAATTCAACGTTTCTCAACCTTTCAGTATTTGCGACACAATTTCATTCATAATTTTCAAAAACAGTTTTATTATTTTGTAATTTTTATATAGGTATATTACGTAGGATTTATAATAATCTCCCACCCCATTTGTTAGCAAAAGTAAGAAAAAATTAAACCCCCTGCCTCCTAAACCTACTTAAAGTACAACCCAAATAAATTTGCCGGTGCGTCATTGTTTAAAATGGTATGAATCAAGCTGGAAATCACTAGTCAAATAAGTGCTTTTTAAAGTGCATTTTTATTTTAATATATCGTAGTTTCTCTTTTCGCCACAATTTGAAACAATGTAAATGGCACTGTCAAAGTGTTGCAGGTTATAAACAACAATGAAAACCTAACCTAACTGCATAAAATATAGCACTACGTGATTCAAAAATATATATTAAAAAATTTATAAGTTCAGACATACTAATTTTTCATTGTTATGTTTTTATAATGTAGAATATTAGTAACGTACGTCTTTTATTGGTTTCGGTTAGGTAGACATACAAATATTTTTGCACTCATTTAAATGAAGATGAACGACGGCCAAAATTATATTCAGTATGTCATTTCTTAATAAGAATTTTGTGACGTAGCGGCACAGATATTTGAATCGTAGTTTACCTAATACCTCCAAACACGTACAAACTTATGCGGCGCCATAAATTTAAATTGAGGGAACAGCAAAGAAAAATCATCTAGAGCTAATTTTATTGAGAATTAATAAATAAATTAAAGCATTTTAAAGATGGACAACCTTCTCCAAACTTGTTAATAATGGAAATGGAACTGTTTAATCCATAAAACGTGAATACGTATTTCAGAATATTACGTAATAAAAAACGTACTAAATATTTTCCAAGGATATCACTTCGAACGAAACATTGTTCAGTAATCGCTCCATATACAGTGGTGGTCATTGAAATAGAGCCATTATAAAAAAATCTAAAAATCAATATAAAAAGAAAAATTTACGAAAAACAAACAAAAATATAAATTTTAGTGATCTAAATTTAAATTCAAAATAAATTTAATTTCCTTAGAAGATTTAAAAAGATCGCTTTTAGAAGTAGGCACAGTTGCAATATCTGCCGTACTTAAGCTAATGGCCGTATTATATGCAAAATCATAGTTTTGAGTATTAATTACGTATTAACATGCATTGGATGCA
Source organism: Cantharis nigra (assembly GCA_958510845.1). Lineage (NCBI taxonomy): Eukaryota > Metazoa > Arthropoda > Insecta > Coleoptera > Cantharidae > Cantharis > Cantharis nigra. The sequence continues at coordinate 37,521,947 of OY294028.1, read as the reverse complement.
AATACCTAATATTTCATAAGCGTTTTTGAAGCTGATTCGTCGTTTAGCTTTAACTATCCATTCGCCGTATAATCCGAATTTTGTCAAATTATCAGATATACCTATTAAGTGCAATGCAATAGTTTAACAGGTATTAGTTTTACGCTTTAGCATAAAGTTAAATACCTACTAAGTAAGTACAATTAAATTACGTACCTATATACTTCTACTTTCCCATTTACGTAGTAAAGGAAAGTACAGTAGAACCCCGATTATCCGTGAAGCGGTTTATCCGTGGGCGAATTATACATCGATTACCGTGCGCGGATTATCCAGGCGGCGGTTTACCCGTGCAGCGATCGGTTTATCCTTGCGACGCCGGCGGTTTATCTGTGAGCGTTTCCACCTTCAGTAGTATATAAAACCAAAACAAATAAAATTGATATTATCAAGATTCCTCTTGAATATCGGCTAATAAACTCGCGCTATAGATATTTATTAAAATAATATACTACAATTGTTTCGAAGGGATAACCCACTTCTTTCTCAAGTACGACCATATACTTCATTGGAAAATGTCTCGTTTTCTTATATATGAAAAGTTTTTCTGTCTTTGATACCAATCGTGTTAATTTGAGATATAGGGGTTACGAAAAAAGAAGAAAAGTCATGGACCGACAAAAACCTCGACTATTAAGGACTCCAGAATAACAGTGGTGAGCTGATATCTTGGAGTTCTAATTGCGAGTTGGTTAAATTTTGTCCGCCCATTAATGCTTTCTTAATTTCGAGGGCTTCTAATAATGTTAACATTCTCCCTTTTCTTGCCGGGTGTAATAACTTAATGTTATTGGTGTCTAAATCATGGCTATTTTCAAGACAATGTGTTGAGAAACCTGTGTTTGACCTATTGTTGGCTATGTCAGCCTGATGTTCCTTCACCCTGGTATGTATCGATCTTCCACTTTGTCCTATATAGATCCCGTCGCATGTGTTGCAATTCAATTGGTAAATTCCACTATTCGTAAGATGATCCTTAGTTGCTCCTTTGTTGTTCAATAAGGAACCTAAGTTTATTTTGTTCACTTCCGTAATTTTAAGTCCCAATTTCTGTAGATGTTTCTTGACTTTTGAACTGGTTCCCGGGATATAATTGATAACCCCCCAATTAGGAGCCAGCTCCTCAATTTGAGAAGCTAATGGAGCGGTAACCAGACCTCTCTCAATTAGCTTCTCTTTTTTCTTTATGAGGTTATCGATTACGTCCGTGGTGTACCCGTTATTAACGCCTAACAGGTGAATAATGCCTGTTTCAGTGAGAAAATTTTCTTTCGTCATCGGGACTTTGAAAAGTCGATCTATAAAACTGTGAAAAGCGGCCATCTTGATTTTCCACGATTGATTGGAAGAAAACGGTATAACAGTGTCGGTCGTGGTCATCTTACGAATAGTGGAATTTACCAATTGAATTGCAACACATGCGACGGGATCTATATAGGACAAAGTGGAAGATCGATACATACCAGGGTGAAGGAACATCAGGCTGACATAGCCAACAATAGGTCAAACACAGGTTTCTCAACACATTGTCTTGAAAATAGCCATGATTTAGACACCAATAACATTAAGTTATTACACCCGGCAAGAAAAGGGAGAATGTTAACATTATTAGAAGCCCTCGAAATTAAGAAAGCATTAATGGGCGGACAAAATTTAACCAACTCGCAATTAGAACTCTAAGATATCAGCTCATCACTGTTATTCTGGAGTCCTTAATAGTCGAGGTTTTTGTCGGTCCATGACTTTTCTTCTTTTTTCGTAACCCCTATATCTCAAATTAACACGATTGGTATCAAAGACAGAAAAACTTTTCATATATAAGAAAACGAGACATTTTCCAATGAAGTATATGGTCGTACTCGAGAAAGAAGTGGGTTATCCCTTCGAAACAATTGTAGTATATTATTTTAATAAATATCTATAGCGCGAGTTTATTAGCCGATATTCAAGAGGAATCTTGATAATATCAATTTTATTTGTTTTGGTTTTATCTCAACATGCTCCGCACAAAATGTGTTACAACTAGTTTTATCAGTTATAGTAGTATATAATATTAAATCAAACGTATAGAATTTATGCTTACTTCAGAGCTACACTTGAATTACATACAAAGCTACAAATGACTTAACGGTCGGTTAAGTCATCAAGATATCTATATCTTCTTAATTTGACAAGCGAGTTGCTTTTCTGTGTACACTGGCTTTCCTCAGAATTGCATTTTGATGTAGGGCCACTCATTTTCGATAGGGTTTGCATCTGGAGACATTGCCGGTCATTCCATGGTTGTTTTACCGTTTGCCAGTTGAGTCGTTTTTGAACGTGTTTTTCAGATAACAAAGGTTTTTTCAAAGCAGACCGAAAAAATACATCGTTTTCATGCAGGCAACTGGGGATTGTATTTAGGGATATATCTATTCCTTTCTGACGTAGTTTTGATTGAGCAGAACCATTGAGTATATGAGTTTATCAAGAGGCGCAGCTGTATATGTTTTAATGCAATATAAAAGTGTCGTGACAACTAGATGGCGCTACCTAATGATTTCAATTGTGGATCGCGAGATTTCTCACGATCCACAGTGGTATCAATCTGTTAGCAACGTGCAGAGAGCGTACCTCGCGGAGCGCGTTTATTATAATCGGCGGATCTGGTAATACGTGCTCATAATGCTAAGTGCGCAAATTCAAAAAGGTGTGGGAGCATAAGTTTTTTGTTCAGTTGCGTACGTTACAGGATAATGTTTCATATAAATTAATAAAAGATACTAATTACGAAAACTTTAGAAACGACTTTTTGAAACAAGATGACGATCCCAATCTTATTAATAAAAACGAAATGCTAATTTTATTTCCCCGAACATTTTAAACATATTAAAAAATATTGCTAAACAAATTAAATGTGATAATAAGAATTTTCTATTGACAAAAATAAACTTTTTTTTACAATGCAGTATAGAACTACGATACATAATGAAAAATTTGTCGGCATCATTATCAAAATGAAATTGTTTAGGAATTGTCAGTGCCGGATTTAGCTAGTCTAGCGCCCCAGGCTAATAACTTTAGGCGCCTATCATATTTACTCAGATTAAACTACAATAAATTATATCACTCACGGTCGTATTCGTACACTCCTATGTTAACAATGTAAATTCAAGCTTTTGAAGACCTTTTTTGATACACAAAAATTACTTTTACAGCAAAACTTATTAGACACTTTTTGTCGCCAATTTCATCCTCTTAATTTTTGTTTATATCCATTTCTTCGATTTGTCGCACCGTTTCCGTTTTGCAGTGACTTAAAAAAGACTCGGTAAAATTCACAAAATATTTTTTGAATATCTGTACTCAGAGGCGGAACTACCAGGGTGCGGTGGGTACGATGCACGCGGGTCCCCTGCTAAAAGGGCCCCCAGTTTCAATCTTAAAAAAGTTCTCAAAAGTAGGAGGTGCACAACTAGATGCTATTAGAAGTCTGGGGGGAGGTATAGAATAGCCCCAGGTCACCGTGATTGCCATGCTATTAAACTTGTGACTTCCATACCAGGAATTTTACTATAATATTCTGTGGGGTGTTCCAGACCTCCCGGTGAGAGATATAAAATGTTGTATAAATATACACTAAAACATTTTGTTTAAATACAAATGATATGTAGATGTATTTGTTCTAAGAGAATATAAAGTTTTCATAGGAAGGTAAATCACACAACGTATACACACACACCTTTGGGTTTTCAAACCGGGGGGTGTGGGGGTATGGAATACCCCCAGTGCACCAGCAATTATAGTTAAAGGATTTTCCGTTCCAAGAATTTAACTTTCTAAAAGGTCTTACAATTACAATGTTCTGAGGGGTGTTCCACACCCCCAGACCCCCGGTGCGAATTTTTACGGTACATGATGAGTGAATATGATGTATGAATTGTATACAAATGACGTATAAATATATTTCTTCTGACAGAGTGAAAAAATTTTATAACAAAAATAAATCACAAAACGTATACACACACTTTTGCGCTTTCTGTGCTGGTGCACTGAAGGGTATTCCATACCCCCCATTTATATTTGTTGAAAAAAAAAATTAAAGTTAAAACCCTCCCACGTTTTTATTCTGTTTTATTTATTTACTTTGTTTGTTATGTTACTTTTCTCCCCCAAAATTCTTTGGAATGATAATCTCGTTAATCTCTTTATGCGCACCAGGGATAGACTATTAAAATTAAGAAGTTTTTGCAATCTAATACAGCCTTGAAATCTAAAATCAAGGGCGGATCTAGGATGGGGGAATAAATATATTATGTATTTTAATAAGAATATTTTATTTTAATATTTTTAAAATTTCAACAAAACAAGCCGTAGTCAATTTCGTTGCTTTTTTAAAGCTCATGAGTGGGGGTTGATTTCCTGTTATATCTGCCTTTGCTAGGCAGTCTTAGAAAATTAATAAAAGAAATAAAAAAATTAATCTATGGTATTCTAAAAATTTCCTAAATTTCCCAAGATTTCCTTGAGAAGAAAATAGCATTTTTAAGTTTTACTAAGATTTCTTAGAATTTCCCTAAAATTTGCTTGGATTTCTTTTCACTTTTGTATATCACGATTTTATTTCCTTCGGTTTTCCAATTACTACAAACTAAGGGGAAATCGACGGAAAAATTGTGTGTACTAGTGAATGGAAATCTGTAAAAATTCTGAAAAATTCCAAGACATCTCAAGAAACAGATTCTTAGAAAATTTGTAGAAATATAGAAAATCTCAAGAAATCCATAGAAATTTCAAGAAAATCTTAGGAAACTCGAGAAAATTTTAAAGCCAATGAAATCTCAGAAAATGGAAAAAGCAAAAAAAGGTAGTCTATAATATTTTAGATTTCTTCAAATTTCCCTATACTTTTGCATATGACAATTATTTTCTCTATCATTTTTCCACTTATTAGGGGTTGTCCTTTAATCACGTGAGGTTCTAACAGGGGGGAGGGGGTTAGAATAACATCATGATTGATCACGATGGGGGGGGAGGGATGCTGTGAAAATCACGTGTATATTTTCTTGTTACCCCGTGAAATCCCGAGCGAGCAAATTTATGCCTAAAAAGCAACATAACAACAATATTTAGCTCTCAACTGGCTTCCGGCACTGGACCTTGTGATGCCACTTGTCGTCCCGCTGCCCGCGACTTTCTGTCTCTCTGTCTGTCTACTTGAAGAAATTTTTCAAAAAAAATACACGTGACGTTGGGTAGGGGGGTAGGGGTAGCCTAAAACCTCACGACGTATCACTAAAGGGGGGGGGGGTAAAAAAATGGCATAAAAAACCTCACGTGATTAAAGGACGGCCCCTTAGTAATAAACGAGCGTGAAATTTTAAGAAAATTTTAAAAAAGGGTTGGGTAGTTACTCGTCTCTATATCCGCTCTTGTTTGGAAGGAATTCTTTGGAAATCACTGGAATTGCATGGAAATCGTCATGTATACAACTTTTTTTGTCTTTTATAAAAGCAGGGCCCCCGTTAACAACTTCGCACACGGGTCCCTCACCTGCTCGTTACGCCACTGTCTGTACTTCAACATTGGTACACCGAAACAAAAATATGAATAAACATTTATTATTGTATATTTCATTTCCTATAATTTTGTTCATATATATTTTCCCATTTTGTAGCACCGTTTCTAAGATACAGATGAAAATATTTTTTGTATTTAACAGAGCCTTTTTTAAGTTCCTATAAAACGGAAATGGTGCGACGAAACGGAAAAATGCATATAAACAAAAATTAAAGGGATTTCATTTCCAACAAAAAGTGTCTAAAAAGTTTTACTGTAAAAGTAATTTTTATGTGTCAAAAAAGATCTTCAAAAGGTAGAATTTACATTATTAACATAGGAGTACACGAATATGTCTTAAAAAAATTTGATGTGACAACACATAACTTTCCCATTTATTACTAAATTAATAATAATAATAATAATAATAAATTTAAATTTAAATTAAAAAAAAAATAATAAAAAAATAATTAAAATTTAATAAATAAAAAAATAACGTATGGATTTCAACCAAAATCTAATCAGCTCTCGAGATTGCTGTTACAAACCAGTATATGAAATTTGAATAAAATCGGTTTACGCGTTTTGAAAAAATCGTGGACGAAAAAATCGCGCACACACACACGCACATACGCACACACATCCGGACATCATTGCAAAATTTGTCTCAAACGATTTGTACGGACTTATAGACTATGGAAAAAATGCTAGTTCAAAAATTTTTTTTACTCGATTACAATACTTACTTTCCTTTACTATACGTAAATGGGAAAGTAATAATTATGTTTGTCGTTATTTTTTTTGATTAATAATATAAGTTCTTAGAAATTGAATACAACATCGAGCAAGTGCAATTCGCAGCTTAATTTGTAATATTAAAATCTTCAATAATATAATAAAGATAATTTCATAATTTAGTTGTGTCGGAATCTTATTTAAAATTGATGTTTTTATTTTTGTAGGGTTTTATTTATGTAGGTACATTAAATTTCATAAATTGCAAAAGTTTTTCTAAATTTAATGAGTAATTTATATTTAAAAGAAATACTATAAACGTCTACTATTTAAAATGCGCACGTAATCAAAACGATTTAATTTAATTAGGAATGCACTCTCCGAGTTTGTTATCTTATCATAGTTGCTAGTGTTGTCCGCTGCTTTTAAAAGCACTAGTTGTCGATACGATTAGTTTATGGACATGGGACGGCAGGGGAGTAAAGATAAAAAAGAACAGATTGTTGTTTGAGTGAGAGGGATATACTATTTGCAATTCCTCCATATGCTTGCGTCTCTTTATAAACTCATATACTCAATGGCAGAACGCAGTGAAAGGCCTGGAGTATCTCGAAAAAACGAAGGATCACTCTATCTTGCTTTATAGTTGTCACTCGGCTTGATCTCTATGGCAGGTCATCCACGTTCCCAACCTCTAAATATCGTTTCGCCCATTTCTTGACGAAACTTTCCGACTTTTTTTTTATGTATTTTGCAGCCGATTTATATTATAGTTTCGGTCCTTTAACGTGTCGAATAATAAACACTGCTTCGTACCGTTTCAAATACATTTCACTCATTATTGTAACAATAAACAATTCACTAGAATTAATAATGCTAAACACCGGTAAAGGTTATATTGCGTATTAGGGAATGAGTCAAAGGTTAGTATAAAAAAAGAGATGGCGTTGTGGTGTCTGTTTTCTGAACAATAGACGTCACGTTCTTGTTGATCAGACTGTATGTCCAGAAAACTAGTAATTTTCTGGTGAGCGAAGCGATTGTTGAAATATTGTTTTAGTAATTTTTTATTTAATACAATAAACACATCTCATAAGTAGGTACTATAATTTCGTGCAATAAAATAAAAATCAAGAAATTTGGTTAGGTCATTAGGTCAATACAAACTTTTGGTATATAATTCGTCTAGTTCTACGTCGTAATTGGGTTAGTGAACGCATTTGACGATAATCCGCTACACTGTAGTCATAATCAGACACAGTACAACATTTCACGACAGGCAGATGGATTTTGTCGGTTAAATATTACATTTAGGCTAATATTAAATGTAAACTTTCTTATTGAGAATTTAACTAGCTTCAATTTTTATACGAACAATTTTTTTGTAAAGTTAATAGTTTTGAAGATATTATTGAAAAACCATAAATTGTCACTTAAAATCTAAGATGGCGGACACTTCCGGACCTCGGAGGAATGGCGACTTTTTTTTGGTTAAATAGGGACCTAAGACAAAACTTTTTGCCAAATTTCAAAACTTTATGATTTATTGCAAGCAAACATCATTTTTGGTTCCGTATTGACTGGACTAGTTACTTGAAGTCGGCACCTACGTGGATTGTACTAGGCCCAGGGTTGTCCTGTAAAGAAATATTTTTATTTGATGGTTCTTCTATTGTACTCTCTGTTTTATTAATTATTTGGATTTTACTGTACAGTGGGTCAATTTTTCCTGGTTTGTTTTTTCTTATAAACGCGACGTCTGTATATATTTGTATTACTTTATTTTTATTTCGTTTCTCTAAAACAAGTTTTTCCTTTTCGTGGGCTTTACGATAGATTTGGTCTATGAATGGCAAAAGTTCGTTTTTTCTCTTACTATTGTATTCTTCTTAAATGGTCACGTTTAGTGATAGGTAAATTTCGTGTTCAGTTGGACCGTATAAGATGGAAAAAGGAGAAAATCCTGTGGCTGAATGGATCGATTGGTTATAAATGAGGATTGCAGTTATTGTTTGATTTTGTGGAATCTCATTAGGTGATTTTAGTTTAAGGATGTAATCTCTACAGGAGAGTTTGAATTTTGATTGTTTATAGTAGTAAAGTGGAGTTCGATTTTATGAAATCGACAATATTCTTTGAATGTTTTGTTGAAAAATTCTTTGGCCTGGTCACAAACCATACGTTTCAGGTATATTATGGTGACAGAAATAATGACGGAGTTGGTTCCATCGGAGACTGGTTCCATCTATAATGAAATAGTCTTGGGCGTATTTCAAGAAGGAATTGATTATAGTCAGAAATTTACAGTTTTGGAAGGAAAATGTGTCGATAAATCATTGTGTCGTCTAGATATCTTTCGTTAGGGGGTTCTCCCAGTAATGGAATCATTGATAATTCATTAAGTTCTTTGTTATGTAGTTCGATATGCAACAACGTTTTCTTTATTTATTCTACTATGGAATTTTATGGAAACTAAATTTAGTTTCCATCTAATCAACTTAAAGTTAGGTTCTTTAATTTTATGGAGCCAAACTAAGGGATTGTGGTCAGTTTTTATAGAGAATCTTCGTCCGTATAAATAAGGTCTAAAATGTTTGGTGTTATGAATTATGGCAAGTAATTCCTTCTCAATGGTACTGTAGTTTCTCTTTGCTGAGTTGAGCGTTTTGGAATAGTAAGCTATCAATTTGTTATTTTGACTGAGTACACTCCTATTGCTACGTTAGAAGCGTCGGTGGCCAGTTTAAAATTTTTTAAAAATCTGGGTATGTTAGGATGGGTGCATTTGTCAATAGTTTTTCACATAATTCAAAACATTCTTTATATTCTGTATTTTCCTTTAAACATTTGAATATTAGTTGAATGTGATTGAGGTGTTCTTGTTAAGATTTAGAAAAAATGACTACGTCATCAATGTAAACAAAGCAGAATTTGTAAAGAAAATCTTTTAATAAGTGGTCCTTCATTCTCTGGAATGATGCAGGAGCGTTCTTTAATCCGAAAGGCATTCTAAGTTATTTGTAGCAGCCGTTGTTTACTGTAAATGGTATTTTTTCTATGGATTCGAAATCCATTTCTATATGATGGAATTCTTGGGCTAGATCTAGTGTTGTGAAGTACATAACATACATCTGCCAAGGTTGTCTAATATTTCTTCTATTCGGGGTAGCGGGTATTTGTCTTTACTGTTTTATCATTCAATTTTCGGTAATCTATGACCATTCTAAATTTTATTTTTCCACTCGCGTCTAGTTTTTTAGGTACTATTCCATACATGTGTATTGTGCACTATAGGATGAAATTGAGGGTCTTATGTTTTTATTATCTAATAAATACTTTTTGTATTTGCTGTTGTATTTCAGTTTGCATGGCTGTAGAATGTCTGAAGTACTTAACAAAAATTGGGGTTTCGTCAGATACGAATTTTATGCTTTACGTGATTAGTAAAACTGAGGTCGGAATTTTCGTAATAAAAGATATCTTAAAATTGACACACAAATCGGCAATTTTCTGTTTTTCTTCTTTATTAAGGTGATTAGTTCTAATTAGCTTGTGGATTATCTGTAGACGTTCGTTGGCCTCATCTCTCGTAGATTGTGTAATATTAAAATATTTTGTGGGTAGTACGTAAATTCTCTCAGTGAAGTTGATTTGTATTGATTCTATTGGTTTTGTAATTTTGCAAATTCCGTCTTTTGCTGTAGCTACATTCAGGTATTTCTAAAGTCTCATTTATTTTTGTGTAAGGTATGAAGACTTCGCCTTTGTCAATCGTTACTGGGACATCGATGTAATTTTTACTGGTAGTTTTAGTATTAATTTCATTATTGTTATATTTTAAAAAGAAGGGTATCTGGATTCTAGGTAGGAGGGCAGGGAGGTATCCCCACGTACACTTAAGCCACTAAATCGGACCCATTGTACTACCTCCGATGCAGCGGTTCTCCGTCCTGTCACTCCTCAAGCCATTCTATTTCCAGGATGAATTCGAGTATCTTGGTAGGCGATGTGTCACTGATTCTGGCCATGTTAGGCCAGAAGTCCTCTAGCATGGCACCTCTAGTTGACGCTAGCGACGGACAGTGACAAAGAAGGGTATCTTGGTATTTTGTAAAGTAAGAATTTTGTTATAAACTTACCGCTGTATTAATAATTAATTAATATTTAAGAGAGTGTTGAAACCGATTTTAGTTAAAACGCTGATTAAAGTTCAACAACCAATGAAAACCTTACACGTAAAGGTACGTTTTGCAAGCAACTGCATTAGCAGCACCGCATAACCTTGGTTAACTGCTCTTATGCAATATCTGTTATGTGGTTTGCTAGACGATGCAATTGAAGCGCAGCACAGCGTGCCGAAGCAGTACGACGTCGCTACACATCGTCATTGTGCAGTTGCATTCGTCCACTGCTTATTTGCAATTTCTGCATAGTGGTTTGCAAGGAACAGCGACTGCAGGCGTTCAAGTCCTTCTCATATTTAACTATGAATCATACATGACGGTCAACTTCATACTGCGATGAGAGCAGTAGGTAGGACTGCAACGCTACCGATGCGATGTATATTTAAAATAATATTTCTAATAAATATTTAGTTGTAAAAATAACTATATTTGTTTATTATTTTAAAACAGTATTTTTTACGAATTGTAATTGAAATACTTCTGAATATTATAATGGTTCATCTAGATCAACCTATTTTTTTTATTAGTTTTCTGAGTTTACCTATACTATAATTTATTATTAAAAACAATCTTCGTAGGAAAAAAAACAATTACTTATTTCTATTGCAAAAATAGAAAAATTAAATTAACCATATCAATATTAAAAAAAAAACATAAAAATTTTGTTAACTTTCAAGAACTCAAATAATTATTCATTTATTCATTGATTGTGATTATTCAAAGGTAAATCAACATTTCGACCTCTTCGGAAAGTGCACCCTGTGTTTGTAATGACTATGGAACTCCTATGCTTTTAGATAATCATTTTTTGTTTATGCCAAGAGCATAGTAGTAATCAAAGCCTCGAGATAAATAACATTCTTAAATAAACAAACTGATAAACTCATTGAAACTTAAAACCCACCCGGCTGATAAGGTGTTCTGTTTATAAACAATCTATTGCAGTTACACTGAAAACGCGTCTAGCAAACCAGGTATAGCAGTTGTCGCCAACGCCGGCAGTAACTGTTCTGCAGCGACTGCTTTTAGCAAACCATACCTTAAGGCTAACGAACATTTGTGATTGGTATTTTATGACGAATTCCTTAAAAAGGGTTTGTAAACCGGGATAGGGACGTTTCGCCCCCACCGTTTAGCATCCTCCGTACCTAAACCTAATCCGGGCACCTCTCAACAATAACTATTACTGATACAGGGTTGACCAAAATATGTTTTTGATTGGCTTATTTTGAAACGTCCTGCATTGACCTGCACTAAAGTCGTTAAGTCATGGATTATTAAGGATACTTGGGAGTTCTGGTGTCGTTCTGGTACCATTGCCCAGATACCATGGATTATTTGTTTGGAATTACCTATAATTTTGAGTTTTGAAATATTTTGCAATATATTTTAATAAATAAATATTAATTTTAAATTATCTGACTTTCAATTTATTTAATATTAGATGGCCCGACAGAAGTTGTCCTGTCCAAATTTCAATAAATACACAATTGCCTCATTCTGAAGGAACCGTCTAATTACTTAAGTGGAGTTAGTCGCAAACGAAGTAAGTAAGCAAATATGACGAATAGGAGAACTACTAATAGTACGTAAACTCGCAAGCAAAATAGGAAACAAAATCGCATAACGTAAAGACGATTTTTGTAATTTTTTAGCCCCCCTTCTACTGTGTAGGAACGTAATATTGCGTCCCGTCCACATTTTACGTAAGAATTAATTAAAAACGGTGGGGACTAAAAGGTGGGGGCGAAACGGTCGGGGGCGAAACGGTACGGAGGCGAAACAGCGGGGGCGAAACGGTGGGGTTAAAAGGTCGGGGCGACACCGTCGGGGGCGAAACATCCCGGGGCGAAACGGCGGGTGCAAAACGGTAGGTGCGTCATATAACCTATATTATGTTTGCAAACTTCAATTCCAAGTAATTCTACTTATTTTAACCTTTCACGTATCCGACCCTTTCTACCATACGACCGAAAATAGGCCTCGTTTAGGTCGGATGTTTACAGTACCTACTATAAAAAATAATACAAATTTTAGTATTATACAATGAAATTCTAAACTTTTCTTTATCAACGGAAAGGAAAATAAAAAAACTGTTCGCTCACTACTAGTTTTCTGAAAATACTCGTATGTTTCAAATTTCAAGTCAAATCATCGATTGCAGCCTCTGAAATTATGTACTATTACGCCGTTTTAAAAATGTAGTACCTGGTTGAACAATGTTGTATGCGAAGTTCGCTAGCTGCTACAAAATATAATTTTTTTTAAATAAAATTATTGCAAGAACAGTTTTTCCGAAATTAAGTCTCAAAGTTCACACCGTTTTAAGGTTGTTCACTGTAGGATAAACCTCTTAATATGAGTGGAATTTCTGTCAATGTAAACTAAATCACTGATAACACTGTTAATTATTAAGATTATAAAAAAATTTAATATTAAAATTTAAACGCGACTGGTATTTTTAAAAGTAGTTTTGTGTGCTTTACTTTTTTTCCTGCAATTTATAGGTGATTGTGATAAGAATTGTTTACTAATAAACGTTGTTGTAGATACCGAGTGGGATGATTTAAAAAAAAATGCGAAAAAATTGAAAGAAAAGGAGAAACCACAGATTAAAAAGGTTAAACGGTTAATATCAAAATTTGGAATAGATAGACGATTTTCATCAGAAAAAGAAAACTTAAATGTAGATGGTCAAAATTTTAAGCGTAATCCAATTTTGATTAAGAATAAATTAACAAAATCAAAAATTGCATTAAGTATGCCTCTTTTAGATGATGAAATTGATGTTCCATATACGTTGAAACAACTTCGGCATGATACATTAATAACGAAAAATACTGAAAATATTTCTTTTAACGGAGAAGCATCGAAATGTAATATTAAAAATGACAAACCTGCGTTGAACATAGAACAACATTTAGATAAAATCGAATTTATGAACTTCTTGCATTTAAGGGATAATAATAAATTAAAAATTAATATATTACAAAATATCGCGATCAGCTCCAAATATGATGTTAACTTAAAAGAAAATCAAAAATTATCTGAAATAATTAAAGAAAACAAATATGATATCAAAACTGAGAATGTTGTTTTACAGTCGGGAGCAAACTTGGAATTACAGAAAAAACTTTCCCCATCCACGTCTGATAGTAATAACATACTCGATTATTATTCTGAATTGGTAAAAACAACAGAATTAGATCACTTAGTAAACAATAAAGAAGACCACGAACAAACAATTCTTGAAAATGAAAATTTTGATTATTCAATTAATAATTATTATAATGATAACCACGATCGCTATAATGAACTTCTTGATGAACACGAAAAACAATTACCTTCAATTAAAACCGTTGTGTCCGATGATGATACTGAAATTAATCAACCTTTACCATTAATACCACTTAAAAGAAAGCATTCTATTAAAGTGTGCGGGAGAAGTCATAGACAACCAGATATCAATGAACAAAAGTGGGAAGTTAATTCAAGATCTTATCAAGTAATATGTGCAGGAAGATTTTTACGTTCACGTTTTGATTACAGTAAATTAGATGAAGCATTTCTAGACGTTGTAATATTTCTACCAAATCGAGATCCAGATCAAGATGAAAAACGAACATGTATGATTAAAGTATCAGCTCTTCTACTGCAAAATAATACTTTAGATTTGATTATAAATCCTTTACTAAATAAAGTAAAAAGTTTCACTGAACCTGAAGCTGCTTTTGTTTTACAGAAGAGTGTGGATTTAATAATGGAACAAATAGTCCTTTACCAAGTGGATGGACTTCCAAGTAAGAGTAAAAGCTTTACATTTTTAAATTATAAATTAAAAAAAATATTTTCAGGTTTTAAAATTTGTTCGAAACAAACTAATAACTATGTCGTTCGTTCATCGAAAAATAAACTTTTATATGCAGAGATTGATTCAGATGACGACATCAGCGATGAAGATGATCTAAATATTGAATATGATCTAAACGTTGATTTTAAAAATTGTATTTATTGTCGTTATAAAAAAATTACCAAGAGAAGAAATTCGTTTACTATTCAACTGTACAATGGCGTTATTAAAGTTAATGGTAAGGACCGCTATTTTAATACATTAAGAGGCGTAGTCATTTTTCAGTAATGTAAAATACTATTTTTATTTAATTATTTATTTTTAAAGTCACCGATTTTAAACTTGAGGGAAATGAGTCAAAAAGAAAAGATACAAGCTTAACATTTTATTATATTAAAGAATAAAAATTAATTTTTCAATGTTCCGCATTAGTTTGCACCTTTTCTCTTTGAGTTACCAAGGAAGGATTATTTCAGTTATTTTATTATGCATGCAAGTTTTAATTTTTTATCAAGTGGAAGTTATATTTTAAGTAGGTACAGTAAATTCACGTTCAACAGATGCAATCGAAAATTCAAATTTTCCGGCTAATTAGGATGTAAAGATACTTGGTTTTTATTACAAATCGGGAGCGAACTAAAATAAGTGCCGCTCATGGGATTTGATGCCGACTAATTGGATGCTGGTTGAACGCGAATTTACTGTTTCATAAAATTTTTAACTTTTATCTATGTACTTCTATGTACATAATAATAATTATGTAGTTTTTAAATAACATATTGCAAGTTACAAAATTAATTTTTAAAAATAAATATATTACAGCAAAAAGCGTTACAAATCTATGCAGTGGTTTTGAGTTAATTCATTTATTTTTTTTTATATTTATAAGGTAGTGAGTACTCTTGATCATGTCATATATGTTAATTTATAACATTTTACTATTTTTACTTTATATGTACTTGTGTATTATAAAAATGTTATGTTGTTTTTATTGTTCCTTTAACATAATGTTCGTATTTTATTTATGATTATAAAAATAAAACAAATTTTCTATTAAACTAAATTATTTATTGTACCTACTAAGTTTTTTAAAAAGCCATATAATAGTCATTTCAGTTTAAAATTTCATGTTGTTTATGAATTAATAATTTTTTAAATCCTCAATTTAGTTTGTTAGCATCACTTAAAATTTTGTTGAAGCTATTATCAACTTGGAACCATACATTGTAACGAATACTGTTTTATTAAAGTCCGGGCTACTTCTGCATGCCCTACAGAAAAATATATTTTGCTAAAATAAAACTGCATAATATGTTTAATTTTATTTACCTAATTGCAATTCTATGTATAACACCAACATAATAATTTGTGCTGGAATTTTACAAACAGATCTACCTTGCCAAACTTGTTTCAATAATGCTGATGCTTGATCAAACTGCCCTAGCAAAGTCTTGCATACAGCTAAATTATATTGCATCGTTGCATGTGCACTTCCCATATCAACGGGAAACCATTCTAAAAAAATTATATAAATCCAAGAATCAAAATAAACAAATATATATTTACTTGAAGGTGGATTTGTTTTAATAGCCTGAACCTCTATATCTTCTTCGACAGGAAATTCGATTGAAATATCTTGAATGAGATCGAGTTTTAAATGCTCTTGTGCCTCGCTGATTTTATCTAATAATACCAGCGCTTCCGCCGAATACAAATGTCCCAATAATCTTAAAGATTTTCAATTAGTAAAAGCATTAATCGATTAAAATTTCTTCTTAATATCTACCTATGAGCGCCAGAAATTTTTGGTTGTGAAAGTAAATTGTCGGCATATTCCAAGGCTAAAATGTAATCGCCCAAACATAAAGCAACATATGCGCTAGCTGCAAGAATTGCATTTTTCAACACAGCAATACAGTTATCAGAGAATGGAGTTGAAGGTGCAGATCCTGAAGTAGGTGGAGGTTGTGATCCCGCAGGTCCATGGGCGGGTAATAATAAAAGCGAAACCGGTGATATTATCGTATCAGTTGGAAGTAAAAGATACGCATTTTTTAAACATAGTGAAGCAAACTCCAAGGTCGGTACTGGTACTGCATAAGATTGCCCTTCTGCACTAAAATTGAAATCTGATTTCTGAAATGCAAGTTTAGTTATAATACTTACCTATATTTTTTGTCTTTTGTTAAATTTTTTGCTAATATAACTTTTTTATGTTTTTTTGAACCTATAACGTCGACAATAATTTCCTTTTGTTTCTTTTGTATATCAAAATCTATTTCATTAGACTAAAATTCTGTTATTGTAAAATATACAACATATTTTAATCAAATTCCTTACCTCTTTGTGCAATCGAATGCAACATTCTCCTAATCTGAGCCACAACCTTGCGTTCCGATGATACCTTCTAACGGCAACTATTAAGCAATCAAAGGCGTTCGCTGGACGTCCCGCATGAAGTAATGATATTCCAAGATTGTATACAAGTTCATGATATCTTGAAGCGCCTAATGTGTATAGCTGTCTTTCCCCTGAAGTTAAAAGACAACTTATAAAATAAGATCAGAGCTACGCTTGCGGCCTGACGCAGTGACAAAACTGTCACTGTCACGTGTTGCAGCTCCATCTATGCAAGCCAAATAAATAAATACTTGCTTCACGGATTCATGATTTAATATCGGCATACATAATATTACATTCTTACTCTGTTTAACCCTTAAGTTGGCAACGTATCTCACAAGATACATAGTTTCAAAAATTCCATTTATCAGGTAGGGTTGAAAAACTTCAAAAGATATAATCTCCGATACAAAGAATTTTATGCCGAAAAATTAGTGCTTGCCAAGTTTAGGGTTAATAATACTATAATGACACGCATAATTGATTAAGTTTATGAATTTTAATTTTGACCAATAGTTTGAGATTTAAATAAAGTATGAATTCATAGTAGGTATTGATAAAAATACATTGGATAAGATTTTCTGATGAGCTGGGCAACTCAGGAGAATAACCGGGCAACTACTGTATTTTTTTTATTGTTGATCAACCTAGTGACGACATTTCTTCTCTTGAAATTAGTCTCCCTCTTAAATTTCGTAATTTACTTTTAATCCTACACGTGAACCATATTTTACGCCCTTATGGATAACACATGTTTAACTGTTCCTTAAAAGATTCATATTTCTCATGTAGGGTTAATACACAAATATTAAAATGTTCAACTAGTGAAAATACTAGATCAAATTTCAGCTCTGTAAGATGGCATTTTAGTTAAAATAGAAGTTCATTTAAGGATCGAGTCTGATGTGTTGATTTTGAAAAATTGATTTATTTTTAATTATTTATTTTGAAAGTACAACGTATGAAGAACGCGATTTTCTCGATATAACATTTTTCCGATTGGCCCAGGCCAAAAACAAAAATCTACCGTACCGATTGAGCTGAAATTTAAATATGTTATTCTAAACATCAATGGCTATCGCAGGTAGCTGAATTGTTAATTTTTATCAAAAATTTCCTGTTTTACCCCAAACTTCGAAGAAAAAAATCGCAATTTGTTGATTTTTTTTTCACAAGTCCGTAATTGATTTATTTTTTATTTTAAATGTCTAAATCTGCTACCTGCGATAACGACAAGCTTACAGAACAATATTTTTTTTGAATTTTTTGTTTAAGATTACCTGAACCGATGTTACCGCCTGCGCCAGTCACATGCCTTTTTTTAGGTGTGCACTTTGGCCATATTAAACAACTATATAAATATTATAAAATTAACTTAAAAAATTTGGTTTCGTGAAATTAAAGATGTCAATAATAACATATAAAAATTTTGAAATGATTGGATGTTATTTTGTAGTACAAAAAAATTCCTGAAATATCCCTGTAAAAAATGCAATTACATCAGACTCCATCCTTAAACATAATATATGGGTTTTAAAAATTATGGCTTGTATATAAACTAGCTTACCGGTTTCTTTTGAATTTTGATTATATGCTAGATCTTCTTTCAATGCCTTTTGATAATAATGACAAGCAAAATGAAATTTTCCGATTGCATGATGAACTACTCCTAAATTGTTATACTGCATAACTAATGCTGATTCACCCACATCACTAAAATATTTTGTTCACTATTTTTCATTAAATAAAGAATCTTTTACTTACTTGTAAGTTAAATCATTGACGGAAATGTTGTTTAAAATTTCAATAGCTTTAGTATAATTTCCACCTAAATATTCGTAGTTGGCTTCTAAAAAATGAGCTCCTACGTTCTACAAAAAAAGCAATATTTTAATAATAAATTTACTTTTTTTTTATATAACAAAAATTTGATATAAACATTATTATAAAAATTTTATTATTAATGAATACTGATCAGGGTTGAAAAAAACATGTGTTTTTTAATTTAAACAAAAAACATTTTTTTAAAACCGATTTTATCAAGGTTTTTATTGTTAAAGCAGGTTTTATATTAGCTTTTAAAACACAATGAGTGTTAAACATCAATTATTAGGAACATTATATGGATGATACTCGCGTCCTTATTAGTTTAATAGCAGAGTAGATCGGGGATTCACATACAGTAACCTGATTAAATTTGGAACATAATAATCATAATGGACAATTCACCTCAAAATGGCATTTATTGATAGTTCAATATACCTCTAATCAGAATATTTGAGTGATTTATCAAAATTCTGTATTGTCAGCCCGCAAAAAATTAATGAAATGCTATAATTTATTTGAAAAAATCACGTGATTGAAATCAGGATGTGACGACATGAGCCTCAACAATTGGTGCCAATACACTAGTATAATTTCCACTAAAGTATCTACCAAGTAAGTACCAACCGGTAATGAAGTTATGAAGTTACCAAATTTTAGTTACTAATCGCCATTTTGATGACGTCAAAATCCTCAAATTTCAAATTAAGTCAGCCATATTTATTAATACAATTTCGCGCGACAAATATACATTTAAATTTCAATATTTTGTTCTGGCTTTATTTGTGAACGAAATTTAAAAAAATTAAGACACATTACATATGTTGTTATGTAGAATATTAATATGCTAAAACAAAGAGTATGTATATATAGAGGGACAGCCATTAACAAATATTTGTCACAAGTTTTTGTTAATGGCTCTGCTACGCCATCTAGTAGACGGTGTGATCTCTACGTTTTAATTTTTAATTTTTGGCTGATCCTTTATATACAGGGGGGTATTTTTACAAAAATAAGTTTTTACATGTTAATTTCCTATGTTCAGCTAACTCATTCAGCACCCTGTATATAGAGGACCAAAAATAAGGACGTAGAGATAACCCCCTCCACTAGATGGCGTAGCAGAGCCTTCAAGAAATACTTGTGACAAGTATTCCCATAAGAGCTGTCCCTCTATATATACATACTCTTTGGCTAAAATTAAAAATCATGCAAATTGTCCATTATGTTGATAAATAAATTTCTGACGAAAGCGATAACTGTCGCTGAAAGCTCAAATATAATTTCTATTACATAACTTGATTTAACTTGTTATATTGAAGTTTTTAATGTTATTTATTCTCACAAGTTAAGATTTATATATTTAAATACTTTAATTTCATTTACTCTCCAACTGGGCTTTCGCCCCTGGACCCCCAACAACTCGAAGTTTCTCTAATTGGAAGTTTTTTGGTGGTCCCTTGAGATTCGAGTTAGGGAAGTTTGACTGTATTTGCTTTGAATTAGTTTAATTTTATTTTTTAAAAATCAAAAGTTCTGCATTAACATTTTCTTAGATTAGAATTTATTCTGTTATCGTTAGAAAGGGTATTAGATCCTTATGGTCTGATGCTTGAAGAGAACCCTGGTTCGAGCCCGAGAAAGAACTGTATTGATATTAATTGACAGGATATTATTTAGTCCTACTTCCGTTCGAAATGACTCCACTCACTTTTTAGTGAGACGTGTCCCATCCGCCACTGAAACTCCTATAAAACATTTCCAATGGTACCGGATTGAAGTATCTCAAAAACTTTTCGATTCAATGTCATAGTGATTTTACATTTTCATACTCAGAAAAATCCGCAAAGAAAAATAAGGGTTGTCAATAAAAATAATTTGCGATGGCATCCCAACTCAAAATTTTATTTTTCAATGGTAAAAATGTAATATTTCCGACGATTTTCTCAGAAAGTTCCTCTAAAATTGTTTTATCAAATTTGTTCCAAACTTTTTAAGACTAAAAATATTAGATAAAATAACCAATCATATTTTTGAATTTGAATTGCTATTTTATCTGATTGGTTATTTATTTAATTTATCTAATAGATTTATATTTTAGAGATATCTCGAAGTGAAGAAATGGAGTGTATTATTGTAACTGTAATGTAAAAATAGTTTTGCTGCGTAGTTAGACAATGAAAAGGCTACTTCTATCGATATTTTCATATAATAATAATTATATTAGTGAAGTATATACAAAGAAAGTGTCACATCACATCAAGTTGAAATTTGTAATGAAAATTAAATAGAAGTTACTTTCAAAATGGAATTTGATTTAGTTAATGGAAATCCTTTAATAGTTTAATTATTACCATAAAATAATTTTAACGTATGAAAATGTCCGAAAAATCATTACGTGTATTAATTAAACCGTTATTAATTTTCGGGAAACTGTTAGGTACTGTATCATTTACCTTCGATGAAAAGGGATATTATCAATCAAACTATCTCTATGTAGTTTTGATTGTGGTAGCTATTTCATACGCAGCTTTTACAGCTGCAGCAATATACGTTCGCATAAATTTTAACTTTACTTCTACTATTACCACAATCACCGATATTTTACAAATAACATCTACTGCTATACAAATTATTACAATTTGGATAACAAGTGCATGTTTTCAATATAAACATATTAAATTATTAAAATACTTGGAAGAAACTCAAAAGAAGCTTCGAATTCTGAATCCATGGATTTATTTCAATAGGAAAGAAAAATTTATTTGGGCACAGATAATTCTACGATTAACACTAATTATTGTGTCATGTATTGTTCAACACATATACTTGGAGTTTGGAAATCACCTAATTATAATAATATTCGATATAACTTTTTACTTTCCGATGTTAATAAACGCAGGACTATGTGCACAAATATCAACCTACATTATGATAGTCAAAGACAGCTACGTAATACTAAATCAACATTTAACTAGCTCATCGAAATTCTGCAAAAAATTTCCACGGAATAAAAAATGGTTAAAAATGATAGCAATTTTAAAATCAAAACAATCTTTGATACAGTCAACATCTCCATTATATCACGAATTGAACAAAATATTATATCTTATCAATACTATATTTGGAATATCGTTATTAACGACTTTTGGAGTATGTTTTGTAATCATTATTATTGATCCCTATTATATTTTGCTTTTGGTGCAAGATTCAAATGATATCCAAATGGGACCAATGTTTGCGACGATGTGCAATTGTGCTCCATACCTTTTAGACGTATTTTACCTTTGTTACTTATGTAACAACACAGTTGAAGAGGTAATAAATTAAAACCAACTGGCTGTGAACGTTACAAATATTTAAATAATCGCTACACCGAAAACAATAATAATTAATAAAAGATTCACAGCATTCATGATATAAACATTTTATTTATGAATTTGTTTATCAATATGATGATCCATTTTTTTAGTAGTTTCCCAATAATAAAACAGGTCTCACAAAAATTAACAGTTTTTTATAACCAAGATGGAAATAGGTGATTTCCAAGGTTTTTGGTGTGTTGGAAACGAAACCGTCGTCAAAATTGTTCTAGCATGTCAGAATATTAAGATATCGTGACTTAAATGTGTTTAATGTGTTAAAATGAGTTTATGTAACAAAAGTAGCGATTTTTTCTCTCAACTCAACTATTAAATCATCGTGAAGCGATTTTTCTTCTCCGAAATGTAGCACCTAAAATTTAACCAGTAGACCCGAAATCAACGTTTTGTGCCAAAACTGCTAAGAGTAAATCAATCACGTATTTTACATGAAAGCTTAACATATAAGGGGTTTTTGAGTCACTGAGTCAAAAATTTATATGGCGGCTTCAAATGGCCCCTACGTGATTTAAGTTTTCAGGTCTACCAGTTAAATTTTATGTACTAAATCTCGGAGAAAAAAGTCGCTTCGCGATGATTTAATAGTACAATAATAGTAGAATAGGAAGGTAAAGACTAGCACTAGTGTTATACTTTATAAAGTCAAATACACATGGTTACAATATCTTAAAATCCTGACTTGCTAGAACAATTTTAACGAAGGATTCGTTTTTAGCACATCAATACCTTCGGGATCACCTATTCTCATCATTAGTTATGAACCCTTGTCGACCTGTCGAGGGTTTAGAGTCAGAAGGGTGTAACTACAAAAATAGCTGTTTTGAGTTACCTTATTTCTATAGCAAATTTAATAAACATTTATCACGGTACTATGTTAGTTTACTATCCAAACAACTCGTAAGATATTATATTACCTAAAAAAGAAATTGAGAAACCCGTAATTACCAGTATACTTGCTTGAAAATGTCGATTTTTCTTCAATATCTGAAATGTGGTAATTTGTAGTTACATCCTTCTGACTCTAAACCGTCGCTGAGTAATTAGACTTTGGGAATCCTTAAATCTAATTAAAGTAAAAATTTGTGATTTACAAACTCTAATTTTTATTTTATGAGATATTCTAATTACTAAATCTATTTATTTTTCGTGTTTATCAGAATTATAGCAATTACCTATATAACTTTTTGTAACATTTTGCAAATACATGATGGAACACGAATTCGGAATCGACACAGATAATTATACTTTTAGGCCAATTTATCGGGAACGCTCATTTACAAATTACAAAACAATGCAGAGTTCGATAAGGACAGAGAATGGTTTTCGCTGCAATTAATTCATGAAAAAATTGAATTTAAAGCGGCCGATTTTTTCCAAATCAGCTATAGTTTAATATTTTCGGTAAGTTTTAGGAAAATAGTGGCGATATGACTAACATTTAGTAAATTTTAGTTAATGGGTGCCGTAACTACATATTTGGTTATATTGATACAATTTTCGACTAATTCCAGTAGCTTGTAAAATATGGTAATTGAAACTAATAACCAAAATTTAATTTACAAGAAAAAACAATATCCTAATTAAAAATTATTGATTGTCAAAATATTTGTACGGAACTACCTACCTATATAATATAAATTCATAAATGTATTGACACTAAAAAACCAATTATTAATATCTACTTAATAAAATTATACTTTACATCAGCATACATTTATGTATATCCAAAGTAATCAATCATTTCACATACTACCTCCCCAACTATACAAACGCGTGTATTTTAGTAAATTGTGTGAGTTACAGCTGAACATTTTCTGTTCGAGTTACTTTCTTTATAAAAATGACTACAAATTTCTACCAAGCAATAAATCCATTACTTGTGATCTCCAAAATATTCGGAGCAATATCAATTACATTTAATTCGTTAAAATACCAAGTGTGCAAATTTCAAATTTACTTTAAAATTGCATTATGTTTTATTTATCTAATATTTTTTGGATACACCGTCTATATACGCAAACAGTTTATTTATTACAGTATGATGATGACGACTACCGATATCATGCAATATGGTGTTACAACTCTACTAGTAATAACAATATGGATTTTCAGTGCCCGCTATCAAAATAAAAACATAAAAATCCTAACGAGAATATTAGGTTTGGACAAAGATATGAGAAAGTTGGGAGTTTGGATAAGCTATGAAAAACTCAACAAGCTCATTTATTACCAAATTTTTGTTCGTTGCCTACTAAGTCTGGTAGTTATTGCATATCGATCTATCGCAATGAACTACTCGAAACATATCTCTATTTTAAATGCAATTTTACTATTATTTATAATCGAATTTCCCGTGATCATGAATACTGCGGTATGTCAAGAGGTGTCGGTATACATTGCAATTTTAAGAGATCGTTTTCAAATTTTAAATAAACATTTGGATGCATTGCAAACCTCTTCCAATGGTTTGGCTAAAAACGATATAAAAATAATTAAATTGACCACATTCTTGGGCACCACATTAAAGATGTTGAGAACAGTATGTCCTCTACATCACGAATTGACTAAAATATCTGAAATTATTAATGCACGTTTTGGAATTGTACTGCTTATGTCTTTTCTCAACACTTTCATAAGTACTGTTGTAAATTTATATTTTTGTAGTAAAGTTTGGCAGGACAAGAATTCTCCTAATAAACTGGTAATAATTGTTGGAACAATTTTAAATTGTGCAACGTACATCATGGAAACTATTTATATTTGCCATATGTGCAATACTACAGCAGAAGAGGTAAAATAAAATATTTGTTTAAATTATGCAGGCTGATTTCCTTAACCCTTGTCGTACCAACCGGGGTAAAAATGCACTCCAAATATCATTTTTTTTTCAAAAAATGTTGGTAGGTTTTTGGTAGTTGGTAGTCTTTTCAGATAATTGATATTTAAGGTAGGTACATAATAGCTACCATTACATTTGCTTGTAATTTAAACAAAATTGCTTGTCTTGCATTCCTGTAAACCTTAAAACACGGGATGCAAACGCAACCCACTTGGTAATTGCCGTAAAAGATAGGTTAGTACGACAAGAGTTCAAGTGAGATTTTACTAATAACTTTTTACCATATCAATATTTTGATTTATACACAGAATATAGTTAATATCGAGTTACACTACTTAAATCACGTATCAATCGACTATAATAACTTTTTACGAGGGTCGTTTAATTTCAAAGTTTAACGCTCGTATTACACTACTAAAGAGAGGTCAAAACACAAAAAGAAGGTGATATTTGAAATCTACAGACAATTTTACTACTTTTCCACATAATCGCCAAACTTATCAATGCCGAGTCGGTAGTGCGATGCGTCCAATTTTTTGACTAGTCAGTTACGGCGCCTTTGATTTCCTCTGTTGAATTGAATTGTTCGAATTGTAAACGACTAGACATTCCTCTCTACTTGGTAATCGTAGAATTAATTCATCGTTTGTGTACCACGGAACTTCATAAATCAGCTCTTTGACGAGTGCAACGTTTTCGTCGGTACTTGCATGCGCAGGTCGCTCTTCATTGTGCAACTGATCTGGACCATTTACGAATTACATCGCGCTACCATTTCAAGGCTCATACACGGTTAACCGTATACACTACACAGTTCTTGATAATTTTTTTTTATTTTTATATTTTCTCCAGCCAAAAATCGAACTACATCACGAAGTTCAGGTTTGGAAGCAACTTTCAATGGCAGTTCCATGGTAAAGCGTTATAAAATAGTTAAACTTCATTCGATTTGATTTCTACCTAAACAAACATGTTTACAATCGATGAGAGACTAACCTATAAAAATTTAATCGCCCTACCGTTTCACTGAGCGGAGAGCTAGGATTGTTAAACTTTGAAATTAAACGAACCTCGTAGTTTAATAATAATATTCCAATTTGGAAATATTGAATTTTTATTATGCAAAATATGATTTCAATCTAACTTACATTAAATTTGTCGTTCTGATCTTTACATAGTGGCATAATATACAAAAATTAATCCTTGAAATGAAATGATTTCATATTTTATTGTGTAGACGGATAAACGCGAATTGGCGATTTTTATATTATCGAGAAATAATTTACAGTAATACCTGAAATTGATATAATAGCGTCCATTAAGACTGTATGCTATATATAAATAAAACAATTCACTGTATTTAGAGCAGGTTATGCTAAGGCTGTTAAGGGGGTATTCTAGTCTAGAGACATGAATTTCGGACGGTTTTTGAAGCTTTGTACAAATAAAACAAAAAATATTTTTACTATCCATTTTTTATCATTTGTTTATTGATATTTTAAGATTACATAAACAATTACCCGAAAAAATCGCTCAAAATTCACAAAGTTATGAGCTGGCAAAGTGGGAGGTCCAAAATAAACTGGCGGCATGAACCGATTTATTTGAAATTTGGTGTGAATGTTCTTTATACATTCCTCTATCGCCTCAACCACGCTCAGATCAAAATTTTTAATTTTACTATTTTTAAAAAATTCGGAATTGTTAATTAAAACATGCCAAAACAATTTTTTTCAAACGGCTACCATTTTGTGAAAAACATTTTTTTTCTGCTATTGCGGCATCTATACTAATCAAGAATCCGTTCGGCTGTTTTCTTTCAGATGACCAGAAGGGTTGAAATGCTGCACGCCAGGAAGAAAAATATGAGCGATTACTGGCTAAGTAATCCCATTCAAACAACTAACAGTTTTCACCGCTAACAGATGAGAATAATGAGTTGCAAACTGAACAACGCATTGCAACTGAACCTAAACCATCGCCAAATTTTGTGCAAGATGATAATAATAATAACTGATGTTTATAACAGAATAAACAACTACTTTTGGAAATGATGGATGAAGTAGCAAAATACAACTATACTGTCAAAATTCTATATGGAGATTACATTCGGTAATTGGAGAAAACCATACTAATATTATTCAAAGTATAAAGCAAAGGAAAAACAACTTTCACATTTATAAACCTAAACGAGAGCGAAATTTTCGAGCAGTATTAAAAAATTTACAATCCCCTACCGATATGGAGAAATGAAAAAGAATGAATTGAAAAAAGCAAAGGTATCAAATATGTAAATTGTGGTGGTGCACATCCTGCAAACTAGATGATGGGAAACAATAACAGTAGCGATTATATCTAGCCTTATGGGAAAGCTATATGAAACCAAATCAAGATAACATCTTAAACAAGAACAATAATATACAATACACGATAATATGTCCTTAAATATTACAACGACGACCATCATACGCCCAATAGGAAAGTCAACTTATACACGATCAATTTAGCAATAATTATCAAAGTCAAGCCAACCCAGACATTCAGGAACAGCAATCAAACACCACCGAAGAGCTTAAAATTATGATGAAAATATTGACTGAACAATAGGAACCATGTTAACCCATTTCGGACCAAGCGCCTAGGACGTTGGAATATTTTTATGAAATTCTCACGAATGCCTTATTTTAGCTAAAAAATTATATTTTCATTAAAAAAAAATTATTATTTTTAAATTTTAAAAATTCTCGTTTTTTGGACATATTTTCGAAAGGACCAGGTGAATCTGAGAACAGATGAGAGAAGTTTAAAATATATTTATTTGTATTGCCAAAATACCAAACATGATATTACGTATAAATATTCACTTATTTTTTAAAATTCTTTTTATGAAATGTAAAAGTTGACTGTTGCGGCAACGCAACATCGGGACGAAATGGGTTAAACATATTGACCACCCTAGTCAATAAAATGGCTTAATGGTCGAAACATTCAAACTAGATACATACTATATGCTATGTGGAATGCCCCAACGGCTTGTACCAGAGAGCATAAGAACTTATTTTATTTCCATAAACACCTTTTGATATACGTAGACCACCTTGATGGAGCTGCTCATGATGGAACAGCAATAATTATTTAAATAAACTATTAAACACTACGAAATAGAAAAATAGCAGCATGACTACTTGCAAGCAAATAACATAATTGTTGAAAACCAACTAGGAAAACTAGTGATTTCAGCAATATACTGTCCACCTAAACATAATAATAAGAGAGAACAATATCAGCAATTCTCAAAACACTAGAAAATTAATTTATCGCTGGAGGTAATTTTAATTGAAATACCAACAGTGGGGCTCAAGGCTTACTATCACAAAAGGAAAATAATTATTTGCAACAATAAAAAATAACAATATGACAAGTTTATCGACATTTTTAACTTACTTTAACTTCATATTTAACTTACTGGCCCAGCGACTCAACGAAACTTCCGGATATGATTGATTTTACAAAAGGCATCAATATAAAGAAATTTAAAATAGAGTCGTCACTAGATTTATCATCGGACTACTATCCCATTTTATTGACATTGCATTTTCAAATTCTTTGTAAGAAGGGAAGTAGTACGTCAAGCGCTTCCACGATTTTAAAATTTCTTAAAAAATTGTACAAAAATACACGAAAAATACTGATTACGAGTATTCGATTGACTGTTTCCATAAGGGAAGCCCCGCCCATGATTTGTTTTTATTTTATACAAGTATTTTTGGTAAAAAATTGCACTAGAAAATGGCGGATCTACTTAGACACTGAATCTTTGAGTCGCTCTAATAATTAAAAACATTCTTGTAGTAGCCAGACTTCAAAAATTACAGATTTAGAAAGACAGGATCTCTATTTTTAAATTAAATGTGGATATAATTAACTATTAAATACATTTATAATATGTTGTTTTGGTTAGCAGTGAACTGTGAGTGGCTCCGTCTAGTTAAACACGTTGCTGCACCTATTTACATCGAGCACACGCACCGTCAACTGAATGAGCCATTTCTTATGTGAAAAATCAATATTTTAAATTAGATTTTGATGATGATCCTCAGACCTAAATGCATCAAATTCTTAACATTTATCTATAATTCAGTATGTTAAACATTTCACTAACCAATGGAAAATAGCTCAAATTATCCTCGTTCCAAAAAACCAGGAAAAAAGAATAGAAGTAACATTCTACTGACCAATCAGTTTGTTACCAATACTTTCAAAAATATTTGAGAAATTTTTACTTAAATGACTTAAGTAGTAGAAGGTTTTTCTTAACAAAAAAGCTGATATCAAATTATCAGTTTAAAGATAAGCTTAAAATTCTATCTACACTTCTATCAAATGCTAAAGTCCTACTTAACAATAGACTTTTATAGTAACATATCAGGAAGAATATATCGATCTTTACCCGATAAGCTCAGGAGTACCCCCAGGGCAATGTTTTAGGATCAGGGCAATATTTGCTGGACACAGTGGATCTACCAACCACATCACAAGATTAGCTGTGTTGACAGCTGTACCGGCATCACATATCGATCCTATCCTCATCTCTAAAAATCTTCAGGATAATTTAAATAAGATTTAAAATTTTGCTTGTTTAAATAAAATCAAATAATTTTTGGAAACCGATGTGTACTGATCATCTACCGTTAATTTTTTAAATTTATTGATATCCAGATTGGGCCAGAAAAATTTTGATAAGGGTGGACTTTCTGTTAAGTATATTTTTTTTTAATTTGAAGACTATGAGCGGCAAATTTATAAATCCGTCATAAGTAGTGCAAAGAAGTGATAACCCAAAAGATGAAACAAAAAGTTCTTGTATAGGGTAGGCATAAAGGTGAAGTAAGATTTCCACATAAAATTATGTCAAAATGGTGTAAACATTTTGGATATATCTACTTATGAAATTTTATCATTTTTTCTTAAATTATCCTTTCGTAAATATTTAGCATTTTAGTTATTTTTGCCGCTGTCTGATGATGATGAATTTTATAGTCTTTAATGTTTCTTTCCGCTTATACATCTGTGGTACTAAGGCAGAACCCCATAAGTCATCTCATAAGCATGATTTTTCAGGAAGCGCTTTTTAAAGTTTGCGAAGTCACTGAAATTCAGATTTTATATCAATAAGCAATAATAAGACAAAGTTCGTTAAAGTGTTATCTACCATCCCATATAAAGATTATTGAAAAATTTCTACGGTAGTAAAAATAATTTGATAAGTTTGACATATCATATCGCTTTTACTTTTCTTGACTAATGGGGTTCTGCCTTAGTACCACAGACATAATCTTGTAACTTTTAAATTCATTAAAAGTACAATAATCTCACAATTTATTTTCATGATTCATTTTTTAGGCTAATAGAACTGGATCCTTAATACATAAAATCGATAGCGATGATAATGATGTAAAAGACCAAATTGAAATGTTCTCACTACAAATAGCACACAAAAGGGTTAAGTTCAGTGCAGCAGGATTATTTGCTATAGATTACACTCTATTATTTTCCGTGGGTATCATTACTTTGTATAAATTATTTTTAATTAAAATAATTTCATTTGTAGATTATTGGAGGAGTCACCACAAATTTAGTTATTCTCATACAATTTTCCGAGTAAACAGCACGGGTTAACAAAATTTCCTAACATTGAATTTCTCAGCAACTAACAATAATAAACAATTATTCTTAGATTGTAAGAAACAAATATGCAGAAACCTACCAACCCAATAAATCACATATTGAGAAAATAAATAAATAAGATTTAATTTGAAAAATCGTATTGGGTAATACACTGCGAAAGATAGTTGTGAAAGTTTTTTTATATCCATAAGTCAAGTATTTCTAAATTACCATTTTTAGTCAAAAATACTATTTTTAGATTTTGCACAAAAATACTATTTCTAGATTTTGTACAAAAATACTCAAATTATGTGGGTTATGCAAAATAATGAATATCTACAATAAAATCCATAATAGCTTTTTGAATTTTTTCTAGGATTTTTCAAGTCAAAAAATAGTTCATAATAATTCAATTTTCGTAATTAACTCATTTTTCGAAAATTGTAGGTTGGTAGGTTTCTGCATAACTATGTCCAAATAATTTTAAATTTCATAACACGTCAGTTTGTAAGATGTACATATAAACAAAAGTTTTTAGTTCTTAAAAGCACGTTTAGTAAACATTCGACACAAAAATTAAAACAAGAAATAAAATATATAAAAACAATGCAGAAAAACACTTAATCAATTATGCATGTTAAGATTTCCCCTTGAAGTAACTAATAGTAATAAATAAATAAATTAAAGACTTTGCTAAAGAAATTATATTGGTTTACATGTAACTAATTGATACTTACGTTCACATAAACCAATATAATTCCTTGCGGAAAGCGTTTAATTTATTTATTATTAATTGATTAATATTTGAAACTAAAAATATAAAAATGTATTTTGGATACTTGCAAACATTAATAAAATTAAATTAAACTGGATGTTGGAATATAGTGGGTTTTTTGGGTCCTACTCAAATAAAACTACTCTATTGATATATTTACTAACCGGTTTCAACCCTTATATTGGTCCTCATCAGAGTCTAAAAAAAGATTATAGACAATCATAATATGCAACGACTGATATTACTCGCATGAACACCAATAAATCTCAACATAAAGCATTACATCAATTAACATAACACAAATGTGTATGTAAAACATATAAAAACATTCATCAGTAGTCAAATTGTAAAAATTAAATATAAAATCAGAAATGACAGAAAAAACAAGTGCAATCACAACAGCGGTTTATATCTACGAGCAAGGACATCGAGCCTCGAGACAGCACAGATCGGTATTACAAAATTTGAACAACACACAAAATTGTCACTACTGCCTTATTGGTTTAATGAGACGGGCGTAAAAATTACTTAAGCTTATCGTATGGGTTTGAAAGTTTAATGATTCATTATTATTTTTATTATCAGTAATATGCAGCATTTCCAACACTAATCTTTTGTTGTAGTTATTTTCCCAAGCCACGATGTTAACTCCATCATATAGAATCTCATGACCAGATTCAATTATTTATTATTCTTGACATCATGTTTATGATGCGCCTCTTTAGGTATTGCTTGGTTTGTCCAACTTAACTGAGGCCGCATTCACATTGTACCCTGTAGAGTGTAGACTATGCCACTTTCATCTTTCTTGTCTACTTTATCCTTTCCATAGTTATATAACGAGGAAGTGCTCTTCTCGCTATAATATATGGTCTTAGTTTTCTCTGTGTCAAACAGACTCCTCAGCCTAGTCAATAATCCCGGCACATATGGGATAAGGACCAATATAAGGGTTGAAACCGGTTAGTAAATATATCAATAAAGTAGTTTTATTTGAGTAGGACTCAAAAAACCCACTATATTCCAACATCCAGTTTAATTATAACTACAGGGCCGAGAAAAGTTCTTGTTATTAAGAATATTACAAAATTAACTTTACTGAAAGTTGAAGTTTGAATTTAAATATTTTCAAACTACAGACAACGCAACGGTTAGAAGTAATTTTTGTAATTAATTTAAAATGGACTTGTTGCACTTGTATGCTTATAAATTGATCAACGTATATGTATAACATGTTGTAATTATAAATAAATAAATAAAAAACTTACTTAAATTAAATATCTGTATACCACCGCACGATAGGTCCGATTAAGATATTTCCGGTCAAAATTCTGAAACGTATAAAACTGGTTCAAAATATGTTTTCGATTACAAGAAAAATAATGATAAGAATCTGAATAACAAATCGGTGTGATCAGCAAATTAGTTTATAATTAGAAATATTCATAAGCTAAGACTTAGTGAAGATGTAATAACGATCAGCAACCAATAATAAATTAATTTTGGTATGGAAAGGTAGAGTTGTCTATAATTTATTATACTTGATATAATCAAAATCAAGTTGTAGGTATAATAAATAATATTGTAAACATTTTCCATTGAATTGTAAACACAATTTTTATATCACTTTTCAGTGATATCAAAATATAAATTAAAAGTCCTCACATAATGCAATATTATTGAAAAAAAAATTCAGCTTGGGAGCTGGAGGAATTAAAAGTTATATAATATTAGATTTACCTAAATTTAACTGTTAAAATCACTCATCTGAATATATTGTGTTACAAAATCCTTTTTTTTTTACTTTATCATACAAAGTATGAAAACGTACCTATTGTTATCGTGCAGAAAAAAAAATGGAGATTTTGATGAATTTAGGCATATTGGGGTCCCAGAAGCGGAAAATCAGCATTTCCAAAAAATGTCTGTATGTATGTATGAGTGTGTGTACCTATGGGTGGGTGTGTGTGTATGTGGTCAAATTTTGTGTGCGCTCTACCGCAAAAAGTAATAGGAATTTTTTAACAAAATTTTGTATTTAGTATATATATATTGAGACTTAGAATTGATTAGATTTTGGTTAAAATCGGTACACGGAAACGCAAAGAAAAGAATATTTTGTAAACTAAAAAAATAATTTTTTTCTTTTTTTATTACATTCTTCTCTATAATGATATTAAAAATGTCTTAATCAATAATCGTGTAAATATCTTATTTTAGTAAATATTCTTTTTTGAAATTTAAAAAAAAAATTTTTTTCTTATTTTTTAAATTTTATTTTTTTATTATGTTCTGCTCCATAATAATAATAAAAAAGTTTTAATCAATAATCGTGTAAATATCCTATTTCTTCATATTTGTGATAGTATTTAAAAGTATGATAAAGTTATGGGCATGGCCACATCCGATTTTTTTAATTTGAAATTGTAAAAAAATTTGAATTTTGATTTTTGTAATTTTGAATTTGTTTTGTATGTAAATAATTATTGTAAAATTTTTAAGTTTGTAGAAAATGTAAGGGTAATTTGGGGACTTTTGCCGTTGGAGCCGCATGAAGCGAATGTACCGGAGTTGGTCTCTGGTAAAGTTGATTTAATTGCGTTTTGTAATTAGTGATTTGATTTCAGAGATTAATAGTTTAGATATTGAGCCTCTCGCGGTTATTTATAAAAATATAATATAATACACTTTCCTCGAGAATAAATATATATATTTTAATGGACTAGTTTCGACGGTTGTCTTCTTCGGCACATAAATTTAAGATAAGGGCATCGCAGTGTTAGCGATGTTCGACGACCGTCGAAACTAGTCCATTAAAAAATGTATATTTATTCTCGAGGAAAGTGTGAAAACTTGTGTTAAGTTGAACATACTTTTGGATTTTTGTGTTCACAGAATCGAGCTTGTACTGTATTATTAAATATATAATTTCACTATAATATATTTTTCATCCAAGACCATGGAAAGTATACCATTCTATGCAGTTTTAACTAATGGAAAATGTTACTTTGCGGTCAAGACAGTTTTGTGTTATATTACATGATATCCCCAGTCATAACAACCGTAATGAAAATATTACTTACGTCCTTTATTTCATTACAGTTGTTATGACTAGTGACTTACATTTCTTAATTTTTATTTTGGAAAGGACTTGTCTTGGATGAAAAACCTCATACGTGACTCTCTGCAAAAGTGATCCATTCCGGATTCGTAAGATATCAAAACTCGCTAACGCTCGTTCTGATATTTTGCTTACTCTTCCGGAATGGATCACTTTCCTAGCTCATACGTAAATAGCTATAAAATAAAGCCCTTTCATTGATCTGAGTTGGACTAATTTGTTTCGACAAATTAAACAAAGAAAAATTAGTGGAAAAAACATTGTAAATTCACCGTACAACTTTGCAGTTGAACATATCATGTTTGTTTCTCAAGGTATGCTTTGCAAGCAGGTGCACTAGCAGCACCACATAATCTTATTCATTTATACTATGATTTGATAGACGATAAATCAAAGTGCAGTACCATTAGATTTTGCACTTGCGATTGATCTGCTGCTACTAGCAGCTTCTAGCAAACCAGGGCTTAAGGCACAAAAAACCCTTTTATTGTACAAAATATAATAATTTAATAAGCTTTGTGGCCACTAATTACCTTGCTATTTGTAGTTATTTATGATATAGAAATGTAGTTATTTTATGTATGGCTAGAAATGTCTTAATTGGATTCACTGTTCACTGAATAAATAATGTATTTTTTAATAGCAAAGTAGAATCCTATCACTAAAACTTACTGTTTCGTCTTGTAAATACAACTTTTGAATTTCAGCTTTAGCAGCATTAAGGTTGTGCATCATCAAAAAACACCTAGCTTTATATTTTACCAACTTTTTTCTGAATTCTTCTAGTGCAGCTTCCGAAACCACAGATGCCTAAAAATAATAATTTTTAATAAAATTTTATTTCAAATATTTAGTAACAAAAATTACCTTCTTTTCTTTAGATTCTTTTTCACTTTTATTTTGAGGTTTTAAATTAAATGGATTTGGATTATAAACTTGATTTTCAAGACAATTTATTAAATTACTCGATTTATCAAGCTGTTGGGTACAAAACTGTAACTCAACAAGCAGTAAACCTACCTGCTTAGCCAAAGATTCATCTAAAAATTTGTAATTTGAAATTGGACGCTAGTTATTGGAATAATTACCTATGGGTTCTACAAACTTGTAGACTTTTTCCATAATTTGTAAAGCTTGAGTATAATGCCTCAAATGGTAGTGCCACAGTGCTTGATTATAATAAGCTACACAGTAATCAATGTCGTCTAATTTATCAATACATAACTGAAACTAAAAAATAAACTATTGGAAGCATTCAATACAGTTATACATTATCCACATTTACCTGACTAAATAAAGAGTTAAGGTTTTTTTGAAACGTATCCGTTTTCTTCGAGTCCGATTTCATAAATTCCACAATTATTTTATTATGCAGCACCTTAAAATCGGATTGCCTGTTTTCTAATTTATTAAGATATTGTAATGACGATCCATAGTTCGCTCTGAACATTGAATAAAAGAAATTGTGTTAAAAGTTTGCAAACATTTATTGGTTACTTATACTTTTGGAAATCCGTGAGAGCATTTTGAGCAAATTCCTTCTCTTGGTGAGTTACACAATCGGTTGGTTTTTCTAAATCTTCTTTTTCTTGCATGATTATTTTATATTTATAAAATATTTTCTTTTAAAATAACCTATAATAGAACTAAAAGACGTTTCTACAATAAATCTGACAGTTAATATTATTCAGTATTACAGCACTAAATAATAGATGTCGCTAAACCTTACACTAATATCAGTGGTACTCAAAAGCTATTAAAAATGGCTGAAGTGGCTAATTGTTAACCCTACACTACAGTGTGCATATTTATTATCACAATATCATGTTAGTAAAAAAAATAAATGAAAACAAAACCGCAATATTTTTTTAATTGTTTTTCCTATGCTTGTTACATAATTGTCAAATAGTTATTTTCGTCCATATTTAAATATAATTGTTTTCTTTTAGGGATTTTGGACCTTTCATGTCTTTGATTTTGATAATATACAAGTTTTAGTAATGGAAAAAAATTATCTAAAAAGAATTATAAATGAAATGTACCATTATAAAAACAACAAAGAACAGCGTTAATTTTCGAGAGGATACACAACAACTGGGTGTAATATTATATAGCGATCTATGATATTAACATATAAGTGAAGTGAAATTAAGTAGGTATGTGTTTATAAACAAGAACTATATTATTTAAAATGAACATCTGAAATGTTACATTTTTTATTGCTTATTTTTGATTTAGGTATGTCAAAAATACTTTTGTCATTGCTAACCAGTGGCGGATGGTGAATTTTTTGGGGCCCGATGCTAATTAGATTTTAGAGGCCCCTGGTAGGAATATTATGGGGAGGAGGGGGTTCTTTTTGTCGAATATCAAAATAATGGTATGTAATAAATAAAAAAAATATTCTGAGATATCAAAGAAAGAAATTTAATATCATTTTAAAAGTATAAAAAATATATTGTTACGAAAAATGTCAGATGGAAAATCAATTAGTTCTATTTAGACATTAATTACAATTGTAATTAATTACAACCAAGGGGGATACGAAATTTTACATGTAGGGACAAAAAGTAAAAATGTAGAATTTTCGAAAAATAAGTAACTGTCTACCCTTAATAAATCACTTTCCGAAAAATTCTCTTCTTTTTTCAAAAATACCTGCTGCTACCACCCCGAACAGCATTTAAACGGATTCTCTTTAATTTTTTTCTAGTTCATCGCCTGATGATGCCCTATTATAATGAAAACGTTTGCGATATTTTATATTTACAGTGTATTTTATTTGTGATAACTTTAAAACATTTCAGTTCTAAAAGTGTGTGTGCATCTTTTTGGTTTTCTAAAATATATACCTAGTATTGGTAATATAGAGTTACACCACCTAAACTACATATCAATCCGTTATTTTATATTTTATAGATTATTTTATAGATTATCTAAAAAACAAAGCAAAGGTAACTGAAGCTCATAAAAAGAGAAAACAAACTAAATTCTATAAAATAATGAGTAAGGTCTTGGAGGCCTATTTGGAGCTCTCAATGATCAGGGGGCTAATGTTCCAGCATATTAAGCATTCCTATAAATTCACCCCAGAAAGTTATAGTTGTTTTTGCGTTGTATTTAATTAAATAAGCAAAAATTTATAATTTGCATCTGCTTTTATGTTTTTTGAAAAGTGTAGAAAATAAACAAAATTAAATTTTACAAAAAAACATGGTCTTGGGGGCCCCTCAATGATCGGGGGCCCGATGCTCCAGCATCGTAAGCATCCATATAAATCCGCCACTGTTGCTAACCATTTTAACACATACATAAGCAATTTTTTTAACTGTTATTAAAAACATACTGCAATACATACATAAGAAAACATAGTTTTCCATACAAAAAAATTGCCCATTGTAGGGTTAAATAAAAATGTGCTTATCGCCTCAAGCCTAGCCTAGTCGTTATGACTTACGGAGTACCGGGTTTGAGACCCACACCTTCTTGGTCGGTTGGGTTGATAAGACCTTTGGAATGGTGTTTGGAGGGGATAAACCCCTGTTGGTTAAACATAATGGTAATCGAGGGGAGGTTGGTTTGCGCCGACCCTTGTTAAAAAAAATACAGAAATAATAAAAATACATAAAAAACAAAAGAACAACAAAACAGCATTAACTGTGCATCTGTACTTCATATGCAGGGATTCTACGTCTTCTTTATCTTCATTTTTTTGTCGGGTCTTGAGGGTAATACGTCTGTTTGTCTTGATGTTTTCTATTTTGTCGGGAAAATGGGGCTTGGATCTACAGGATCAACTTGGGCCTCTTATACCTCAGATAATCCTCGAGACTGCAATTTTTCGGATTAATGAGTTGTCAGAGAATTCCAGGTTGTCGTAAAATTTCTGTCTGATTGCCTGTCGATTCTTTCCAATGAACTAAATTTTGTAGTCGGCTACACTAATGCCAAGTTTAATCCAAATACTATTTAATCCAATGAGTGAAGAAAAATTATTTTTCTGAAGAAGGATTTCTGTCTCGGTCTGTGACCTCCGAGACAGGGGACTTTCATCAAATTTTATCAAAACTAAAAACCGTACTAGGCTATATGCACAGTGCCATTCGAATACATACATCGACCTGAAGGAAATTGTAAAAGCTAAAATCAATGACCGACTGGGTCGCCATGCTAGAGAGACTATTATTCGAGAATCTTTCACCAATAAAATGCTTCCGGTAAAACAAAAACCAAACTACCATCCCTCGAAGGATTTAAATAATAATATAAGTATTACAGTAGAATCCGCTTAATGTGATCACGAATAATATGTTATCAGTCGGTTATTATGATCATTTTGACTGGGAACCCGCCGCTTTAATTAGTTTCCATACAAAAACCACCCGATAATGTGATCAAAAAGCCGCTTATTATTATCACTTTCAATGAATTTCCTACACAGTTATCTCTTTTTCTAAGTATCTTTTTCTGATTTGTCATTGACATTTTATATATCTTTACAAATCGCGTCACTCGTTTTAATTTCTTACAAAAACCGAGGTGTTGTTCACTCAGATTTTTTATGTACACAGATTATTATTATGTAATCAATTATTAAGATTATTAATAAATTATCGTGATTACTTAAGATTATTATTGATTATTGTGATTGTTAATGATTACTAAGATTATTTGTAATTATCTATAGGATTACCTGATTATCAGTGATTATTCGTGATTATATTCATGATTATACTTAATTACTTGTGATTACCTGGTATTATTTGTAATTATATTAATAATTTTAAGAGTAAAAAATTTTAACAGCCGATGGCGCTACTAGATTTCTTTTAAATATACAATTTCCAGTTTTGTTATTTAATAAAACGTCATCAGATGGCGCTACATTACTTATTGTTTAAAAATCTACCAACAGATGTCGCTACTGTATTGGAAATATTAGAAATCTTCAGGGTTGTAAAATATCATACGGTACAAAAATGTAACTTGGCTTACATGTATTAATATTTGTTTTTTTATTATAGTGTAACGGCCGGTTTCACAATGTCTGGTTAACCTGCAGTTTAGAGCTAACCATAACTTAACCTATGAAAAAGTGTTTCACAATCGCTGGTTTGAAGGGAACCTTAGGTTAAGTGCTGGTATCTTTAACCCACAGAAGTTCCTTGGGTTAATTCGAGGTTAACTGTCAACTGTCAATTTTTTAAGGTTATTAATTTGTGATTCGGAATAAACATAATAATATATTGTATACAAGTAGGATACAACAGTACAAACTTCGAATATTCAGTTGACAATTATTTATCAAACTCAAAAGTTTTAAATATGTCAAATAAAACAGACAAATAAAAACGGGATAAAGCTGGCAACATTTCTAAAGCTATGGTCAACTGCAGGTAAACAGACCAAAAGTTGTGAAACTGTGCCACATCTCAAAGTTCAAGTTAACCTGCAAGTCAACCTTAGGTTTTGACTATCGATTGTGAAATCGGCCGTAAATTTCTTATATAAAAATTAATGTGTGCTTGTTTGTTTGTTAAAAACTATTTGAGATTGAGATTATTTGAAATTATTTGAGATTACTATTAATGAAAACTTCTAGGAAGAAATATACACTTCTCGCATAAAATGTTGTATTTTAAGAGCTGACCGGTTTCGTGATATTTTAATTTATTTGAGATTATTTGAGATTACATTAGATTACTTCAGACAAACACTTCTATAAATAATTTGCTTCAGATTATTGAAATTACTTGAGATTATTTAGATTACTATAGATTATTAAATATTATGGGAGATTATTTTAAATTAGTAATCAATTATTGATATTTTGTGCACATGATTATTGAAGTGAACAACCCCTCGACAAAAACTAATGAAGTTTCCCGTTTCATGGCGTGTTTCTATTTTTATTTTGCTAAATGTGCACTTTGCTGTATGCATTTTAATTTAAGTTTAGTTTATTCTTGCTAAATATACCTAATTCTTCTAAAATTCGTTTTTTTTCTAAAAATTTGCTTATTGTGCTTGGCCCAAAGTGATCCCATTAAGCGGATTCTACTGTATTTTGTTTCAAAATGTTGACAGTTAGAGCCGTTTTACATTATAATAAAATTTTTAACAAATCTATGACAAAAAATTGCATTCAATTTTACAAGAGTGTCATACAAGAAAATTACTTCACAAATTTGCATCCTAAATTTGATACCAAATATTTCGGATCTCTGTTCTATTATTGTAACAAATCAGTCGCTTAAATGCAAAACCCGACAAGTCCAGTGAAATATAAAACTAGATAATGCAGAAAAACTCACAAAATCTTTATCTAACCGAATTAAGCAATGATTTTTTTTGCAATTTAATTGCAAATTTATTATAATGTAAAACTGCTCTTAACTAATAAAAAATAATACAAAACGCTAGAAAATAAATTTTTCGACAAAAACACTTTTTATTTGCTTCGTAATGCATTTTATGTCCGACTGTATTATAATAATATCCAGTAGCGTAACAAGCAGGTGAGGGACCCGTGTGCGAAGTTGTTAACAGGGGCCCTACTTTTATAAAAAAAAATAAAACTTGTATACAGGACTCGAAAATGATTTCTATGCAATTCCAGTGATTTCCAAAGAACTCCTTCCAAACAAGAGCTGATATAGAGACGAGTAACTACGCCCACTCCCCACCCCCTATTTAATTTTATTAAATATTTTAATATCGACTGGCTACGAAGCGGTAAACTACAGATCAAAGCCTGGTCGCGCCGACTACACTACACCGCAGCTGTGATCTAAAGCCTATGTTAGATCTTTGGGCTTATGGAGAAAATTCCCTAGTACGTCATCTCGACTTAGATAAAGTACATATAGCCATACATCCGGAATCGGATAGGCACTTGAAGAAGAGAAGAAATATATTTTTTGGATATTTTTCTAGATTTTCTAGAATTTCCGCTAATTTTCTACATTTCTTAATTGTAAAATTAGTGACATTTTTATGGATTTTCTAAAATTTTCTGGGATTTCATAAAATTTCCCGCTCGTTTTTTACTAATAAGTGGAAAAATGATGAAGAAATTGTCATAATATGCCAAACTAAAGAGAAATTTGAGGAAATCTACAATATCATAGATTTCCTAATATATTCTTGAAATTTCTATGAATTTCTTGAGATTTTCTAAATTATAAATACGCCACTGATAATTTTCTATACTTATAACAATTACAGGGTTCACACTTCTTTAGAAAATCTGGAAAAGTCATGGAAAATTTAAGATTTCCCTAATTTTGTCAGGGAATTTCTCAGTTTTAGTGCCAAGCCAAGGAAATTAAATTTTCAGTCGAGGTAAACAATTTAATTTAAAAGTTTTTTAAATTTTAAAATAAATTTGTGTTTAAATTTTAAAAATAAATAATTATTTTATTTAAATATTATTTTTTTTAAATTAAAAATTAATTTTTTACTTCTTTGTAGAAAGGATCTAAGCCTGGGATCGAAAAGTAAAATCAAAAATTTGATCTTAACGAAATAAATAAGAAACTGGGGGGTATTCCTTACCCCCAGACCCCCCGGTTTGAAAACTCAAAGATGTGTGTGTACGTCGTGTGATTTACCTTCATATGAAAAATTTGTATTCTCTTAGAACAAAAACGATCTACACATCGTTTGTATACAAACAAAATGTTTTAGTGCATATTTATACAGCATTATATATCTATGCGTCGTGAAAACTCTCACCGGGGGGGTTTGGTGGGTGTGGAACACCCCACAGAATATAGTAGAATTCCTGGTACGGAAGTCACAAGTTTAATAGCATGACAATCATTTGAATTTAATAATTGCTGGTGACCTGGGGGTATTGTTCCCCAGACTTCAAATAGCATCTAGTTGTGCATTTCCTATTTTTGAGAGTTTTATTAAGATTGATAAGGTCACAGTACAACTGGGGGCCCTTTTAGCCGGGGGCCCGCGTGCGTCGCACCCACGGTAGTTCCGCCACTGACAATATCATTTAGCGGCCATAAGATACCATTTTATGGTACTAGTCCGTTTTACTTTATTAATAAAGTAAAACGGCCGCCTGTCAATGTCAATGATGTAAACGTCAAAATTAATGTCATCGTTTTATTTAAATTTGAAATATTAATGTAACTGAAACAGAAAATCTGTAAATTAAACTATTAAAGAAGCAATTCTTTAGCTGTTGACCCTATTTTAGCGATTTCTTCAATTTTTTATTACACCAAAAAATAAATTTAACTCGAAACAATCTCACACAATTTTAAAACAAATTAATAAGCATCAACCAGGAGCAATAGAAAAAGCACTCTATGAAATTTTACAATTTTTAGATGTCAAAGTGAATTTTCTAATATTATGTCAAAATATAAAAGAAATTCTTCTACGGTGCAGTCGAACATAAAACTATGTATGTCATTTGCACATAATTAGGCTTTATATAAAGACCTAAATTATGTATTCATGACATAAATAGCTATTATGTATGCAAAAATAAATAAATATAAGTTGTCAAGTTTTATTCAAAAGTCACCAAAATGCAATCGGCTTGCAACTATGTGGTTGCTAGCAATCACTGATGTGAATTGAAATGCCTAATAATTAATAATGTAAATTTAATTGTTTAATTATTACTTAATTTTGTTATTAATACAAAATCACGAAAAATAGTTTTTGAATTCTAATTTTTTATTATACTTAGGTACCTACTTATTTAGAATTCATGAATTATTTTTATTTTTATATCATTGGCTGTTACACTAAGTAATACCAACGGTAATACTTAATACTTGATACTTGATGGTAAGTGTACTGTGTACTGTATTTATGATGGAATAATTTCAAGTTTTTGTAACGGTTTAAATTAAATTATAAACTTTCCTATAACTTTTAGTACGGTCCTGCTCCTTGGTTATAATTTATGTTGTAGACCTTGATTTTATTATCGAACAAAACGCAACAGATTTTTGTGAAATTGATTATTTTTGGAAGGCAGACATTTTGCTTAAAAATTAAAATTTTGGATTTGCTAATATTGCCTGAAATTTTGGTATTTTTTTAAACCAAACCATATGTTTTTGGGATATTTTCGGAGCAAGAAGCGTATGTACCTTTTTTTACTTGTCGAGGTGAGAAAGGGATTCTCTTTTGGAGGATTAAATTTTCCATAAATTTTTTTTGTGTGACGTAACAATAGAACAGGAGTTCTATTCTGTTTTGCTGAGTAAACCCTCTATATCATCTGCGAGGTAAAGTTTTGTTTTGTTCAATATAATTTTTGATTTTCTAATGAAAACCTTTTTAGGATTGTGTTTGTGAAGTTGTGTGAGCTTCGATATCCATATCACATACAGGAGTTCCATTCTGTTTTTCTTGAATATACCCTCTATACCATCTACGAGGTAAAGTTTTTAGTTGTGTTCGATAAACTTTTGATTTTAATATGAAAACCTCTTTAGGGTCCTTCTTCCCCCCCCCCCCCCATTTGGTGGTTGTTTGATCCTGGTCATTTTCTGGAGCCGAGCTTTCCTTTCATCTTTGAGCACGACTGGCTAGATATTATAATCTTATATTGTTTTTGATTGGAAATTTTATTTTGGAGTCATCGCTGCCGTCTTGAATAATTGTTGGAGAAAAGTGTATGCAGCTACCACCTTCAATTGCGATAGAAATATTTAAATTCATTTTTGTGCCGTCCTTTTTTCTTGTTTAATTGATAATTTTTATTTATGTTTGCGCCTTAATTGTGATTTCGAGTTTACCTTTTTACCATTCGTCGATAAAATTGTTACAAATTACAAATTGCTATAACAACTGTAAACCGGCGTATAGCTATACCGAGGTTAATCTTGTTTATTTTGCAAGATTGCGCGACGCGCGATTGTATGACTTATCTGATTACCTACTCAAATCGAATTTCGCCGCTTTTGTAATCATTTTAATAAATAATTCTGTTCACAACTCAAGTGTATTTCTTGCAATTCTTGTATCGTGCGGGTTTTTAAGCATAGCTACTATTCGT
Source organism: Cantharis nigra (assembly GCA_958510845.1). Classification (NCBI taxonomy): domain Eukaryota; kingdom Metazoa; phylum Arthropoda; class Insecta; order Coleoptera; family Cantharidae; genus Cantharis; species Cantharis nigra. Next base: position 37,477,553 of record OY294028.1, on the reverse strand, counting down.
GATTTGGGTAGCTGGACAACACGTAGGGAAGATAGCGAAATAATCACGTGGCGCCTAGGGCAACTTTTGTATTTCCCTATTAATTTTTATTTCCTAAGAAAATTTGCCAATCAGTTAATTATCTTTTATTTTTTTTTGCTCCAGAGCTAGCCAAAGGGCATTGCCAAATTCCCTGAGATTGGGGAAAAATTTAACCATTTTCCCCTTGTCAACTTCAGTTCGTGGCATTTTTTTTGTGAGAATATATTGTTTATAAGAATTGTATTTTATTTTTATTTGCTTTTTATTTTATTTTATTTTATTTTATTTTATTATAGAATTATATTTTATTTATTATTTGATTATATTATTAGTTATGTTAAGTTATGAAATTTCGTTTACTTAACTACTTTATTTTAGAACAGAGGTGGGGCGCTTCTCAAATACATATTTTGCACCGGGGCCCCAATAACACTCGGCGACGTGATGATTGATTGCTTTTCAAATTAATATAATATTAAGGTAAAATTTATACCAAAGCGCAAATCACGTCCCGTAATAACAAAAAACAAAAAATTGTAAATAAATAGCAATTATAATAATTATTAATAATAACTTGAAGTTTGAACCGCTTATGTGGTTTTCCTAAGTGCGGTTTAGTGGGTGACTGACTATAGAAATGCGTAATTGAAATGTTTTCTTCAGATTTAATAATATTTCAAAAGTTTCCTACTACCGATATTATAATTTTTTCTTGATAAAAAATTATAGGTAATTGTTTCTAAAATTTTTAAAAATTTCATTTTACCCTAGGACATAATTTTTTATATTTATGAAGCTACTTGGTCTTACCCACTTTATTCACTTAATTTTTCAAATATTTAAAAATGTTGGTTGAGGCCTTGTTTTGCAAGTATCACTCGCGTTTGAAAATGACTTAATTTCTACACTGGTCACATGAAATGAAAATGAAAACAGAATTGATGAGAAGTGAAACGTGTAGTCGTGCCTTGAGCTTGAACTCCGATATCGAATGGTAAAGTGTTACGTTTACACTGAAAAAAACCCACTATGAAAATTTCCTACAAAATTATAGTATATGTTTTGTAAAACTTATTTAGACAATTTGTTGATAGTTTTAGAAGACTTTGTAGTGAAATTCTATTAAAATTTATAGAAATTAAATGCAGCATTTATTACTAAAATATTTAAAATTTGTACTACAATAATAATTTAGTAAATACGCTGAAAAACATTTATTAGTGAATCTTCAACAATTTTCTGAAACATGGTAGTATCACAAAAATTTACTACAAAATTTTATAGAATACTACTACAATTTGTATATGTCACTATTCTAATTAGAAATTGTACTAATTTGTACTACAATGGACAATTTGCATGATTTTTAATTTTAGCATATTAATATTCTATATAACAACATATACCTATAATGTGTCTTAATTTTTTTAAATTTAGTTCACAAATAAAGCCAGAAAAAAAGATTGAAATTTAAATCTATATTTGTCGCGCGAAATCGTATTAATAAATATGGCTGACTTAATTTGAAATTTGAGGATTTTGACGTCATCAAAATGGCGATTAGTAACTAAAATTTAGTTACTTCATAACTTCATTACCGGTTGGTACTTACTTGGTAGATACTTTAGTGGAAATTATACACGAGAAGCTAAATCACCCACGATTCCATATCAACTGCGCATGCGCTAATTTTTGTTCAATTTCTTTTACAAGTATTCTAAACAGTATATTTTCCATTTGTTTAGAGCTCTAACAAGTAGGTTAACAACCCGTATTTTCTAAAATTCCTGAAGAATTATAAGCAACATTCTGTGCGATAAGAAATCTTGAACTCGAGTTTATTTAAAATCTCACTGTGAGTTACCACCATTCACCTCTAAAATGACAAAATATAAGTAAATTTAGTTTTACATCTCTGTTCTGTGAACTAAACCAATGTTTCCCAAATGTATCGAAATTGCGGACCCCCAAAATTAGACCCCAATATGAAGGGACCCCCAGGAACAGTTTTGTAAAACAAATAAAAAATAAAGCCATGGCATATGTGTCTAATGTGTTAGCACCGTTGCCAGATCAAACATTAATTCTTAAAATTTCAGAAAAATTTAATTGTTAAGGTAATTTTGTCTATTTTTTTTCTTTTTATGTTGTGGGTTCGCGGACCCCCAATAAACATGCCGCGGACCCCCAGTAATCCACGGACCTCTATTTGGGAAACACTGAACTAAACCATTTGCACACACCATTGTGTGTGGTGAAAAACCATTTAACATAAAAATTTGTATTTTGTTTATAGTTAAGCTGATACTACTACATTTTTATACTAATACAGATACATACTCAAAATAATAAAGTAATTTGTAATTTTTGGTTAATAATAAATTGATTAATAAATATTTAAAATTAATTCAAAACAACAAAAAAGGTTTTACTACGAAATTCGCACAAGTTCACTGTTCACATTTGCTTCCATTAATTTTCAAACTACAGGCGCATGCGCAGTTTGCCTGGAATCGTGGGTGATTTAGCCCCTCGTAATTAACGAGGTGTATTGGCACCAATTTTTGAGACTCATGTCGTCACATCCTTATTTTAATCACGTGATTTTTTCAAATAAATTATAACATTTCAATATTTTTTTTTGCGGGCTGACAATACAGAATTTTGATAAATCACTCAAATATTCTGATTATAGGTATATTGAACTATCAATAAATGCCATTTTGAGGTGAATTTGAATTTTATGCAAATTGTCCATTGTAGTAAAAATTGCTACAAATTTATTTCAGTGTATTTTGTCTTGCTTTATAGTATGGAAGCTTGGACGCTGAAGGTGAACATAATGAGAAGATTAGAGCCATTTGAAATGTGGATATTTCGACAAATGTTGAAAATCCCCTGGACGGCTAGAATATCTAACAACACGGTTCTGCAACGAATGCAGAAAGAACGAGAACTGTTGTTAACACTAAAACAAAGAAAAACAGCTTGTGTAGGCCATCACATACTTCGTAGTAACAAATACGAGTTTCCACAACTTATAATCAATGGTAAAATAGAGGGAATGGATGAGAAATATTAGAGATTGGACGGGATTGAGTGTTGAGGGACTGATAAGAATAGCAGAAGATATAGAGAAGAGTTTTCCATAATTATCGCCAAACTCCTTTGATGGGAAGGCACCGAAAGAAGATGAAGAGAAACGACGAAGAGAAATATAAAAAGTAAAACGAGGAGAAGAATTGGAAAAAGAAAAAGTATTAAAATTGGTGAAGATAACACCCGTCAAAGATACAGCAAAAAGAGAAGAGAACAAAACAAATATATTAAATAAGATAATATTGGCAATAATATTAAGAAACAATGTTGTTTTTATTTAGATCGTTAAAATAGAGATACACCGGTCAATCTTAGGTTAGCGTTAGGAATTTTTTAATTAATGCCGCTAAAAGAGAGATCCACCGTCTAGCTACCCGTCCGTGGACGGGCTTTCCAGCTAGTCTGATTATAAAATCCATTAGTAAATTCTCATCCAATGATAATGACATGAACGGAAGGATATCTGGTTAATTGGAATGGTAAATCAAACAAATGGAATTTGTTTTACGCACGTTCCGGAGAATCTATTTCTCCATTCTCAAGACAAAAAAATTAAGATGACCACTATTTAAAAGGTTTATACGTTCGTTTTCCGTGGATTAGAGGCTTTTTAAAACACTAATGGATAAGAATTCATCATACTATAAGACTTTCTAGTTTTCAGCTCAAAATCAATATTCTTGATCAAAATAAATTTGTCAAATCTGACGTTTCTCCAAACCAGAATTTTTACTTGTGGTTTTGGCCATGGTCGTGAATTACATTCGGGAATTAACAAGCCTCTAATCCCCTTATATAATTAATTAACTATAAATTGTTTCATTTTATAACAAATGGAAACATGGAGAGCAACGGTAACATTTGTAACACACTTAACGACGTCTATCGAATAAAAATTAAAATTGTAAAACATATAAAACGATTTGAACATTTAAAAATGTTCAAGAACTCGTGTAAAATATAAATACATACTACGTATTTACTATGATAAATAATTCCAATCAACATGATACCCTTTCGTTCATAAAATTATTGTTAGTTATTTCTGCACGGATTTTCAGTTGTCAATTAAAACTGACGTCTTTATTGAATTATTTTGGACAAAATTAAGTTTAAACTTGGATCTATATATTAGGTAATTAAAACATAATAAGAAAAACTTATTGCTTATTTGAAATTCTTTTAATTTTAAATTACGTTGTGCCTTATTATTTTAAGTATTTACGTTAGACACAAAATATGCCTAAAATCTATTCCAAGTAATACCAACAAAATGCGAACCAACGGATATTAAACTATATACAGAAAAATAATTAATATGAAAAAGGCATTGATAATTTAACCTTAAGTGCAAAAGTTTTAAATTTTAACCATAAGTTAACTTACAGGTGAAGTTTAAAATTTAACTGTTTATTGAAAACCTGAGTTTATACTTAATTCTAGATAATTATAAAAAAACACAATTATAATATTTAACTCGCGTACGAGAGCGATTAATCCCTCAAATAATTTACTGCACTTATTTTCCACTTGTGCGGTAAAAATATTTTCGTGAGTTCAAAAACATTAATTATCCGCTCGTTGAATAATATACTATTATTCAATTTTAAAACTTGAATTTTTTAATTTTTGTATTTTATCATTTTTATTGCAAATTTCAAATCAAAATTTATGAAAACCAATCACTTTCATGTGATTCTTCGAATCGCCAAATTTCTTGTAATATTAAAAAGTGAACTTTTCTGCATTTTGTTTTTACCCTTCTCATAATAATTATTTGTTTCTTACCTACTATATAGATAACATTTATTTATTTATTTGTCTTTATTGTAGAGATTGTATATTCTTATATTTCCTGAATAAGTAGAAAAGTTTTTCATTTAAATAATAATATTAACAATTAGAAAGAAATGGACAAAGTGTTAAATTAAGAGGAAGAAAGAAAATGAAATTATTTATTATTTGTGTAAATCAAAATATCAACGTAATAGTAAATATAAAAATTTATTGCTATATTTTATTACAGGTGATAAATACGCATGGTTTATCTCGAATACATCTACAATTGTATCAGGTTTATAAATTTAATAATTCTAAATGCTTATTATCAATGTACTAAGGTAAAAGCTCGTGGAGCAGCTGTAATTAATAGTGCTTTGTTTAAACATAAATAATTTGTCTTACATTTAAAGTTTATATCAAACAATACTGAAACAAAATCGTAATATTAAAACTGTTTTCACATTTAAAGTACTTTATTTAAATATAAAATACCAAATGGTATAAAAATACAAACTACATCAATAGAATTATCAAAAATTAAAAAAATTAAATACTCGAATTTGGAAGAAAGTTTAAGCTTGACCATTGGTCAATGGTTTTTCTGAAACAGCCTTAATTTCAGCAGCTATTTCGGCATGTCCATTTTTATGCGAGAATCCATTTTGAACAAGTTTTGTTGGAGTAACTGCAGGACTTACGATTGCGAGTGATTCTCCAGTTACGGGGTTCCTTTCTGTAACAAAACCAATATTTATTATTTAAATTGTTTTAACTTGAATGAAAATGCTTTAAATAAAAATTTTCTAAATTTTACCTGCACGTACTCGTGGAGAATTACTACGTCTTTGGTCCCATGATGTAACTCCATTTCCAGTTACAGGATTGCGGTTTGTCACATCTAGAAATATTAAAAAGTTTAAATATAATTTTTATCGCTATTTTGCACTTAAGCTTTATTGAAGCTCATAAAAATTGACCTCTTTTTATAAGGGTTTAAACTTTTTAAGCCCTTCAAGTTGTATAGGTTTCCGTAACGTTTTTGAACTGTAATTAAATAATTTATTTTAATTTGTAAGATGTGTTATTATTTTTTTATTTGCAGTGAATTTTTTAAATGTCACATGTTTCTTTGATCGAAGGAAATAATTATATTATTGTAATCGTTGCAATTAAAACTGAAAATATCCCTGTTTCAGGATAGCGTATTCACAGAAAGCCTTTGTTATGTTGACCATAGTCAGTAATTTCGAAAGTACACTACGATAAATCGAGATATTAAAATTTTAATTAAAAAAGTTTAAAACCGGTAGGTACACTATTTCGAAACTGTTAAGCCGGTGGTCCTAAATTAATTATAATAAATAACTGAAAGTGTTACTTGATATACGAATACAACTTGTTCAATTTAGATTTTAATTAAATAACAAACAGGTCATCCTTCTTACCGTGCTTATTGAAAGATATTTTACGTTGTGGTGTTGAATTTGAACCTCCAAATAGGCGATTAAACGAATCGTTATGCACGTGTCCTCGACGTGGAGTTGATGCGTTATTGCTTTGGGGAGAAGACGGTTCGGAAGTGCAAAGTACATTGAAGATATCACTTGGTGGGTTGCTTACTCTGCAAATAAAAAAAAATTACATAAGTTAACTTCTAGCTATACGGAAAAACTTTCACTTTCTAAGTGTTAGAAAATGCCAGGAATGCAATAATTATAGGTTCTACCAATTCCTGCATAAATTACAGAAGAAATTCATTATTTAAAATTTTGCTGTAACTTGTTGGGCTTCCTACCTTTAGCATTTTGAAATTAGTATTAAAGTGCTACTTGGCCTTATGTTTTTAGTACTACTACTATCGGAAAATGGAGTGGTACATTATTTACAGAATTAGGGGATTACCATAACGCTCTTAATTTTGTAATATTTGTTTTTCGGTTTCCTATCAATTTTTTTAAATTTTAATAGTATTCTTCGGAAGCACAAGAATATTGCATGATCCTTCCAAGGCAAATTATGTATTAAATTGTTTGAAATTATATAAACTACTTAAAAAATTATAAATTCTTATATCTAACAGTAAATTGATATTTTAAAGTAAGTTATTTGTTACAGTTTTTGCAGTTTAAATTTGAAACGCGAAGATTAATTCCGGAACTAAATAACTCGGGTAGAACGCCTTTAGCTCAAGTGCCCATCTAAAAAGTAGGTTGCTCATAAGACAATAGTTTATTTTCTCGACAGGCATCTACTTAATACTACGATCTATTTTTTTAGATTGATTTTATATTATGCAGAATGTGATTATATTGTTATTTCTACCTACGCAGCATATATTGCGGTCTTCAAATTTATTATGAAGTCGTGCTCGCTTTTGTATACAAGAACAATAATGCAATAATTGGCGTATACGAAATGCACGAATGTAAATTGTTTAAGCTTTTTTTTAGAAAATCATACAATTAACTAATTCGATTGCAGATTGTGATTAAAACTTATAGCTTTGCAATACGCCTATCTCGTTAGTACTATTCAATTTACAATTGAAAAGTATGTATTTTATTCAGTGATTCTCAAACTAGTATAAAACCAATAATTCCCGGTGTAATAAATCTTTTTCTAGAATGAGCCGAAAGTTGCAAATGAAAAATAAAGATGACTGAAAATACTTTTAAAAATTTCACTTAGTTAAAATGCATTTAGGGCAAGAGTACCGTATCATTGTTGAACTTTATATTCTTAACATCAAAAGAAGCTGTCTTGTAAGCGTAGATTCATTTATATTTACGAGAGCCGTTGTAACCAATAATAGACTTACAAAAATAATCCGTGGACTGCATTGTTTTGAAAAAACTTTAAGGCATTTTTCTACCTACTTATTATTCTATATGAAGTACAGAGCAAAATTAATGTATTTATAAGAACTAACGATCAGCTATTATTTAATACTGTACGTAATTATGAGAATGTATATTTTGCTAATTGTATGAAGTATATGTTCATTACTAGAACTCGGAACAAACAATTTTGTAAGCCATAAATTTTATAATAATATACGACAGGTAGTCACGGAAAATACTTAGTAGGTATAGGTAAAGCATCTTCATACAGAATGCAATTTCAACTAATTATAAATTATAATCTTAAGGTAAAAATATTACACCTTCCGTGTCTCATTTTACTACACATAATACATTATACTTAATTATAGTTATATGCTCGAAAGACTAAAAGCTTAATTATTATAATTGCATCAATTTATGTCTGTAAATAATGCACTTGAAATACTTAATATATTATAATTTAAAGCAAATAATTAAGTGCAGTTAAAATATACTACTGTGTAGAAAATTAAAAAATTTAATTAACCAGTAGCGCTTTTCAAAGCAAAATAGAGCATTCGAGAATATAATTATTATCATTTATCACAGATCACTGTAACCAATTAACTTCGCTGGACCAATATGAGATGTGATGACCGAAAGAAGCAAATTCAAATGAGTAATAATTTAAAGTACTATCTAAAATAAACTATTAAATGTTTTTCTCACGGTAAAATTTTTAATAGCTTATCAACTTCAAAGAAAATTAATGAACAGTTAGATGGATATCCAAGAATTACAAACATGCTACAAAATTAAAAATAATAATAATCACGTTTGCATTCTATGCATGAATATGAACGGTTTTTTAACGTACGTTACGAGTATGTATTATTAAAAATTTCGGGCACGTGATATAGTATCCATCGTTATTTTAACATGTCTGCAGATTACTAATTAAACCAATTTAGTATTGCCGTAGGCCCAAATTAAAAATCAATTCAATAAGTAAAAGGTTTTGAAAAAATCTGTTAAAATTTCTACACATTTCCAATAATTCTATTAATCACAACTTATCTTATCCAATCTACGTCTCATAAGTGATTTTATGGTATTTTAACCGATCATTGATAAACATTTGTTTTTGAAATACTCCCACTACAGAAATCCAAGGAAGTATAGGGTAGTCACCAATAATTGCTGATACAATTTTCAAGTAGAGCCAAAATTGATAGAAGAACGATCACTCAACCAGACATGATTGTTTTATTTGTTTACAGACTGCTGATCGGCGAAAACTTTCTGCTCAGTGAAAACAGCATTATTAAATTCAAAACGAGCGGCCATCACATTCAAAATTTACTTCATATTTTTAAAGCTACAAAATATTTCTAATTTGAAATTATTTGTGATCTTTGATTTGCGGTTTTCAGAAGAAACTTATCGGCAAGTTCTGCAATTCAATCATAGTTTTTTGAACAGAAATTTCCTACTGCTACTGTTTGACACGTAGGTACCTATTTTAAATGAGCAAAAACTTGTATTGGTAAAATATATGAAGAAGTACTATAATGCAGATTCTGTTTCTTTGTTCAATAATAGCTATAATTTATATTGCATATATATGGCGTTTTTAAGTAAATATATTAGTTTTATTTTCCACAAAACCACTGTATAATCAATATATGTATTTGGTTATCTAACAAAAGATACAGTTTTTTGAAAATCTGAACAGTTAGATTTTTATACCAAACGTCACGTACTATCATGCACGAACGCTTATATTTTTAAAAATATTAAAAAAAGGAGTCGGATTAAAAAATTATTTTGAAGCAAAACAAGTTCAAGTATTTTAATCGAAAAGATATTAAAAAACTTCGGAATGCTCAGATTATACGTTTTAGATGTTAGGAAAAACCAAATTAAAAACTATTCGCAACTAACAATTTTTAAGGTGCGAATTCCTCCTCTTCTACTTATAAATTACTAACTACTATAAACTTATTATTTCTTTTAATATCCAAAGTGCGAGTGTTTTCCGTAGTAAAACAGTGCATGCATATTTATACAGCTATGGGAGGTATGATACGTGAAACAAGATACATGAAAAACTGTGCATATATTGGGCAAAATTTTCAATTTTCAAAAGTGAAATAATTATCTAAACAAATTTCAAGCATCTCACATTATTTATTAATTTATATGTATCATTAACAGTAATCAATCTGATAATTTCGAATAATATATTATAATGTATGTACAGCAATCAAAATACTACTTTGTCTTGAACTTGATTTGATCGCAGATGAAATAGATTAAGAAATAGTTTGAAAATCAACTTGACAAATTTTAAGCGTAACGAAGAATAATTACGTATTATTCACTCGATTAAACTAATACAATGCAAAATTATATTAATTTAAATTTAAACTGCGTTATTGCATCACTTTAATTTGATTTTAATAAATGTGATTGATCATAAATTTAATTGCAAACTGATGGATTTTAAACATTTACGCAATAAAAAAATCGTCACCGTTTAATTAATATTAAATACATTAGGTAGATAAATAATTAAATTGTCACGTCGGAATGTTATAACTTATAATGATTAAACAAATACGATTGCTCCAAGCCAATATGTCATAAAAATTCCTTGCTTTACAATAGACAATAGATACTTTAAATTACCGTTTTCGATTTGCATTGTTTTAAATTTGGGTTCTATTGTGATGTAATACCACGTTACGCCTTCAAAAACTAAATTTATTTTTATGAACATAAAAGCGTCACGAATGCATTTCGATCCATTTATATGGTACTACACTATATATTTTGGATAATAACAGCTAATGGAATATCGGAAATCTATTTTGGTATCCTTTTATTTAAAGATGTAGTCAAAGGTAAATATTAAAATATCTTGGCAGGCGGGAAGATTATCTAAGTAAAACTTAAAAATATTTTGATAAGGAAGCTTTCAAACGGTTACCATAAAAAAAGCTGGTCAAGTTTGAATGAGAAGTTTATTTAAGGTTCGAATGCTAATGAGCGTCAGATTTACAACCTTTCATTAAATGGTGAGGTGCACTTCTATAACTATATAGTAAATAATCATAAACTATATCGTGGTAGGTTGGGTCGGAATGCGTTGGAGTTTCCGCAAAAGAACGGGTTGGGATGTATCGGTCTATTGGTAAACGTGATAACTTCCTGCTCAAAGGGTCACAAACCAAAAAGTTAATTCAAAATTGAATCTATTTCAATGGCTGATAATAATTATATGGAAGTGCATCCAAATATGGTACCATTTATATTCTTTTTGTAACTCGTGCCATTTTAAACGTGACCAAATCCGTTAAATTAAAATTTCCACCCGTGTGTCTACATGGAAGTTAATGAACTTCAAATCCACTCTTTTGATTACACCGACAGCAGTCATTAGTGAAAAATGTTTTTAATGTTGTACAAGTTTGTAATATTTAAATATTATTCCTAATTACACCAATTTTGTAATTAAGATACCTATTCAAAATTTGAAATTTGACTTTCTAAATAGGAAGTCAAATAAATAATCTATTCCTTTATGGTTTTTATTTATTTATTTAAAAAAAGTATTTGAAAACCTTATAATCCAGTTACAGAATTATTATTTATCCCAATATTTAAAATTTTTTTAAAGTTAAGTTATGAGTCTAAAATCTTTAACTAAAATTATTACTGTTAGGCTAGGTCAAGCTTTACTGGTTTGATTAGATCAAGGGTAAGTTAAATTGCATTTATGCCAGTCATTAGAAATATAAAATATTTTTTACGCTAGATACGCTTTGCATTATAATTAAATTTAATGATTTACAAAAGAACTAAAAGTGTATCGATGTAAATTGCTTTCCGACTTAATTAAAAATCCATTTTCCGGAATGTGAAAATGATCGTTTAATTATACTAATAAAATTAGCGCTTTCTGTAGCATTCTTTTACCTATTAAGCAGTATATAAACCTAATTTCTTTTTCAATTTGCTCTAAATCGGTTATGCAAATATTTTTCGGATTGTAAAAGAATTTTTTTGTTGGACAAACACGCGCATCATTTGAAAAACTAAACTCATTGATCCGAAAAATTAATGTAAGTGCAATTAAGTTAAACATTTGCTACGCTTATGAAGAAACTAGTTATAGACAATGATTTTTAAAAATGATTATTCATTGCAAAAATAGTAATTGTATTCTTGTTGTGTGGGTTTTTAGCGTGTCATTAGAGACCGTAAAGTTACCAGACGGAATCGAACGATTTGACTGCAACGTGTTGACGCCAGTGTTCAATATTTTCAAAAAAAAAATAAACAAAGAGGGTTGTGTGTTATGCAAATTAGAAAAATAAGCAGAAAAAGTACTTTGATTTACTTCTGCATTTAAACTATACTATATTTAGAAATTTGTATTGCGGATTAAGGGTGAAGGTTTTAATTAAAATATCTTACGAGTTTAAATCAAATATTTGTAACGCCTTAATATAACAACCATGACATTGTTATTTTCTTTACCGCACGCACATTTTGCATTATAATAACTGGAAATAAAATTTGCATGCTTATTCATATAATATTCATTAAATTAAAATATTCTCTTGAATTAACTACTGTTCAGAATATTAATAATTTAAAATAGATTTGCAATAAAAAGTTCTGCGTTTAAAAAATATAGATTAGGTACCTACTTTTAAAAATTATTTTTCTGCAACTACTCAGGTTTTTTACTGAAGTTTTACACGTTTAATTAAATATAATATTATAAAAGGGGCTATTTAACACCGAATTCTATAATTCATGTAACGTGTAATTATGTAATTTTACTTATTGTTAGCTTAGGAATAGCGACTCCTAGGACGATTACTTAAAATTTATCAGCGCTCGGTATAATTTACAATATTTTATAATATAAAAGAATTTTTTATTGTTGATGAATCAATCACTTACATTGTGTAAAAATTTATTACTTTCACTCAAAATATTCTTAGTAACGAAAAATAAGCAGAACATTTTAGTCGGATAGTAAATATTTAGAAATAAAAGCAAACTTTAAAAAGATTGATCGCTACGCGATTGTTGTTGTTTTCATTTACATTTACATAAAATATTTGGTGTGTCTAATTTTTTGAGGTACAAAATTTTACATAATATGTAATATGTAAAAATATTAGCAAAAAATTTGCACAGTAATTATTATTATACCTACTATAGTAGGTATGTTGACATGTTGACCATATGAACAATACCATCAGTAATTAAAATGATTCAAAGAAGTTCAAAACAAAAACAAATAATGAATTTTATTTTTTTATATTTTTAGACGTATAAATATAATACTACCAGCATATACTTATTTTTAGAATTACTACACCTTTCGTATACTCTTATAATTGCATATCTTTGTATCTCTATGTTTTGATATGTTAAAATACATTCAGGGTATAACAACATGTATTATAGCAGTTTAGGTACAGGCACCGGTACACGGTAGATTATAATATAGTATTATAGTATATTATATTGTATTACTATTTTTATATTTTTATTAATTAATTATAATAATATAATATTAATTAATACTAATATTACTATAATAGCTAATTTATTTGTTATACACTAACCGAAAGTATTAATTAATATTATATATAATATAGCTCAGCCCTATTTATTTAAATATTATTTTCTTTAATATTAAAATCCTGTATGGCTATTCCGAATAGTTCTGAATAATTAAATAATGTTTATGTAAACTTGTGGTAGGTGTAATTCATAAATATAAATTAAAAACAACGGATAGTTCTCGTTAGACGACTGACCTTAATAAATGTAAGTTTAATTAAACTAAACTCAACTAACTATAATAATAGCACGAAGATCATTGCTCTTGCCCACTCAGTTATTTTTGTAATTACCATATGTAATTATAAAATTTTAATAATACAAAAATTGCTCTATTTGCGCGTTTCAACAGATTATAGTTTTTTTATGTTCCACATAGTAAGTATGTACCGCATATTTAAGTTTTTTCAAAATTATAGGTGATTATTAAGATTCCCACTATGAATATTTATAAATTAAATGAACAATTTAAAAAGGTAATACGTAATGCAATCTTGTAAGATATAATTCACTAACTAATTGATAAGTATCAGTTATGGTGAATTTAAATTAATTTGTTTCGTTGTAAATTATTCAAGCATAACTATAGAACGTTCTGAGAAGGAATCTATTTGACATTGTTGAAATTAAAAGTGAATCATTATAAGTTTCAATTAAGTATAAATAATAATAAACTGTTGCTTTCAGATTTTTTTCCATTTAAAAATGTTTCGTATCCAAGTTAAATAGAAAATAAAATATAAATAAACGATCGATAGAAAATAAGTGGCATATTTTCACTAGCGAATATGATTTTATACCGCTAATGCGGAAAAATTACACTCAAAGCTTGGATATGAATGAAGTCTTTGTTAAGTGCTTGAAGATATAAGAAAAAATATATATGTATCTATGTTAGTTTGGTTCGTATATATTGCATTTAAAGTATAAGCTGCATTTAAAAAATTAATATTTGAAGAATGTAAATATTTTCAAAGAAGTTATTGAATGCCTATAATGAAAATCTCCTTTTTTAAATGTTGGTTTATTCGATATACAGGTAAAATAGTTATCAAACTTACCACTACACTTCCATTGGTATTGCAACTAAGTAATTACTTTTAATTTAGGTTTATAAAAATTATGCATTAAAAAAGCTTATTGTTTGTTCCCCATGAGATTATATTAACAATAAAAAACCAAGTTAAAGAAAAACTTCTAATGTTATTAAGATCGATTAGTACAAAAAACATTAATAAATAAAATATGTAGTGTTTTCATTTTCTGCACTCAACTGTATAATTTTTGTACGGTCGGTCTTGGTAATTAATTTAACAAGTACAGATTTCTTATTAATTTGTAAAAATTACATTTTATTTTTCACCTTGAAAAAATTTTTAGAATCTTAGTAATTTCTGCTTTATTTGATCGTTGTTACTATTTTTGCAATTGCCAGAACGCCCAAGTAATGATCTAGTTTCTAGCCAAATATTTTTTATAGAAAACCTTCTATTCTGCCATGATGCAAAATGCAAATTGTTACTAAGTTTCCAATTTATGATGTGAAAAAGTTGTAATCCATTTAAGTTTTATAGTTTTGTTATTAAAGCCATAAATCAAATGTAGTAAACCAAAAGTTTCTAAGTCATTAATTTTCTAAAGCTTCGAAAAATTTTTCATAATAAATTTGCATGCATATTTATGTAAGCAAATGAAATTAACAAGTTTGGACTAGCTGGCCCAACTAGAATCATAATTGCTGATCCAATTCCATTGCAATTATTTTTCTTTGAACATAATTTGCGTGATCGCAAAACTAAAATAAATGATGAAGTTTACTAAACTGTCATGACCGTAATAGTAAGCATTGGCCATACAATTTACGTTAATTGCTATGTTCTGCTTCAATTCTAGCGGATGTTGAATGAACACTTATAAAAGAGAGTAAATTTAGATTTTAACAAAGACAATAAATGCGTTCTAAAGCTTTTCCCAAGTAGTTTACTTGGCAAAACTGTGCAACTTCCCTGTTGTATAACATATCCTACACGAATACCAAACGTTCTTGCACTTCATTCTTTCCCCATTCTAAAATGAAATCTTGGATCTTGGCATTCCAAGTACGTAATTAATTTAATATATTTAATAAAGATGTTTAAAAAAAGATGCCGCGCTTATGATTAATTTGTGTTTGAATTATTTACGACTGATTACATTATAAGCGGAACGTGAATTAATTGTTTACACATTTCTTCGCCTTTTTAATAATTAATTTCAGATAATAATTAAACACATTTATAATTTAATAGCGAAAACGTGTCAACGGAAGCAAAGTTACATACAGGAGGTTTTATTAAATTGAGTTGATTGAAGATATCCTCTGGTAAGAACCAATTTCAGACAGTACTAAACCAGTTATTTATTTAATGTACTCAAAAATTCGAGCAATAATAATATCATTACCCATTTTATAAGATCTATGTATGTCAAAGAACTATTGTATGATATACATATTATCTATACACAATCAGGAAAGTGTTTTGCAATTCACTATGGGACAATATGAAGCATTATAATTTCAAATTATATATTTTTTGTTCGGTAGGTGGGTATACAATTTCTCACTGAAAATGTTATAATAATAACTGTCTATAATTTATAACTGATGGTGTTAATAGACTGCATCTAATATTATCAGTAATGCAACATGGTCAAGAGAGAGCTTAATCCGTTATGCTATTAACCTTCACATAGGCTAGTACCGCAATTCCCATACTTAATCAAGATCGACTTAAGTGGATTACGTAGCAATTTGCTTTTTGTCATGTTTGTGATTAAAATGACGCTCGACTATTTTTACTGCCTCATAATAAAAATTGTAGGTCATGAAGAATTACTAACAAATTTAGCAAAAAATAATAGTCGTGATAACCAATTTTACAAAAATCAATAACGCAATAAAAAGTTATAGCAAATTTATGTCGTGAGGGTGGTAGATATTGTTGGAGACATCTCCGTGTCATGATTTAAACAATCATAGGAATTGGAAAATCACAATTTATTGACGAGGTATAAAGTAATTTTCTTATCGAAAGTTGCGATTACAATTTAATTACGTACGTAGCAATATGGAAGTATACAATTCGTATTTTATAGCTTTTATGATTGTAGTAGGTATTGTCAGTAATTAAATTGTAATACGCACATAAAACGTGGTTTTATATTACTGAATTTTATTTACTTTCATTTTAATGCCAACAATAATAATTAATAAGTGAAATCACCCACAACATGTACAAATTGAAAATTAGTAAGTAAAATTTTCAATTTTTCAGATTTTCTTATTGACGAGAAACAGTTTTTCAAAACGAGAGGTATCATGAAAATATTTTATAAATTACAGGTAGTATACCGAACAATTAAATCTGACAACTTTATTTATGTGTTTGCAACTCTTTCGAGGTTTGCGTGTTTTTATTAATATCAAATTTCTTGTACAATATACCCACAGCTTAAATTTTACACTCATTACATAAATTAATAATATTGTACAAGATGCCTAATTCCATCAAGTTATTGTGCGTGTGAAAGAGTGCCACAAGCAGAGATAAGTAGACTGTGTTTTAAAAAGCATATTTTAACAGCCATTTTTATTCTAATATTTTAACAATATCTAACCTGTAAATCAACTATTTTGTTTCAAGTATAGTTGAAGTACACTAATGTAAACCCAACAGATTGCTTGAATCAAGTCAAAATTCATACTGGCAAGAAACCATTTTACACCGTATGATGATAAAAGATATACAGCAATTAAATAATATATACAGTAAGACAATATCTCTACACAGAGATAACTCTAACATGTAATGAGGTTATTGTTGAATATTGATTTATATATTTGGAACGAATTACAAATTAGTAGTTTTTACTCATACGAATCAATCGAAATGTTTATAATCTTTCATCGCTAATATCAATATTGTTGTGTTAAGTAAAATTAATCAATATTAATTAAGTAAACGGTTTTTAATTTTGTTAGTGTTAATTTTATATTACCAATTTATATTATTGACATTATTTCACACCTGCATAATAAACCATGACAATCCAACGCAGTTACATTTATTTATTACACCGAACTGTACATAAATTCCAAACTGTAAATAATAACAATTATAATTAAAATGTTAAAATTTTGCGAAAATTAATTCAATTAGTATAACCTATAATTAATTTGTTGAACTACATCAATTTTTTTTAATCTGATAATTATGATAATTGAGTTAATTAAAGTTACAACGAGCCATTACTTTGGGTCTGATATTGTTACATTGTTAATTAATCGAGACTAATGTAAAAGAGTAAATCACGAATTTCTTATTTAATTAAGAAAAAAAAAGTATAAAACGGCAAAGTGCGCCACTGGATTATAGGGGTGTATGACCTAAGCGCAGCTTAGTCTTCCCTTTTCAGTCGGGCACGCAACGATGTCGACTTCCCTTGTATTCAACCACTTTTACAGCATGTTTCCTATATTTCTAGGTTTACTTTTAGGTCTTCTGTTTTTTATCGTTTTACTTTAAACAAAATCCAATTAAGTCAAAACAACGACAGTGATTTAATGTTTATTCAGACGTCTCGTGATTATATGATATTTAAATTTAAAAAATAAATAATTTATATAGGTTGTTTAAAAATATGTATCAAGGTTATTTGGGCAAAATACAAATTACTTTTTACCTAAAAGTATAAGTATAGCCAGAAGAATTGCATGTTTGGTTTTATTAAAATAAAAAATATGCCATTATAACTTTTTATATGCACTAGGTATAGAGTATAGAGGTAACTAAAACAAAAAATTGCCCAAAGCAGAATGAATTTTATAATTTTTTATGTTAATAGGTAAATATAACTTTATATAATCAGTATATTTATTACAATAGTTCAATGGGCATAAAAAACAGTTATGTTGATCTTGAATATTTAATAAACTTTTATTATTTTAAATTCGAGACGTTAACCAATATGAACAGTTAAACGCCTAAATTAATAGAATATTGCAAATATAATTATTTTAATATGAAGCTCGCATTAGACAACATAATTATTGTAATTTAGCTCCACAACAATAAATTAAATTTGCATTTGGTGCAGCTTTCGGATTTAGTCATTGCTATCTTAAAACTATTAAAAATTACTCTTATTTAATTACGAGTTATATTAAGTAACATTTCCAGATAGAGTAATTAGCATACCTTAAACAATTTGCAATAATTAAGTTTTACATAATTTTATTACCTGAAACTACATAACTTTATATATGTAAATTACGTCTTCTGTTCATTAATAAAAAACGTATTAATCATAATAAGGACTTTCTCGTTCATCTTATATGTTAATGATTATTACAAAATCAACAATGATGTTTCAATTGGACCAAATAAATTTTAAATGTCTATGCTACACGTTTATTTATTATACAATGCAATACTAGACTTGTAATTATTATTATGAACATATTAATTAAATAATTGAAAGTTTTATATAAATTAATAATACTACTAGTATATATAGCTGATTGAAGTAATCTTTTACTTGGAAGTAAAGTATAGAGGGAATTTTTGCATCATTTGTATATTATATGGTGGACCCATTTCCCGGAGGGCCACTCCAACCCTGCTTTCAATAACCACTGCACATAATATTATTATATTATCATAATATATGCGGATGTTTTTACTTAATAATTAAAAAGTAATAAAATAGATAATAAGAATTATTATATAGACACAATAATATACAATATTTCTTGTGTACAAACATAAAAATGATACTAAACGGAAATGCTTTTATTATTTTGAAATATAACATAAATAAAATTCAAGTCACGGTTGACATGACAAACTACTCATCTTAGAAAAATATGAACTTTCACCTTCAATTTTACACGGCAGGTTTATAAAACGTAATCGTGCTAGAATGTCAGGTATTATCAAAACTTTGTTTTAAGTTCCTAGATGAAATAAAGATTTCACTGTCAAGTTAAAATATTTCCAGGTGAAACAGGTCATGCTTTTAAAAATGTAGGAATTACAAGATTTTGAAATACAATACAAAGTTTGTTTAACTTTGTAAGTCATACATTGTGTTTGTTTGTTGGAAGAAAAAATGAAAGTAGAGTATCTACAAAAAAAATATTGTTGTACTGATGGTAAAAGTTTGAAATATAAAAGCTTAATTTCATATAACGATTACCTTAAAAAGTTAGTGAATGTTAATCATAATTTAGTTCAGATGTAAAAGTTTTTGACAGGTTTGATTTAATTTTGATATATTTTTTAAAACTTCTAAGGTGAAAGAAACGTGAAATATTTTTGAAATACGATATCCCACGATTTTTAGATTAAATGAAATTCTACACTTCCTATAAAAGTTCCTATAAAAAGTTAAATTTTAAATTAACTTATATTGACATGGTAGAAAAAATTAAACACTTTAGCACTGTAAGAAGAACATAAAATAGGAAATTCACAATTACGAAAATAATTTAAATAGGTCTTTGACCCTGTTCACTTTTAAAACTTGGTGACTATTTTTAAATGCATTCAAGTTAATTTGCGTAAAAATCATCTGAAGTAATTACGGCTTTTCATCAAAAAAAGCATTTGTTCAACAGCAACACCACCGACATTATGAATGGAATTTAATTGAATTGATATACCACAATAATAATGAAGGAGGCTATACGACACCACTATGCATGTTGAAAATTGTACGACGAAATAATAACTTCGTGTACGGCTTTACAATACAAACAAATGTCTTTTTAGAACCAGCAATATTTTTTTTATTTGAAACTAAAAAGGCTTTGTGTGATAAATTATTCTTTCATATATAAATTTAAAAAGAACGGGGTACGCTGTATTGTGTAGGAACAGCTTACAAATAAAAAAAAGCATTATTGTATGCAGTTTTAAACGACCGCAGTAGCTCTGTGTTTAATTTTTTCAGAAATTATGAAATACAGAACCGAAAAATCGCATTTAATGCATTTGACGAATTCTGTTAGTCAGATTCTAATAAATTGGTTATTCCACCGGAACATGGATGTAACACAATAAAACATCCGAAACAAAAACGAAGAATCCTTACGTAGACGACCAACGAAAAGTGGAAATCACCAAACTTAGGTCTAACAAGAACTTCCTGTCCAGCGCTACGCTGCAGGATTCATATAACGAGTCGTTCATGGTAAAAAAATTAACATTGTACAAGAAGTGTTAAACAGGATTTCAAGTTAAAACCAACTACCGTAGTAAAACATGAGCAAAAAAAAAGTACAAAACAAGAAAATTATTAGTTACCAGTTATGCAAAAGCTTCATGCTTGAAAAAATTTGCAACACGTCTGGTAGTTCAAGAAATATTCAATAAGTACTACTTATATTCCAATGCAGCTTTTGAAATTAATAATTTTGATTTAGAAACCATTACTGTCATTGTATTTTAATATAAGATGCTATTAAATATATATTATGTTAATTTGAAACAAACAAGAAAGTTATTTATATATTTTAGATGTCTATTAACTTATATTAATTATTGATTTTGGTTCTGAATCATATTTTTTAGTAATGTTACTTCTAGTCGAGTTACTACGTTAACTGCCCTATAGAAAAATCAGTAATATTTAAAACTTTACAAGTGGTGCACATTTGCACGCCGATGTGATAGATCTTAGTTTATTGATCCAAAAATATTTTATTAGTTTTATTTTATTTTATTTATTCTAAATAAAAAAAAATTATTTCTATTATTAACAATGATTATTCTGTAACTAATCAAAACAAATTAATGTAAGAGGAAGTTGGGTATCAAGTCGGAGATAAGAATTATCCTGCAATTTTTTTTCATGACATAATCGCAAAATATTAACAATAGTAATTATTGTTTTGTATAAATTTCTAATACCAATTTGGCCAAATAAAAAAATATTCGTTTTCTCTGCTACAATTTTTTCTAAATATCTCATCTAATCTAGAAGTAAATTATTGTTAGAGAATTAAAAATTATAGTAGGTATATACTATATTGTTAAATTTATGCAATGTGTGCTTATTATTCAGTCGAGTATGATTTAACACAAACTTTCCTTTTGAATTAATATGTACATCTTTTTGTAGCCTATTATTATGAATTGGAAATGTTGAAATTAGTAACGGTGTATTAATGTTTTTTTATCGATGCACCAACACCTACAAAATATTCCTAATTAAAAAGATTGTGCTCTCTAGGCTATAATTTTTAAATAAATAATATGAATTCAAATGTCATTTATATCACAGAGCCAATTTTTTTTCATCTTCTTCAAAATCAACATCGAAGATTTACAATGTTATATTATGTTGGTATAACTTTTTTTTTAAATTTGAATTAAAATTTACAACCCGATAAGTGAAAATACAGGATAAAGTAAGTATAATAATGGTAGATAACAAAACTTTACGACCTTGTGACTAAACTAATTATTCGCTATTATACTCGTATTATGCCCATATTTAGTACTAAGAGAATAATTTTGTCAAAAATCGACTCATCCCTTGGCGATCTTAAAAGAATCATCAACTTCAAAAATTCAATTAATTAGTGTTACAAGTTAATTGAATAATCGAGTATCACATTGTCTATTTAAAGGGTTAGAAAGTACGGATCAAATTAAAATTCCTTTTGTCAATTACCTCGTATATTAGTTAATGAATTTAATGTTTGCTATATCCTATGTACAATATCTATTTAGTGGTAAAATTTGACTGATGTGGTAAACAATTTTCGACATAATGGTCAAATTTACTTATAAACATTATAATTAACTTAAAATTGCTACTATAAATACAAATATTAAGGTTATTAACCCTTCCTCTACAATTTAGATAAATATCTCCTTTCTTTTGTCATCCTGCATATCATCAAACCATTAGCAAAAATATAAAATAGGCAGAATTCTAAGTATTGTTTGGAACTTCCTGTATATTTAGAGTTTTTCAAAAACGAGAAAGTAGGTGTCTCCTTAATATTATTTTAATTATGAATTAGGTACCTACATATAAAAAATTATTGTGCAACTTATTGTTAGACCTCTTTTTGTGTTGAGGTGATAATTTGTTGAATATTATTTCGATACCGATTTTTAAATCAAGCGAACCACTTTTTATTGTGGCGTGTTTACGTTTCATTAGGTTTTCAACAAAAAATTTAAATTTTAATCGGTTCAAAAGAATGACCTATTTAATTAACGATTAAATTAATATGCTATAGTCAATCTATATTACACTTCTATTAAAAAATTTATTTAGAATGTAAACATTTTTGGTTAAATAAGGAAGTGATAGGTACATGGTATTTTATAAGTAATTACTTTTCAAATTACTTAGATTATTAACTTCGTTATTACTAATTAACTATTTCTATAAAAAGTTATTAATGTGATCATTAGTGTATTTAATTGCTTTTAGTTTTGATTAATTTTAACAGTTAATAAATTTTTAAATTAATATTGGACACTATTGAATTAAATGAGACAGATTTTTTTTGAAACTACAAGATTAATTAAATGCAATCGAGGAAACCTGCAACCGTGCATTAGAAACTTTAAAAACATAAACCTCAGCAAGTAGTTAGTATGGTGAATATGGTTAATACAAAAAAAATTATTTTTAACTCCTTAGTATCTACTTTTTTTTTACTTTTTTTATTTATTTAATGCAGTTTTCTTTCATTCGGTATAATTATAACTGACTTATGTAATAAATTTTCCCTAATTTTAGACCTAGCATGCATGCTATATTTATTTTCAAATTTTGAACCCTCGGTATTTTGTAATCTACCACAGATGGTTAATTATTCAATTTT
Source organism: Cantharis nigra (assembly GCA_958510845.1). Lineage (NCBI taxonomy): Eukaryota > Metazoa > Arthropoda > Insecta > Coleoptera > Cantharidae > Cantharis > Cantharis nigra. The sequence goes on along the minus strand of OY294028.1, from coordinate 37,454,291 downwards.
CATGTAGGTAATTGAAAGCGGAATCTCTTATTAAAAGTTAGGTGGTGCATGATAACGTTACTTTGAGTTGATATGTAAATAGTTCGTTAATAAATTCAAGTTTATATTAACCTACATTTAAAAAGTTAAATTCCGAATAAAAAAGTTACCTCGACGAAAAATCATTTCTTTGTAGTTATTCAATATTTACATTTTAATTGTTCCCTTGCACAAAAATAAAATAAACAAAAGTTGAATTTTAAAACTTAATAAAATGAATTAGTAGCCGATCATTGAAAAAATTATGTTAAAATATAAAATTAAAATGTACATACCGTTTTTTGCCATAGCCAACTTTGTCGAGTTCAATGTGTCTGTATGTAGCGTATGTGGTCATTATCACTGACAATGAAATAATAATACACGAGTTGCGCAAACTACCGGTACACTTTTGTACAGCTGACTGAAAGCCTGCAGCTCTGGAGAAGCTTTTATAGGCACTGCGTGCACTGGGCCATACGATATCCGATATTTCGTGGCGGAGAATCTTTCCTACTTTTTCAATAGTATGTGCAAGTAAAAAGTTAAAAACAATTTTATGAAATTGAACAATAAGGAAGTTGTAATGCATCTTTAAAATTATAGCAATCGAAAACATATTTAAGGTATAACCTATCTGCAATGTAGGTACCTACATCATACGTTATAATGTTTTTACTTTTAAATGAAATTTTTAATTAATTTATTTTTTTGATACTAAAATTTTTTAAGTGGGTGTGTGTAAATAACATTTTAATTTATGCAAATACCTTCCAATAAGTAACTTCTACTATAATACTCTGTGGAACTCGAACTCTCAGCCCTTGCAAAATTTTATTTGAACAACATAAATATACTATAAAATAAGCTGTTTAATAATAATCATATTAAAATTTGTGCCGTTAGAAATACATTTAAATACCTATTAAAACACTTCTATATCTTACAACAATTTTAAACCAAAGGTTTTTTATACATTTTATTATTACTTAGTTATACTTTGATTTTCATTTGACGAATGATTAGTTATGATGATGACTAGTAAATTGCAAATTAATTTCGTATGCAATAATTGAAATTATTGTGGTTTAAACACATTATAATTTGCATTGTCTTTACAACGAATATGGGAAATGAATGGCTGAGCGGTTGAGTGCTAGTTTATTTCACGGATTTATCTTATACTATTATTTACTCGCCAAAAATGCATGCCTATTTGCTGTCAACAGGTAATAGTATAAAAACTGACGAAGTACTTACTGTCCCTTTGAAAGTTAGTTGTCAAAAGACAGTGTGGAAATCATAAAAACTGATAATATTGCAATGATCTACCCCAATAAATCAGGGTAGTCATAAAATCTAACTTTTAACTTTAATTTAAATAATATTGTTTTGCAAAAATTTGAATTTTTAGTTTTAATTGTTGTAATAAACCGGAACGCGTACGCTTATCTTTACACGTGCAACATAATTGCTATACTTATTTTATTCCCCTGATATAATTTTGCAATGGTTGCAATTTAGCATTTAAGTAGTAAACGTGGCCCAGGTCTCAAAATATAATTTTTCAAAATCTGAACAATTCTATTATTTTTTTTGGTTATTGCTGTTATCAATCATTTCTTCTTGAATTTACTCACACAATTATATTTTTACACGATCTGCTACTTCTCAAATTCCTGAGTTGATCAAATCAAAATTTTTTATATCTACTTTTTTTACTGTTCATATCTATAAGTAATGTTTATTTGTTATATCCAAACACCAATTTATTCTTTTTATGCAATTTTATAATTATTTAAATTGCTTTTATATTTTCCTTTACTTTCAATTTTCAATATGTTAAGGCCATTTAATTTTATTTTTCTTTTTTGAAAACACGATAAACAAAAAAAACAAGTGAAAAATACTATGTTTAATTTACATTACAAAAAATGATGAAATACATACATGAAATTCAAAAAAAGGTTAGTAATGCGATATGTTAAGAAATAAGAAATTATATTCAAACGATTTTTTGAATTATTTTTGAAAAAGTGAAAAACTAAATCTCAATTTGAAGCAATTGTTGTGACTTCTTATCACTTTACTTGCTTGATCATGTTAACTGAAATATCTTAACTTTATGCTAAATGCAGTTTGTTGATTGTAAACATCTTTAGGTGGAAGTTTTTCTAGGAAGGAAAATAGTCTACAAGAGTTAGTAATTAGTATTCTTTTCAAAGATTTTTGTTTTTTAAGTGTTATGATATGAACAACACTTTCTGAGAAAATAGCATTTACAAGATGGAATTCAATACTTTAGCTAATTTATACAATAAAACTTCAAAGGTCTTTTAATTGAGATGATCACGCGTCCACAAATGGATTCGAAGGTCCAAGTTGGCTTTCCTATATTAACAGTTTTTTTTACTTTGCTATATTATAAACATATAGAAGGGTGAGCTCAGTGAATATACCACGTCAATTCGTCGCGGGCAATTCATCGCCGGCGACAATCCATCGCGTGTAACAATTCATCGTGCGCGATAATTCTTATTAATTTTTAATTACTTATGCCCGTATTCACAAACGTCCGTAAAAATTTTAACAAACCGTTTAATTAAACAAACCAATGGAAATTATTTGCTTGTTAATTAAGCGACTCGTTAAATATTTTACAGACGTTTGTGAATACGGGCATTAATCCGAGAATATTAAACTATGATTTAATTTCAGAAAAATATATTTATTTATTCATAACAAATGTTTCGTAAACAATGCTCACATTTTCAAGCGCTGTGGTAAAGGAAAATGTATAAATATATAGGTATGCTATAAATATATTTGAATACGAGGTGTGGCAATTAAGTTCCGGGAATTTAGTTATAACTCGGGAACTGGCAACACTACGTCGTATGTAAACATATGTCTGAAAAGCGAAGACCTTCTTTAGTCACAGTCTAAGTTTTAAGTCAATCTCAGGTTTGGTTTGTGTCTTAATATGCGTGTGAAAATTGGTGAAAATAGATCTGCGAGGATGTGAAATTAATTATATTATTTTTAACGACCAATTATTCAATTTATTCATTTATTAATTAATCAACGTATCCAATTTTATATTTAATTTTTCAAATCCAAATTCCATCAAAATCACTTTAACATCGTTCAAATTTTATACAATTTCAAAATAAAAATAATGCCAATAAATTTACTGACTCAAATTAAAACTTTATTCACAAAATCAATCAAAAATCTCAATTCGGCGACTCAATTTAACACCTTCACGGGACCTTTCCGCAAAAGCGTCCAATCACCTCGACGGACCAACTTAGAAGAGTAATTAAATTATTCAATTCGAATTCTTCAAAATTTCTACATTATTTACAAGAATTATTTGCAAACAATCTTAAATACAAATTATAAAAATCCATATTTGCGAAGCAATTCAGAATCTACAAAAATCAAATTCAAATCTCAAAAAAAAATATTTCTCACAACAAATCTAAATTGCAAAATTTATAAAATGGAAGATTTTATAACACGACAATATACTATAAGGAATATACTATTCACGAACTTCTAGAAATATTTGCAAAAAAATTATTTATGTGAGGCATCGAACCTGGGACCTTCCAATCCATTTGCGGACGAGTTACCATCTTATCTTATCAGTTAGAAAACGTTTGGATTATTGTTACATAAACTAACAGAAGTATTGCAATTAAAAACTTTTAGCCCTAAGTGTTCCAAACTTAGAAAAACTTATGTATTTTTTTGAATTGTATTAAAAAAACGTGACAGTATGAACATGTTGAGCATGTATGTAAACTTAAAGTTAAAATTATATAAAAATAACAAGACGAATCAGAATCAAGAAATTTAAATATCACTTGATATTATGGAATAACTCTTTAATCTTGATTTTTTTTTACATCAAATTATAAATTATGTTTAAACCTTCTTCGAATTTTTTCAGTTTTTCCAAGAATCTCTTGTATTGCTTTTTGTTCATTTCTCTTTTAAAATAATTGAACTGTTTATCTGCACCAACTAACTGTCATCAACTGTCAAAAAATTTTCTTGTAGTATTAAATTTTTTAATAGTTTATTTGTTCTTTTAGCATTGATAATGGGCCAACAATAAAGAACCTTACACGTCGGACACTAACTTAAGTTGTTTTTTCAAATCGCTGTTTCAATTATACAATTTTATTATTAACCAAATTTAAAAGTATTTTGTAACTCTAGAACTAAAATAATTTTTACGAATTATGGGCGAGCCTTACCTGGTCTACAAAAATATAGGTGTACAATTACTTTAAAATAAAGTAAAGGTATTTTTAGATACCCAATTTATCTACTATGATCTTTCTTTCAAGTGGCATTAATTTGATCTCCCTGATGGCATTAATAAATAACCTTTCAAAAAATGACATTTTTTAAAGGAAATATAATTAATATAATAATTTTTCGTTGATTTTTTAATATATAGTTTACAGATCGATCATATACTTAGTTTATAAATACTTAGTAGTAATAATAATAATAACGAAACACGCGTTTTCGTTCGATAACCCTTCAATGTGTGCTTTCCGTCACACCGCCGGCTGCTGGCGCTTATTATGATTTTAATTTGTGTAGGATAATGGTGTTTAGTAATTAGTGTTATTATTTCAATTTAGAATAATGATTGTAAGTAATAATAATCATATTATACTTACTAATATTAATTAGATACAAATCAAATGATATGGTTCAATCAAATCAAATAGTTTGGACTAATACTTTAGTTTTAACCTATAACAACTAGTTGAATTGTTGACAAAAAAGGTGTTCGACCAATTGTTCATAAAAACATACTGCAATAGAAGCGTTAAAGGAAAATTTTAAAATATCATTTATTAGTTAAAGAACAGTTTAGTTGCAAGTGTAACTAACATGCTTTTATATAGCTCACATGGAACTGTTTAGCTGCAAAAATTTCTCATGTTAGCTTTGTTTATTCGGCAGTCTAATCTAACCATCAGGCGCAAGCGTAGATTAAAAAATATCGTAAGCTAAAATGGCATATGCACATACACCTGACAGTTTCAAAAAGGTTTAGAATGCCATAGAAACAAAACTCTTGCAACTGTTGCAACCAAACTGTTTCTCAGCTGATAATTGTATTTAGATACTTTTTAAATTATAAAAAAAGTAAATGATAGTTTTTTCTCGTGCATTTATCAAAGAAATATCTAGGGAGGAGTGAATCTAGACACCACGCTATTATATTTAAATTTCTCTTAAACTAATAATATGTAGACCGAATAGTGCACCACCTGCAAACTTTTAAAGTTGATATTTATTTAGGTATTTTTTTGTGCATTGAATGACAAAAATATGATAATTAATATTTAAAGTAAATAAAATTTCACTTTATACTATAATGACAAAATATATAGGACAGATTTGGAGATATGCCAAATAGAAAAACAAGTCATCAACTTTAAAAAACGATAGATATCTATGCTAAAATTTACAGAGAATGAAGTTTATTTTCATTGATCTGTGGATTGCTTTTGCATTAGATGAATAAGAAAAAAATTTAAATACAAAACTTTTTTTGGACATACTAATTTGTAAAAATATTATAACAGATTTAAATGTTCAATTATAACCGATAGTAGTACTGGACAGCAAAGCCTTACGGGATAAAAATATATATATCATATAAATTATATAATGTAATAGGTAATAATTAAAACCATATTCATTTTTAAATAAATTTCTACTCATAGTAATTTTTCATAAATATTTTCAGCAATTTTTATCTGAAATTATTGCAGTTTTAATTTATAGAAAAAGCTGCATCATGCCGTTGCATGTGGCAAACAATTTCAATTACACTTATATATATTTGAAATATATTATACTCGTATACGTAAGTCCATATTTTGAATGATTTTAATATGTTTAATAAGCTATCTGTTCATGGCTCAACATTATACAACAGAACGGAAAACACTTTGCATCTGGGCAATCTGCATATTTTATAATAATTCTTACATAATTGCACAATTACAATATTTGCATAGTCTCAATGAATAATTATTGTAATAGTGGTTAGTAATGGAAAGGGTCAGGGGCCGATAGACACTTCGGTAAATCGAAATTATCTCGGTCAGCCGCCACTAAAATGTAATGATCTACTGAAAATTCATAAAATTAAGGAAGCTGGAAATATGATATTGATCTTTTTTTTTAAGTAGGATGATAAACATTGCAAAAAATAATTGAATGTTTTACCAATGTGTAGCGAGAAAAAAATTGATCTAATTAGTCCAACTCTCAAGGGAAGTAAAGTTCTTAATAAGAAAATTCTGCTATCATTGGGTTTTGATTAATCTACGTTTTGTTGCTTATGCTACGTAACGATCGTAATGATACGTAAGCCTAGTGTCATTGTACAATGTTGCATAAATGCTACATAATTCTTAGACCGAAAATTTCAAATGCTTTAGTGCACTATTAATTGTGAACGAAAGTTATTCTAAATTCTAATTTTTAGAGGTATTTTTAAATTAAAGTTACTTATACATACAAATCGCACAAAATTTGCATCTGCTTTTAGAAATAAAATAATAGAATACAAAATTTAAAATAATGCAAGGGGCTGTTCACAAATTACGTACCGGTCTTAGGGGGAGGGGGGATTGACAATTTGTTACGGAGGGGGGCGGGGGTGTTTTTCAAAATGTTACGTAACCAAAAAAATTTTTTTTTATCTAAAAATTAGATTTTTTTTCTATATTAAATTTTCATTAATTTGATAAATTAACCCAAAGAGATCCATTCACTCAAGAATCTTAATAATATTTATAACAAAAATTGTTTTAACTTTTGTTACGTTATTCTTCTAGGGGGGTGGGGGTCTCGCAATTTGTTACGATCTGTTACAAGGAGGGGGTGGGGGTTAAAAAACGTCAAAAATTGCGTTACGTAATTTGTGAACAGCCCCTAAGTAAGGTTTAGAGTTTTATATTTCCACTGGTCGATTATAGTAGCAATACTATTATAAATTTACAAAAAAGCCTATTATACGAGTATTAAGTAGATACATTAGAAGATAAATTTGCATAAACCATCACACAGCAAGATTTTAAAGTTATTTTTAAACTAACAATAATGCATTTCCAATTGCTCTGGACTTCACTCAAAATAACATTTTGCTAAGTTAAAATTTATGTACCGTGACAATTTTTTAAAGAACTATTAAGTAAGAACACAAAGGCTCTTGCATCTTTGTTAAATTTATTTTCACACTTGACAACCCAAGAATAATCACAATTGATAAGCTTTTACTTTATAATACAGTACATCCTGTATTTTATTTAATTTAAGGCTGTTCTTTTTTATGTATTTTTTTGAGTTTTTGCCATAGAAACAATATCACATAGATTATACCATATATCCATACTTCAGTATAATTTCAACATTTTCAATGGGTTATTAATTTATTACAAAATAAGTAAATTATAAATTTATAAATCGAAATTTATAAAACTGCGTTGATTAATGCTTGGATACTTACTTGTGAATTACCATCATCGACAAATACATTGTAATTAAGATAATTACCTAGATAGAAATGTATTTACAGAAGAGTTAAAAATTATGAAGCTATAGACACATTTAATTTAGTTTAGTATTATCAATGGTATTATTTAATTCTATTTTTATATCAGACCTATGTATGCAATTTTCTTAGATTAATGTTTTCTTTATTTGTGCAATATATAATGTGTATAAATTATTGTAGTTCTTGCATTTAAATTTATAAATTATTTCATTAAGCACAAGCAGCTGCAAGATTTTTTTTAAATTTGAGTTATTTTTAGGCATTTTGAACACGACATGACCTATTATACAATTAACTTATTTCTTCTCTGATTAACACCATTTGTAATGCAACAGATTAAATTCACATAATAGTTAAAAATGGTTGATTTTATAAAAATTAAAACGATTATATTTATGGGGGCTATACTCGTACAGTATTTTTACTTTCATGCTGTATTTTTATACACATATTTGAATAAATTTTACAATTTTTTAAAAGATATATCGGTAGGTAGTCTTTCTGAAAAATAATTTGTTTTAGAAACTTGAATTTTATATTTTTTGAAAACGCGATCTTTTAACGAAACATTGAATATATTTTAGAACATTTACAAAATTTTAAATCCAAATTGAAAGTTTAACTGTAATAAAATGAAAATGATAATAATAATTTTCTGAATTTATATTTGAATTTTTTTTATATTTATATATTTTATTTTCTTTGCCATTTTAAGTTTTCAAGGAAAATTCGTTTGAATTTCAAATTACTTTACTACAATAAAGTCATAATGTGCTACATTTTCTATCCAACAAGGAGAAAAGGGGTGTAAAACTTATTGTTTATAATATAAGTTTTAATATTACAGGTAAAAATTTAAAATAAATATAATAATAGAGTTGAATAGTTTTCAAAAAAAGCGAAATAAAAGAAATAAATAAAGTTCATAATTATAATTAAGTATTAGAATCTTGCTTGTAGATAATTTTATGTTATTTAAAAAAGCACGAATACCTACATTTTTGTATTTTTATCAATTTTATTATTTCTTTCAGCTCTATTAATAATAAAACCTAGTTGTTTTGCTTATTTTTTGAATTTCGTAATGTTTAGGATTTTTTCGTTATGGTTAAACGTTTAACAGCACACTAAAGGTAAGCGTTCACTTGTCCGCATCGACCTCACCGCCAGCAACGCCGTCATCGCATTTTCAGTTGCTTTGCATTATTTTAAATGAGCCAGCGTTCATTACATCGTATCGTTCTACACGGGCTCATGCATATTTTTACGCACCGTCGTCACCGTCCGCATCGTACGAATCTTCGTATGTGCATGAGCCCGTGTAGAACGATACGATGTAATGAACGCTGGCTCATTTAAAATAATGCAAAGCAACTGAAAATGCGATGACGGCGTTGCTGGCGGTGAGGTCGATGCGGACAAGTGAACGCTTACCTTTAAACACATATGGCTCCAAGAGTACGCATTTTCATTTACAAAATGTAATTAATGTACTGTTGTAGTACCTATAGGTAGTCCATTCGCGGTTGCAATACTGTTCGGTAATCTTGCAGATTTATTTTACACGTTTGTAAGAGTATTCTATTATAGTGTACTTGGTACTTACTGTATATATGGGTATGCAATAAAAATTGTTTATTTATCGTTTATGTACATACATAACAAAAGTAGGATTTTCATTAATTTTACTACGTACTTAATTCATACTTAATTAAACCATTAAATTTATGGAATAATAATTAAATAAAATTATTCGATGGTATTAGATTTTATGATAGCAATTGTGTTAAACCATTTAAATTGTAATTTTCTGATTGAGTTTTGAGTATTTAGAATAAACAAATGTTAAACTGTTTTTAATCATTCAGGTACAATACGCACTTTCGTAATACCAACAACTGATGTTTCATTCATAAAATACTTACAGAAACTTTCTTTAGCTGTTAATTGTTTTTAAATTATTTAAATTAGTTGAAATGGGAAATGTGTTATAAATGAAAATAACGTAACTTTTAAATATGTGCATATTATTCAGTACACCTACCATAAAAAAACAATTAAAAGTCGAAGCGTGGCCAAATGATACATATAATACAATCACTAGAATGAGAAAGAATCGACATTTCAGTAATTATGGGCTAATTCATTAGTTGGTAAATATATTCATTATCTTGTTATTTGCTTGTTTACGATTTTTAAATAAATTACATTTGCTATAAAAACAATAATACTAATGTGTATCAACGCTGCAGTACTACTGAACTAGTAATACCATCTAATCGGAAATAAAATAATGATAACGAGTTGGACGAATAAAACATGTTGCTTACCCAGCATGTAGGGTTGTCCAACTAATTGAGAAATTATTATCTATTTCTCTTAATAAAAAATACAATACAATGAAATTTTTAGAAATTTAGAAAATTCTGACAATGAAGTAATCACCAAAAACAAAAACAGCATGACTCGTAGCAATTTAATTGTTAAATTTTTATTCAATCATGCTAATTCCTTGAAATCTTATAAATTGCATGTCGAAAATTACCTCTTCGTAAATTACGGTACTAAATATTTGTCATATTTTTCATGGGCGATTATTTTTGAAAGGTGCGTAGCTAAAAACGAAAAACAGTTTCGAAAATTTTAATAACACAAACCGTAGAACTTGCTATTAGTATGCTACGTAAACAAAATTTGGCAGCCTTTGGAGCGGGAAACCGCGGTTCCATGCCTGGTCGCATCAACTGCACTGTTATCCTGTTTATTATCATTATTATTGCTATTGTTTTTTATTTAAAATGTGTTATAATTTTTCTAACTTTAAGGTAGGTTTTTCTTTGAATTCTAATTTCTTGTGTGAACGTACACACTATGCGGCTATATAAATAATTAAGTTTACTTAACCCTATGGTGGGCGGCGGGAAGACGTATTCCCACCACCAAAATTGCTTAAAAACGAGTACTTGGGACCACATTTTACCATCTATTTTTAGTCTGTCCTTTAGAAAATATATACGAAGTAATATTTAATGATATCTGTATATATACAACAAAGAGGAATAGTAATTTTTATGATTTAAAAATTATTATTTGACATTTTGTGTTAATTATTAATAAGCGAATTTAAGTTTTAGTGAAATTTTTGCATTATATCTTTTTAATAAGGTTTTTTCTGATATTTATTCTTTGTTAAACATTATATTAAAACTTTTTTATCAATAAACAGAAATAATTTCTATAACATGATCGCTTAAAAAAATAAAAACGAAAATTACAAATTTCAATTTTTTTTCAATATTTCAAAAACTAGAAATGACAGATCAATTCAAATGGCTTCACATGTTATATTTTTAATAAAAAAACTTTAAAAAAAAAGCCAGAAAAATTCGCCCACCAAAGGGTTAACAGCTATATCGACCAAGTCATGAAAAATATACAAGACAGCTAAAACTATGGCCAACTAGTGAGAAGAAATAGCAAAAAAAACTATTAAACTTACTTAAAATAATTTGAAAATTGATATAAATTGTCAAAACAACAGTTTTTTTGAAGATCGTAACAACGTAACATTATTTAGGAAATTAGAGTAATTGACAATTATTCGACAGTATTCTGTTATTTAATAATAATTGAAACAATTGTAACTAATTTTTTCTATTATTTTTAATTTTTAAAATTGCATTTGTTATATGGATCTATTAGTTAAATGCAGAATTAATCTAAGGCATACCAGAATAAACTGATATCGCTTATACCTAACTTAGTCCAGTAACCACGTCGAAAAAAGAGGGTCTAGGTGACAAATTTCTCTGGCAAAGGATTGAAAACTGATTCTTACGTAATTTTGGTCGTAGAATCCGAATTTGAGGTTTGCGAACAAAATTTCCTTGTGCCAAAGCGGCCATATTGAAAAAACGTTGCGAAATCTCGTTTTCTTTGCAAAAAACTCAAAATTTTGGGCATACTATTGATTTTTCGGAAAAATCAAAAGTATGATCTAAGAAAATAGATCAAATTTCCTAAAAAATGAATTTTTGGTTCATTTCCTAGGACAAAAATTAACGCCGCAGGCGCTATTCGCGTTTTGGCCGGTTTTTCGAAAAATTCAAATTTTTATTGAAAATTTGAAAAAATTCAAACTTCATGCTGACCAGAGGCTTTTTACCCGTTACCGTCGGCATGAAAACCTTTATTTCACTCGAGAAATCATAAAATTTGAATTTTTCGAAAAATCAGCAAAAACGCCAGCAGAAACGCGAATGGCGCCTGCGGCTTTAATTTTTGTCCTAGGAAATCAACCAAAAAGTCATTTTATAGGAAATTTTATCTACTTTTTTTGATGATACATTGCATTTTTTCGAAAAATTTTGAGTTTTTTTTTGCAAAAAAACGTGATTTGGCAATGTTTTTTCAATATGACCGCTTTGGCACAAGGAAGTTTTGTTCGAAAACCTCAAATTCGGATTCTACGACCAAAATTACATAGGAGTCAGTTTTCAATCCTTTGCAATAAGTGTGTACTAAATTGAAAGAATTACTTTGCTAATTTTCTACCAACTTAGAACTAAAGAATCATCTTATTTCATCGTTCTTTTAATGTACAGCTATATTGTACTTTCCGATTGTACTTTCTATACCAACTAAAACTTATTTTTGCATATTATTGTACTCCTTCACCTTGAATATTTTCATTCTATTAGCATTTTTTTGTTTTTACACGTTAGTAACATTTTTTAGATTCTAGAATCTAAAAGATAGATTTAATATAGTATATTCAGGAAAGATAACTGGCAATATAATGTTTAAATTTTGTATCTTGCATGGATTTTTCAATCAAAGAAAAATTAAGAGTTTAGTTTAATTTGCCACCGATATATGTAACGAAACTGTATACAGCAATGCTGTGTATTAATAGCATTTTGGAGGTAGTCGAATTTACATTTTGATTTTTTTTTTCTATTTTGCATTTATTATGAATGTTATTATTAATTACAGTTACTAATAATATTAATATATCTACCAATAATGCACTTGTGCAACTCTAAAAGTAAAGTGTATAAAACCTTGTTAAAACATTCTTATGAAATTCTTATAATAATGTTCATACGTTGCAATCATGATTAATATTATCTACTATAGATTTAACTAAGTCTTATAAGTTTGGTCCCTAAATTTGAGTTTTCAACAAAAGGAAATAAATAATTACATTGTAATTAAGGACACATTGTAATTACTTCTAAAATTAATTAATACAATTCATAATTGTTATGTTATCAAGTAAGGTCATTTTTTCTATTTTAACCACTGATTCTTTCTTAAGTTAATAAATTTACTTTTCTTTATACTAATTAAATCATTTTTTATATTTATGTATCAAAGGAAAGCGAAAAAAGGAAAAATTGATGAAATGGATAAATTTTGTAATCTATAGAACCAAAACATAAATCTCAATTATTAAGTTAGTATCATTAAATTTTCTTTAATATAATTTCTACTGACATAAGTTACTCCATTAATCATTTCAATAATAGCTCATCAGTAATTTATTTATTGACGGAATGACTTGAATTTTAGTTTTTGGATTATGATTTTGCATGCACTTTTATTGTATAGGTACCTCCTCACTAGCCTACCGCATTGATATTTATGATGTTATAATGTGTAGTGCAAAATTAAGTTCATTCAAGTGTGGTCAATGAGAAAACTTTCTTATGTATTAAAAAAATTATTCAACATTTCAACTTGAACCAAAAACTGTGATTGTAATTATGTATTCTGTTATATTACTATTTTCTTTACGTTTTTTACTGTTAAAATTTTGCATTTTCTTGCCACCTAGTAAAATAATCTTCCTTCTAGTATATTCTCACAATTGTAATGGGCTTTCACTACTTCTCTGAATGCAGTGCATTTTATTTACATACGTAATTTAATAATCACGAGTAAAATGAAAAGTTGAAATTAAACATAATAAATTATATTTAAATTTTTTCTTAAATAGTATATTCTTACATTGTTTAAAATTTTACCACAATATAATATATTTTTTTCTTTTTGTTTAAAAAATGCAAGTAATATAATTGGAGTTATTTTGTAAGTAATCTAATTGTGCAATGTTAATTAATTTGACCATTTTTGTATAAATATAGCATTAGAATAATAAAGCTAATGTCAATCAAAAAGCATTGTATACTATATAAAAATTTCACAACAACTAACGTTATGTATAAATAAAACGTAAAATTTCTCTGAGTGTAACACCTAAACTTCGTCCGTGCTATAATTAAAAAAATATAAATATTTAATTATTATTAATTATTAGGCAATCAGTAACATGATAATCAAAGGTAGTATCAATCCAAGATAGTAGCAGTCATTCATAAATACACTCACTATTCGGAACAAAAACACGTTTCGACGTTATCTACTCAACGGTAGTCTCATCTCATCAGACCTGTATGGATAATTGAAACATGAACTACCAAAAAAAGCTAAGGCTTTAGTTCTTTATTTGTTTTATTCGTGAATTGAATTCATTTATGTAAGCCTGATGATAGGAAAACTATTATTTAAAAGTGTTGTTTATTAAATATTAACGATACTGTCACTTTAGTTAGTGCTAATGTCTCATAATATTGTATATTAGCTATGATATCGTGAATTATTAAACAATTAAAAAATATACGCATCTCACTCTCAGTTGGGTGTCTGGTGGAAAATCCCGTTACAGTTCCAAAAATTGTGCTGAATTATTCTTATGTGTTCTGCTGTACAAGAACAATGCTTGCCTCAATGGATGGCTATATTTTGGTCAAGAGTGTGAGATACGTATGAATATAGGGTAGTCAATTTGTGGCGCTCAGCTACCATCCCATTGTCATCAGCAAGAGTTACCTTAATAATCCAAATGCATGAGCATCGGCGATTATCTCTTTGCCTCTGTGGACCAAGAGAAATTCGCGATTTATTATCTTGCAAAACACAAGCTGGTGTTTATAATGATCGAATTATGGCATCACAGAAATGTTTATCGGAATGCTTAGCATGTATTTTGAGATTATCTATTCAAAAATGTTGATATTTTAAATTAAAAATGTAACTAGCCGAACCACAAATCATTTGATAGGTAAATAAATAAAAAATTAATTTTACCGCAAATAATACCTACTGATGATTTATAATTTTCTTTGTTTTTCTTTGAACTTCAAACAAAACGATTTTTATTGTGTTATTCTTGCTTTTCCTGTATAGCTTGCTTTCTTCTAAAGTAGTTCCGATGTAAATTTAGCTACAATTTAAAATTAAAATATAAATGAATTTAGTTAGAAAAATTTAATTTACTTCTTTGTTTTCGACTTGAATATTTTTTATAAACATAAATATTATTTTTTATGAATAAATATTATTAATGGTGACGGTGAAGAACGAATATAATACATTGTGAATTTAAATATCATTATGTATTCATCAAGCACAGAGAAGACAAATTTTAGGTCCCGGCTTCCTGGTTACTTAATTTATAAAAAAAAGTTGCAATTTGTAGTATTGTAGTCTGAAAATTACACTATTTAATATTATACGAGTACAGTTTCTTTGTATAAATATGAAAATAATCAGGTGGTTATTATTTTCTTTATATACTCAAAAATGCCAAATTAAATTTAGATCTAATATTTTTATTGTGGAGTTGAATTTAAACATGTTTTCATTTTATTTAAACTTTATAACAATGCAGTAAATGTAAGTTAATTAGTGAAAATATAAAAAAAATGATATATATTTACAATAATAAAAATTTTATAAAAAATTTCAATTTTAATAACGCTTTTGTGTTCGCTAAAAAGCTGCGGGAAGAAATCAAGAAATTAATTGAGCAGTATAGGTATTGTATCTCTGGGTCCACACCTTGTTACCATGTTAAAGCAACACTGACGATAATTAAAACAATTGTTTAAAAATTCCTTTATAACAATTGAATACTTGCATCCATAACTTTGGTTCTTATTTGTATTTGTTGTTCTCAATGTTATTTAAGGTATGGTTGTAACAAGTTTTAGTGAAATCCCATAAGTAATATTAAATTACAACAACTATAATTGAATTTATGATTAAATATTGTAAGCATACACGAATTTATTTTAAAATTATTGCTTAATATAAAATTTGTTTTCAGTTTTCTTAAAATTAACCGACTTCTTTTTCACGAAATTTATTTTATTGTCATTTGTAAACAATGAAAATTAATTTATGTGTCATAAAAACTTTAATTTCAATTGCGGTATATATTTGCAAAGTAATTGTAAATTTTTACAGTTATGCCATCAGACATAACCTGCATTTCCACCTACAGAAGTGCGAAAACATGTTATGGTTGTGAATGTCCAAGTACTGACTCATATTGTGTATCAGACAGCTAATATAAAAGTTTTCGACTAGATTTACTTAGACACGATGACATTTTACACGATCGTTAATTTTATTTGATTTATTTAAATTAATTTACCTTTTCTTTTGATGTTTAGTAATTGAACGAACCACTTAACGTCTGTTTTAAACGTTTATAATATAAATTAAAACAGAAGAATTCTTGCGAGGAAATGAAGAATTTGCGTAACGATTAGTCTTAGGGCTCCTTCACACGAGATTTGTTTAGCAGCGCCACAAGCAACCATTGATGAGGCAATTGATAATTGGTCAGCGCCACCAATTGTTATCAATTATTTATTGCGTGTAGTACTAATAAGAAGGTCTAGTGAGAAGCCGAACTTACACTGGTTTTCAATTTATTCTTCTTTACGATAGTATGAAAATAATAACGAGCAGTACCTACACTGTAAAAATTTATTGTGTGAATTAACCGTAAAATTACTTAGGTGTATAATTTTTAACACAAAGTAATTTCCAGTTACCATCTGATTCTATAAAATTCAACATTGCTGTGAAATTACTTAATACTTAAAATGATATTCTTTTAAAGAAAATTAAATTATAAAAGAAACTTTTAGCTGGGATAATGTTATGTTTATTAAATTATGTATTAATTGCTCCGGCTCCTGCGCCCGGCTGAAGATGACTCTAAAAGAAAAACACTTCGGTAGGTCGTTGTTTGATTGAAAGGTGAATGAAAATTAATGAAAGCTAAATAAATATATTGTAGATGAAACAATAATAACAAATAAAAACAACGAATAAAGATTAAATTGTTAGTGCTTGTTCACAATATACGTAAAACGTAAGACGAACCTAAGACTTAAAAATATAAACACTAATAAAAGTTTAATGGACTATCGAATAATATTAAAATCTTCAAGTAAACGACGTAGAATGTTCTTTTGCAGATTAATAACAAAATAACTCCAGCATTAATCAATTTTTGTTTAAGGTTTTAGTTGTATTTGTATTTGTATTTGTATTTGTAATTCTTATGTCTTATGTACATTGTGAACAAGAACTTAACCATAAAATTAAAATTTTCCCTAAAACATAAATTAGGAAATAAATTTAATTCTTCGCCCATGAACCTAAAAAATTAATAATTTTTTCAAGTTAAATAATGGTTGAAGCAATGAAACCAAAATTACACTGTAAATTTCAATTTTTGTTTTTAGTTTTTGTTATTTTTTCATAAAATATTTCATCATAAATTTTGAATTTATGTTTCAGTTGAGAATTTGAGGTACAATTGTGCACAATTTCCAAGTCCGAAGCTACGGACTTTGATAGTAAGTTATTGTCTTCTAGATATTCGTTTTATAGTTTTAGCTACTTAACAAAACGAAAATCTATCCAGTTTTCAAATTTTGAATCGATAATACCTGTCGACCAAAAGCAAGAGCTAAAAAATGCGTTTTGATTTCCTTAGATTAACTGGAAACTGTTTGAACATTTTAACTAGTTAAATTAATTTATTACTTATGTAGAAATTACTTTTAATATTGTTTATAAGTAATTACTACTTTAACATATGAAAATATTGTAAAAGTTTAAATTTATTACATACTTACAAGTATTAGAAAAGTTATGTTAGAAGAATTCATCTGTCGCAAACTAATTCAACTAATTTGCATAGTTTTTACCAAATATGCTTAACAAGTTTTTTAATTATTAATTTTTCTAAAAAATTTTTTAAATTTAAAATGTTTACAAAATTATTTTGAACTAGAATTTCTCAAAAATAATTTTTTTCATTATAGGTACTTTACCTACACCTACAGTTTTATCTATTATTTTTTAATATGCACTTTTTTAATTTTTAAGCATACAACAGTTTGTCCTAAAATTGTATACAGGATGCTGAATGACTTAGCCGAACATAGGAAATTAACATGTAAAAACTTTTTTATGCAAATTCCTGCTTCCCTAATTATTATTTTAGAGAAAAAATGAAAGCCACAAAAATAATGTAGAAATATAAACTACGAATGATAAGAGTATTAGATTTCATCTAACTTTTAATTAAAAAGCTAAAAAATGCTTTTGAAATTGTTAAAAGTTTTGTTTATCGGACTGGCCATGAAAGTTTCCATGGTAATTATTTTGGAAAATATAAATTAAATTGAATTTATGACATATGGCCATTGCGATAAATGCAAATTTTAACAATTTCGAAAGCAGTAAAGCAAAATCTAAAGTAAAATTTAGATGAAATCTAATGGTCTTATCATTTGCAGTTTATATTTCTGCATTATTTGTGTGTCTTTCATTTTTTCTCTAAAATAATTAGGAAAGCAGGAATTTGCATAAATAAGTTTTTACATTTTAATTTCCTATGTTCGGCTAACTCATTCAGCACCCGGTGTATTTTTATGTATTATAATATAGTGCATATCTAGTATATACAAAGAATGCAGTTCGATTCTTACTTATGTACACTGAGAGAAAGAAATTGCTTAATCAAACGATAAACGATTCAACCAAAAAATTTTTTGCATTGCGGGTGGCGAATGCAAAGCGTGCATTAAACTAATGCAAATAAAATGTTAACTTTTTTGCGTTATTTTAACATGAGAAGTATTTCCTTGAACGTTCTCGTTGTGTTAATTGAATTAAAATTTACTACACTAAAGCTATCAGTTTCTTTAATAGGACGTAGTAAAAGGTTGATTCAACATTCCGCACTTTTCGAACTAACCCAGTAGGTATATTGTATCAACCATTTCTGTGCATTAAATTAAACAATTTTTGTTCAATCCTGCTATTGAAACATGTCGTTTTTTACTTGGATACGCAACTAGAAACCGTTTGTTTTACTCACTCAAATTATATCTATGGTAACGAGTGGGCGAAAGACTTTTCACCCACTAGTGAGTGAAAAATGCAGTCATTCATTAACCTGCCTACGTTCTTTATAATAATATTGAAATGTTTTAAAACCAAAGCTAACTTTTTTTAAATTAAATGCGCGCTATCGATCTAAAATTTTGCATAAAGCTTCCTACGACAAATTGCTACGGAGGGTGGAGTACGAGCAAAGGGGGGTAAATTTTTAGCTCAGTTTTTTGATATCTAGCGCCGTTTTCGAGTTATTGCAAATTCAAAATCTCAAATTTAATTATTGATGACACGAATTATAATAAATTGTACTTTCATAAATTTTCTAGATTTATAAGTGCAGGATTGAACAAAACGCTATACATAACTCGTGGAGAAACCCTTTCGCTCACTTATTTGCCTCTGCACACTCGCCTGTCGGCTCGCGTGCAAAACTGGCAAATGCGTGAGCGAATCTTTCGGTTTCTCCACTAGTCATGTAATATACTAATTCTATTGTTTGAATCATTTTAGGTTTTTGATGTTACTTATTGTAGTATATGGGGAATTATGGGTTGGTGGGGTGTTGGTCATGTGCCAGGTGACGGTGAGCAAGAAAAATGGTTGTCGTTGTAAAAAATATTATGTGTAATTGTTAGAAAAATATAATTACGTTAATATAAAGCGTAGCATTATTTCTCGAGTAAACATTACACTAACTTATGATGGTATTAAATCAAGCACTCTAAATTGAATGCGTATATCCAACGTTGAACCATCACAATAGGTGCTAACAGTAGTGCATTTTATGAATAAATAAATTTAAACAAATAATCCTTTTAAACAATTATTCATAACTGTATAGTGTCCATTTTTCTAGCACTTTGCAAACGCACATTTCATGAACACATCAAGGTTATTATGCATCAAAGATCAAACTGAAATATATGACAATAAACTTGCGCAGTGGCTCGCATATTTTTCAAGCTTCTATTCAACAATTTTATTGTGTTCAGTTTAACTGATTAACATTTCGGTTGCATTGAAATGACATACTAAAATGCTACAACAAGACAAAATAATAGTTTCGTTCAAGAATTTCATTGGTTTTCTTCAAATCTAACTATTTTATTAATTCAACGATAATATCGTATAGAAGCTTATTTGAACCCATTATAAACATTAAATCAACTAATATTTATTTAACAAAACTAATGCATTGAAACAACATTTTTGAATTTATTGTAACAACTAAAATTTGTTTCATTCAACGAAATTTCGTTTAATTCAATAAGAAAAGATTCAACATTTCAGATTCGTTCAATTTACCATCTCTTTTCTCTCAGTGTAGGTATGTATGTAGTATGTATTAGTTGTATATTAGGTAGTATAATAAATAGTATTGAGAAAAACTTAAGCATTAATTTTAATAACCGTTTACTTTCTCTAATACAAACAACACTAAGCAAAAATTAAATATTTACTAATAAGTCAATGCTTTTTATGTAAAGCATTTGCAATTATAATATTTTTATTGTGACAGGAAATATATCACGTATTTTTCACACACGCAAGGGTCATAGCAAATAGTGGAAACTTTAAAACGTTTGAAAATAAAAGTCAATGCTTTTAATGTTAAACAATTTTCTAGTAAATTAGTTCGTGCCAATTTCTATTTCTATTGTAAGATCATTATTATTTGTTGCATTTAGTGCGCTTTAGCAAACCAAAACAATATGTTTCGTTGACCCTTGTTGCCCTGAACTTCATCGATCTTTGGCTACCTATCTAAACAAATTTATATAGATTTCAGTGAACTTTAATAATTATTATCAATGTTGTGAAAACTGATGTTTCTTAATAAAGAAGATTTGTGGCTGCAAAGTGAAATTCTGAAGTATTGTGCATTTTAAAAATATTTAGCTATATTTGTACCACGTATTGAGGACTCGGTTTTAGATTTACGTGATTAAACTCTTTATTAAAATAATTTGTAATAAATGAACCTTGAGCTTAACATTACAATAATTGAAATAATATGTCGATAACAACTCATAATGCTCGATGGAGTTCGTTTCACAACAATTTTTGTTTAAAATATTTATACCGAAGAAAATCATCGTGCATTTATTAATTACTTCAAAATAAAGAGGTGATTGCAACTGGCAGATGTGGTTACAGTTAATAAATAATTAAACTTTTAGATAGAAAATCTCAGTTTATTACTAATTCAGAAAATTGTTGGTTGAGTAGAAACACTTAAATACGTAGAGCACATCGACATCAATGTTTGCAAGATATCAATGATGCGAAACGAACATTCCTCCGTGAATGTCCTGCTTGATGATTTGTAGTGCAACCAAAATTTATTATTTTAAGGCTAACCAAATTTGATGGTTTTATTTGATATTTAGAAAGCATAACTTTTAATAATAAACATTAAAACATCAAAACAAAAAAAATTCAAGAAAGGAACAATCACGCAAAATTTAATTATATTTGCAATATAGCTCATGATTTACTTCTTATTATTTAATTTATCATATATATTAAATTTTAGAATTTTTTTTGTAACTTACAAGAAAATTAGAAACATTTAATTTTGATTTTATTATTTTTACATTTTTGTACATATAAATGATTACATTATTACCATAATATGTACTTGGGTTTTTAATAATTGTAATTTGTTTACGTTGAGTGAGGAAGTACCAAACTAGTGACTAGTAATTCAGTCTTGCGGGTCTATCCCGATTGAATTAAATAATATTGAAATTTATTTTATTATTAAATTATTATATTGATAATATGTACCTATTACTTATAGTAATATTATCAATTTAAAAAATATAGTAATATATCACAAACTGGGGGACCTGTCTCAACTTCAGATTTGAGATTAGAGTTTGCAAATTGTAATATTATTAGTTTTTCATATAAATATTATCATAATATCCATTTGTAAATATGTTTAACTTATTAATACTTATATTTAGAATTTACTACGTATTGCAAGGCGGAAGTGCACTTCGCAAGAGAGTTCGTCTGTCT
Organism: Cantharis nigra; assembly: GCA_958510845.1. Taxonomy (NCBI): domain Eukaryota; kingdom Metazoa; phylum Arthropoda; class Insecta; order Coleoptera; family Cantharidae; genus Cantharis; species Cantharis nigra. The sequence goes on along the minus strand of OY294028.1, from coordinate 37,432,369 downwards.
CGAAGTTAAGCTTAAAATATAAAATACATTTCGAGTACGTAAGCCAAGAGACAAAATTAAGGTTAGTGGCCAATGGAAACTTTTAACAGAAATTTAATTAACTAGTTTCAATATACACATTTCTCTACTTGTTTTCAAAAAAAAATAGAAAACCCAAATCAAATAAAGCATTATATTATTTTTAATTATTGAGCCGTTAATCAATATATAATTTACAACGAAGTAATGAATAAAATCGTAAAGTTTATGATTATTTTAAAATTGTATTGTACTGTAAAAGTTAATTTATAAATTGATGTATTGCTAATAAAAAAATTAGTGGTTAAACACTCTTAATCGGATTTACTTCGGCTATTAGGTTGTTAGGCTGTATACTGTAATTATTTTTTTTAAATAAATTGTTTATTACAATTTTTCTTTATTACTCTTTTTTTATACCACTGCATAATAGCGTCAAAAAATTTATGATTTTTTTAAAAGCCTGTTTTGTGTTTAACAAAATGCTAACAAAATATGCATTGTTGGCTGCTCCTTTACTACAATAATTAAAATTTTAACCACATTCAACAGGGCCAAAATCGTAAAATATTTAATGTTTTTAGATAATTAAAATTTTAGTTGTGGTAAGTACTTAAATTAACTGTTTAAAAATAAAGAGTACTTATTTTATTTTAAAGCATATTGATGGTATATTTATAAACGTCTTAATTAATTAATTTTTTGAATTGTACGAAAATGTTCTTATTTGGGATAATCAAATAGAAGTCCATGCCATACTTTGTATATTTGACTATAAATTAGAGAGCAAAGGCATAAGAAACCATTTCATTATCGTCTCCTTGATGATCTCTACAATCAAATAACCTGTTGTTATCCTTATTCGATATATTAAAAAGTGGAAAGCAATACGGTTCACTAAATTAATAATTAAACTTAATTAACTTGCCATTGAAGGTTCTTATTGTCAAAAAAAATAACCATTGTTACATTTATAGGTTAATCTTCTATAGCAGACAAAATTGTAAGCAATCTATTTTAAATTAGGCAATAATAAAAAAAAGTCAGGATGTGTATAAAAAGCTGTAACAAATAATACTTGCTAATCTTCTTACAATTTATACAATACTGTGATTCTACAATGAAAACTATTTATAATTGCTTAAACATGTCGTGAAGATTTAAGAAGTAACAGTTTCTGCACAGTTATAAACACTCATTGTAAAATGTTATAAGTAAACAGACAACAAAATTGTAGAGTAGTAGAACTAATCACAAATATTAATGCTTTAATCATGATTTATTGAATACTAGAATTACAAAACATGAACCTATTTCTCAATAAAAAAAAAATTGATTTCAAATTTTAGGGTACATCAGTTGCTTTCTAATGATCTTTTGGTAACGTATAAACAGCTAAGATTAAGCTAACGTGTCTGAGAAGTATGTGAAATCAAATATTTATTAACTACCTTCTTCCTTATTGCTTGGTGAAGTAGTAATTATTAAAATAATACAATCTTTATCTAAACTACTTTTTGTTAATTTTAAAATTTTACTATAAATTGTACGGATAAGTAGTGGTAACTAACTATATTAAGACTATAGTATAACTCGATTTAATAACTCATTCATTTATAACTAGAGAAAACTTAAAAAATTAGGTTAACTATGTTTATTTCTTAATAATTTAATTAGTCGAGAATGATAGGATTCCCAACCAAAGGAACCAAAATCTTGGTTTCTCATAGGAATGTACCGACTTCGTCTGATAGTTCAGTAATATCGTTGCTATCAAATATTATACTTCTGTTATTTTTTCTCCAGGGTATAAAAATCTAAAAATACTAATCTAATCTAAAATCTAATCTAATACTTCTACTTATTCAATTTCCGCCATAGGAGGAAAAACCGACACTTTTACGCCTGTTCGGATAAAGGATATATAATATTATGTCACCGAATACTTGCAGTGTAATATACCAGTAAAGGTGTGTTTGTGTACTTTCTGATATTAATGATTTATTAAAGCAGATTTGCATTAGAGGGTCTCTTAAAATAAAAATTAAATTTATTACCTAAAATATTAATTTTCGAATACACAATAAACGACCTGCAAGAAAAATCAATGGGTGTGATCATAATGTGCTGGCGGTACAAAACTCGACAAGTGTAAAGCTTGAAACACACTTACATTGGGCACACCTTCTTGTGTTGCTTATGGGATCATTTAAGGCAAGGTGGATATATTATTTATGGACACGTTATTATAATTATTATTTTTTATTGTACAAAAAAGAAGAATTTCATATTATGCTGGGTGTATTTACCATAATTTAAATATTTTAGACACGCCATGCAGTAAGTAGACACATATTTTCTGATTTCTTGAAAATTTGTTCGCGTCTTTAAATAACTTAAAAGCAAAAGTTTTGCAAACTATGCTCACTTAAGACATAATTATTACGTAAATGAAAAAAGATGCCACAGTTTGCAGCAGCAACTAGTATTATTATGAGAAAATATACTAAAATGAAGAGCGTGACTATCTATATCAAGATTTTCGCACGACTTATATCTTACTTTTTAATTACTGGTTTTTGAAACGCATATACCTATAATATATACAATAATTTACTTTTACCATCGATGACTTTTACTAACTATCGACATTATTTTAAATTTGAAAACAGTTTTCGTTTAGATTTCATTTAAGTTTGTTGTCTCAACCATTATAAGCTTTATGATTGATCAATATTTCTATTTAAAGAACAGCTGTTTGAAAAAATGACAATAAAATTGAAAATTATATATTTTCTTTACTATCACTTATTAATGCTTCGCTAATTAGTACACAGTATTCGACGGAATGGCCGTCTCTCCTTTTATAAATATTAATTTAATATTAAAATATAAAAGGCTAATGATTATTTTCCTTATTTTACAGCGGTACGAGGTACGAAAGAGAATTTTTTTGCATACAATCTATAATTGTACCAAGATGAATTTAGCCATGACAACTTGGATAGTAAAAAAAATTTTTCTTTCATGTTAACAAAGTTTATTTTTAAAACCATTAAATTGAAAAGATGAAATGTTAAAAAATTTTAATTAACTTTACTTTTGATGATCAATTTTTTTGTACAATTAAATACCTATAAATAACACACTGAATGCAGAAACCACTAATCTAAGTTAGAATTCAATGTTACGACTCTATACTTTACAATAAAGGAATAGAAAGTATACACCTTTTTTTATATTGAGTAACATAACGCTGCTATTGAACTTGGAACATTTCTAAAAAATGAAGTAATTACCTACAAAATATAATTGCCCCAAAAAGATATTATTATAATGCAAGAATATACGTCATGATTATAAAGCGCAATGTCACGGCAACCCAAATGTAATGTGATGTGTAACGAGACATGAACTAAATCTTATTCGTTTAGCTTTGGCTTTAGATGGCTACAGAAAAATATATAATTACAGCAGACCAACTTTTGAAGATTTCTTGTTGTTGGCGCAGAGTACTTTTGGTTGGTTATTTGTAGCACATAAAAGAGCCGTTGTTTTTAAAATATGTTCATATATAAAACTGTGCTAGTATAATATTTTACGGATCATGAACACTTTATAACCGATTTTTGCATCGAGATGAGAGTAACTAATAATTATCGTGCATTTTACCGTTTGTGCAGTTACGAGTAGCCACATTTTGTTTTGTTTTATTAAACATCTAATAATATTTAATAACATTACTATTCAATAAATACTTAAAATATAGGTACATGGTATAGATATGACCATGCAATAAAACACTACTCACAAGATATAAAAATATTGCTTTATAGCTTCCTAGTTTGTTTAATCATCACCTATAATATCACAGTAGTATTATTATCATCGGTGATATTTACGAGTTGAAATAGAGCTGCAGATTCAAAAAGTCCTAAAGGCGAGTTCAATATCTTCGATTATTAATCATAACACGTGTTTAACGAAAGAATAATACAGCAAATAAAGAAATAAATAAATTTCTTATACGAAAAGAAGCTTATTATTTATTTCTTTATTTACATTACAATGCTTTAATTATTAAATACACTCTTCTTTCTTTTTCAATTGCTTTACCATCGAAATCAACCAAATGTTCGTAAGAAATATTTATACGACATTCCTACAATCCTAACCAACTGTTAAATCCAATAAAAGAAATTAAAAATTTAGCTACTTAAATAGGTGACTCCCCTTATAACTGCCCTTAACACATAATCCAACAATCTACCGGAAGTGCAAGAACGCCATTAAGAATCACCATCGAATGAAAAACTAGAAAATAAATTACAGATTGAGTGACCATCAGAGCGAAATTTACAATTTTCCGAAAAAATCCGAAAACTTTAAATGCCTCGTGGTTGTCTGTGTAGAAATTTACAAGAGTCTTATTCATTTAGGATATTTTAACTTGGAAAGTTGCCAAACTCTAAATTTGAGTAAAATAATTTTAAAAATTGTAAATTAAAAATATATATCAGCTTTTCATTGATTTAGTACCTACTTACTATTATTTAATACTCTTATTTTAAAATCCTATGTGAAAATATCATTGAATCTTATAGAAATACAAGTCAAGTAGTAGAATCTTTCTAATGTATCAAAATAGAAAAAATATTTTTTTAAATAGATATAATATTATTATGTATTGAAAATAATAAAATAATTACTACATGGAATGTGGATGTCATGCTTTGGAGTTAAGCTTGTGATTTGTTAATTTTTATTGCTATCTTTGTTATTATTAATATTGCAAATATGTGTATTTATTGAAATTAGTTTCACCTCTGCATAAATAAATAAATTTCTCTGGAGGAATTCTTTCTAATGTCAAATTTACTTCTATAAATTAATTGCGTTAAGATTAACATTACTTTTACCACACAAAAAAGTAAATCTTGAAGTTTCACAATTGAACGACAACACCAAATTTTTAAGGTTTGAAAAATAGTAGATTATTGTTTTATTAGGAACCAATGTATAATATTTTATGGTGAGTTTGTAGGATTAACACAGAGATGCCACAACATATGCATACATTTCGTCGACCCGCAATTATACTGTCGTACATCACAAAATCAAAAAAAAATAGTTAAGATTGCCATTTTGTATAATTTTTTTTCTCTATCGATCTGTGTTATCAGAATGTCTTTATTTTGTATAGTTTTTGAGATATTGGGTATGAATTTTGCCTTATACGCCATAAAATACGGTAGCTTTAGTATTATATTACCGCAAACGCCAAATTTTTGGATATACGACAAAACTTACTGCAAAATTGTATAAGAAAATTATCCTCAATTATTTTGACGTTTGTGTTCATATTTAGTGTTATATACTGCACTATAATAAAAATTCAAGTGAAGTATATGCTCGTATTACCTTAAGTGCATGGAATTTGTGGTTTTTTGTGCATTTTTCATGTAACTTATGATTCAATTTGTGATCCATATTTTGAATTTGACAAAGAAGTAAATCCTATATTTTTATACTTAAATTTGATGTTGAATATTACAATAGTTTATTGAAAAAATTTATTAGTATGAAACAAATAAGTGCAAAACACATACACACCGGTATTAATATTAATTATGTTCCGTAAATCCCCTGGTACAGACAAAATTACAGCAGAAATGCTAAAGAATGGAGGAGAAGCGGTGCTATCTGAAATTTTCAAATTAGTAAAACAGATATGGACGCAAGAGAAGATGCCACAAAGGTGGAAGGAAGGAGTAATAATTGCGATAAAAAAGAAAGGTAGCGCCGAAGAGTGTAGCAACTATAGAGGAATCACGCTCTTAAACACCGCGTACAAAATACTATCAACTGTCATTCACAACCGTCTTAGTAGATACACTGATGAAATAGATGGAAATTATCAGTTCGGCTTCAGGAGAGGAGAAAAAAGTTATGAACATGATGTGGATATGCATATGCTGTTTGTGGATTTTAAGCAAGCGTTTGACAGAGTCAAGAGATCCCAATTGATAAATATTATGAAGGAATTCAAGATTCCAGATAAATTGATAAGAATGACTTGGATAACACTAGCAGAAGCAAGATTTTTTATTTTTTCCGATTTCATTCCATAGTAGGTAGCGGATTCCAATCACCCTTGGAGCCATAAAATGGCAGGATTCAGGTCCATGGTGTGGCGTCTTCTGAAAGTCCCTATGAACGATTCCGACAGAGAAGCTGAAGTTAATACCGTCAAAAACTTAGCCCACAATAATGGTTACCCCGTATCCGTAATAGATAATCTTATAAGAATAATCGGAAAAAGAACTGCTGAGCAATCCAACACATCCCTAACCACCATGAATGTTCAGAAGAAGTTTGTTAGCATACCATACTATGGAATGAAATCGGAAAAAATAAAAAATCTGTTAAGAAGTGACAACACCCTAGTATCCTATAGAACAAAAAACTCCATAAAAGATACCCTTTCTAAAACTAAGAAGCCGTGAAAATAGAAGATAGTGGCGGAATATATCAAATGATATGTAATGACTGTGACATGCTTTATGTGGGACAGACCGGCCGTACATTTAAAACCAGGTTAAAAGAACATATCTCTTCATGGAAAAATGGTAAGAGAGATAAATTTAATTTTGCCGAACATCTTATAGAAGAGCAACACCATACTACACTAGAGAGTGCCAAGTTCCTACATATATGTGAAAAGGGAGATAAGATGGACCGACTTGAATCTGTAGAAATCAGAAAAATCATGAAATACTACCCTGAAAAGTTAATCAACCAACAACTTGATTTGATAGGAGGTCCACTTATCCAAGTATGTGTTGACCTCACCAAAGACGATAGCCGCATTTAATACAACTTTTGCGTACTTTATTTTATGTGATCTCTGTAACTTGTATACACCAATTGAACTGAATGATGGTCTAATAGACCGAAACATGTTTTCAAGGTATTTAATGTACCTATTAGTTTTGTGACTAATTTTAATTTTAGTAAAAGTGTGACTACAACATTTGTTTTATTTATTTATCATTATAGGTTGTTTCTTAACTCATCATCATTTTTAAGATTTTGGATCTTTGATCGTATGAAATGACAATGCGTTTTTTTGGTTTCAATATAATTTTATTATATTTATAAATAAATTTCTGACGAAAGCGACAACCGTCGCCGAAAGTTCAATTATAATATCTACTTTATTATTTAAATTAACTTGATATATTGAAGTTTTTAATATTATTAATTCTCATAAGTTAAGATATTTTGGATTCTGGATTGGATGTGGAGGGCAAACCGAAGTTTGCGTGCACTCATTCTCTATCCGATATTTGGCACTTTTTTGAAAATGTGGAACCGCTGGATCAAATCTAATCTATAGTAAAAGTCTTCGAGTTTCCGTTTCTCTATCTATCCGCATTGAGCCGCTAGGTTAGGTGCAGCAGTAGAGAAAAAAACGACTGGAGGATGATTATTACATGCGTATCATACGGTAGGCCATATTAGCCATAAACTTAATTATAACAAATTTACCTCCAAGCTTAGCAACAGCTACAAATGTATAAAATAATTGCATCCGCTAGCCCCCGTTAGCGTTTTGCCTTGCAAATGCAAAAACTGCGTATTAAACAAAGTTTCATTTTTAATCCAAATATGACCATATATATTATTTTTCTATTTTGAAATTGACAAAACATCAAATATGTCTTTATAGATTTTAGATACTTATTATATGCCAGTAATAGAAGATATTAACGCAAACAAAAATTTATTAAAGAATGATTACACTCATCAGATAAGCATCAATTACTTTCATTTAATATCATTTGTTATTACTTATTTTAGTTAGGAAAACGTAAAGACTAAAAAATAAATAATGTATTGTTAATGCTTGAAGTGAAGAAATCATAATACATAATACCGGTCTATTTCAAAAGTAGTTTACTGAGCGGTAGTATATTTAAGAATATTTTTTAAAAGGGAAAATTCTACTATTTAACATTTGTATTTCTCACACAAATAGATGCTAAAAGTGAAATTTACAGCAATTTAAACACTTGGCAATAACTAAGTAGGTACTTTATTATAAAATAATTTTGATATAAAATTGTTCGTTTCACTAAGCTTTATAGTTAAAATAGGTAGTACTATACACCATGGTACTAATGAGTTTGTAAGGTTTTAAAATTTTGCATTTTCTCTATATTGTATGAAATTTATCGTTCATTAAACCTGGTTATCGAATATATATTTTAATCTCGTAAACATAAAGCTTACTCAATAAAATAAATATTGAAATTGTTGTTATATTATTATTTGTTTGTTTATCGCATTATATTATTATATACCTCTGTCTATATCATTTTAAAGTTGTAATTTAGTTTTAACCGTAGGTATTTACAAAGCGGTTCAATTGTCAGATATTTATGATTAGAAAAACTAGGTAAACTATTATCAATTACAGCATAACTGGATTTAGAAAATAAAGTTTGTTTTTCTTTATTCCGTTGCTGAAGCCGACTTACGTTAACCGCTACATTATGGAGCTTTTTAGATTTGGGGTTTGAATTGGTACGATGAAAAACTTCCTGTTCAAGCAATAAAATTAATCAAAATGTAAACCTTTTCATTGCTATTTATAAGTAGTAATAATGATTTTATTGAAGCAAAACTTGTAAACCTTTGATATTATAAATTTTTACTTAACAATAATTTAATTAAGTATTTTCGTGATTGATTAGATAATTTATTTGACTGTTACCCAGTAAAAACATCCTTTCTAAAATAGTAATAAATCGGCAATACGAAAAAAACACAAAACTATGCGTTATAGGATCGATAAAGTGTATCTAATAAATTTGTTATGCAAATTTTTTAGTTGACTTATATAGCTGTCAGTTTATGTTTGCATACGCAAATTAGTTGTTAACAAAAGGCTAAAAAGTAAACTAGGCACTCAATGGCACAACTGACGCGTGCTATATAAAAATGAAATAAGAAAAAGTTTGTTTCTATTTCGGATCATAGGTTAATTTTAAGATGATAGATTGATAGTTTAACATACAATAACAATTTACTTAATTAACAAATCGAAAATGATATTCTTTCCTAGCAAGTGTTTTTAATTTGTTCTATTATATTAATATCGATAGCTTCATTTAGTTTTCTATTGGCATTCTATTTTCATATAATTAACTAGAAAAAATATTTAAATACATCATTTTTTTGTATACGTACTTTATAAATTTCTATTATTTTAAAATATATTTAATCATAAAAATAAAAAATTTGTAGTTTTAACAAAAACCATTTGCAGAACAAAGGCAACGAAAATATTTCAAATTACTTTTTCCGACTGCTAATGTGCTACCCAGAAACACCGTGAAAATGTAGTTTAAGGAATTTTTGTGAAAAAATAATAAAAGATTCAAGTTAGTAGTCCGAATGTACCCCGCTATTTGTACTTATTATACTGGTCGGAATATACGAGTACTGATTGAATGAACAGATCTGCCTTCAAAAATTGTTATTGTTTTTGTTTATATTTATTACTTACTTAAATATTGTTGTTGTAAATTTTCTATTTTATCTCCTATTAAACTGTGTCGTCTATGCAAACAATTTTAATTTTATGATCATCTATAAATTTTATTGCTTTTAAATTACTTCTTAATAAAATTATGTTTGAATGTGTGAGGTATTAATTGCAAGTATTTTTATGATATACTTAGATACTAGTTCCAGGATATACCTGTATAATATATAGTACAGACTTAAAATTGTAAAGCTTAATTAGTTACTAATAGAAAAATACTAAATTGTTTGATCAAGTACTGTAATTTGTGACAGTCCAGGAATTCAAATTAAAATTTGATTAGATAGTATCTGAAACATAGCAAGAAAATAAATCTTATTATTTTATGGGAGACCGTAATAATATAACATATTATGTATGTCCATATGTATGTAGGAAGAGCAAATATATTTTTGCCACAGGTAAGTATGCACTTACAATAATATTTTTGTAAGATTCTATAATATTCTAATATGGAATGGCAAAACAACTTAATTTTAACGAGGAAGTATTATACTTATGTGTAATAACAATAAATCTAAATGTTATTCCATTATTAAGTTCTAGTTAATATATTGAAAAAATTTATGAATAACGAATCCACCTATTCTAGAGTGCTGGAAGTAACGTTTGCTCGAGTTAGTTGCGTTATAAAGTAATGGGCATCTTAACTTTATTACTAAATTTCCTATTACGACAATTTCTAATCAACTAAACGTATTCTGTAAGCTATTTTCTTTTTTTTTAATATTATAAGAAGATATGTTTAAATAAAACTGTTTTTTTATTATAAATTAAAGTATTTTTCTATGTACACCGACATTAAACTTTCTTTGACTTTGAACTTGCACCGCACCTAAAATATTACAAAGGATTGTATGTAGGCCAAGAAGATAGATGACAAGAAAACCGAACTTATTGCCACCTACTGATCACAAATTTACGTGACTCTGAGTCAGTTCATTTTTACAGGTACACATAAAAGATAAGTGAATGATAAAATCATTTACTTAAGAAGATTTATTGTATTCTGACAACTTTAATATTAGTCGAGTAAATTGGTACAAACTAATTTTTATTGATGTAGATTGATTGTACGATAAATATTGGATAAATTGATATTTGTTATTTTCTCATGCACAACATATTAACCTACCGATTGTATATTAATAGAAGATAAAAAAAAAAATAATTAAAAAATACAAATTTAGCCCATGCCAATTCTTGGACTAAAAAAAAATTTAATATTACTTATAGAAATAAAATTTAATTATTTTTTTTTGCATAATAGTCGTCAAATTTGCAGCCGTTATTTAGAAAAAAATTAGAATAATAGAAATATAATAATTTAAATTACTCGATGAGGCATTCGTACGAAAGGAGTGCCCAAAACGTATCATAATTCTACGAGCAAGCTATAAGCCAAACTTTTACTCTGTAATATTTTAAATTGTTAAACAATGAATGTTATCTAAAACTGTTATAATAAAAAAACGTAAGTACACACCTCGTGTTTGTACGTGTTTGTTGTAAAATATTAATTTAAAAAGTTTTATAATTAATTGCAGCTTTCACTTAATAATACATACAGCGCTGCTCTTCACTATATTGTTATGCACTAATGTGCACTTAAAATATGAAAATAGTTTTTAAAATACACTTGGTGTCAATAAGACGATTTTAATCACAATAATGTCATTTTTCGATCGAAAGTCCTTCATGCATAGATAATTTATTTTTGTGAATGATAGGAATTAAATATTTTGTTTCAAATTTTTTCTTTAAATTCAAACTTCATTAAGGTCATTTAGAGAAACTATTATATATATTTTTTTTATATAATATATTTATATCAATATTATTTTATTGAAAATAATAAGCACTTTCACTCGAGGTAGATGTCTTGGAGAACATACTGATGTAAACCAAAAGCCCATTTTAAGGAACCTTGTCTCAAAAATTTTGAAAAAGAGACTAATATGAAAATTAAATGTAGGAAAACAAATAAATGGAATTACATACTTTTTATGAATTTTAATACAGATCATTTCATGTGATCATTCATTGAATTAAAAGAAAGCAAAAAATCATATAAAATGAATAGGTATGTTATTTATTAAACCGCTTGCCATTTAATCATTAACAACGATGCGTTTTTTTTCAATTTTCTGAAAATTCTAGATCTATTAAATATATCCGTAAAGCAATTTTTGTGAAAAGAAATTGTTTTAAGTACAACATTTCGATGCTTTAAATTATGGGATATGAGATGATCTATGGTTGTCCACTAGCAATAAATTGGTATTACGATTATACGACTACGAATACATTATAATTATGGGTTTGAAAGTCAAGTGTTTTCATTTCAACTACATCAATATTATCTCTTGGTGCAAAAGCTGTGCTTTAGTTACAAAAACACTACAATAGATTTTTTAACAGTTTTACAGACCGGTTCCTAAACCATACCAAATCTATTTTCAGGTGAAAAATAGTACATTATGCACCAAAGGAATAAAGTGACCATTTTTTGGCCTGAGGGTAAAGGATTGTATGCACGAGGCGTTAGCCGAGGGCAAAAATTACCCGAAGGCCAAAAGTCACTTTATTCCCGAGGTGCATATACTGTTTTTTGCAATTCCGCGAGGTAAAGTAGGAACTTCGCGAATTATGAAAATTTAACGAATTTTTTAATAATTTCAAGTGATCCAGCACGTGCTCGATCACATTGCTCAATAGTACTAGAAAGTAGGAGTTGGCACTAGTAATATTACCAACTACTACTAAAAAGTACTAAAACCGTTCATTTGTATTTGTGCCTTTGAATTATCAAGACGTGTCATGAACGGGAACCTCGAAATTGCCGAAGCAGCGAACATGGCGTTGGCAGAACTTTTGCCGACAAAATTGAGGAAGCTGTATCAAAAACGGTACGACAGTTTTGTGCAGTAGTGTAATAAAAATGAATTGGCCGATTGTTTCACCGAAGAAACGAGAAATCGAAGGGTATGTGGCAAAAAAATCGCGCGTTCTAACCTCTGACCACGTGGCAACATGTTTTAAAAGAAGCGCTTTGCCAGACTTTTTTGGAGGCTAAAGTAAGTAATTTTTATTTATTTTTTTGTTTAATCACTAATTTATTTAATAGGGACCGAGCGAATACCGTAAAGTGGCGCCTAAGGCGGACACTTTGAACATTTTTGGCGTGAAGGTCATAGCCACAAAACATATATTATTATTGTTAAAGATCGCTAATGTTCAATTTTATTATGATTTTGCTATGAATCTAGTATTAACACTAAAACGCAATTATTTTCAAAACATGCTACATTTTATTTGTAAAAAAAAATACAACATAATTACATGACAAATTAAAATTAAAAAAAATATAAACCAAATTTAGCTCTCTTGGAAATGTTTATAGATTTTAGGGAGGTTGTCGAATAAATTGGTGGTTGCAAGTTAGCTAATGCACAACACATACGGACTATGTCATCAAAGTAAGGCATTAAATCGTGGCTTATATTGTGCAAAATATGGTGGGTTTTGATTCGCTGTATGGTTCTTTCGACATGAATTCGACAACTCACTTGACTACAAAAATCTCTTTAAGTTTCTTCTGCACAATTAATGTTCACTTGTTCTTTAGATCCACAAGGACCTACTAATTCTAATTTATTTTCTTTTCGCTTGATAGCTCGTTAAAACCTGGCACATTTCTACTTTTTCTAGAAATTGGTGTTTTGGCGTTTTTTATGTACCTAATATAAAGTTTTACTGTTACTTTTATTATACTTGAATCAAAAATTAATGTTATATTTCTTCTTCACTCAACAACATAAACTCTCGGACACTTAACTCTAAAAATTAACTTATCATCCTCCGCCCCCTCCCCCCCGCCACTACAAAATTTCAACATTAATTTTGAAGTCAGGGGAAACGGAGAATTTTTAATAAGGAATTTATAAACAGGTTTCGTAAGTGGAACAAATCTCCGTTCCCCCTGACTTCAAAATTAATGTTTAAATTTTGTAGTGTAGTTAATTTTTCGAGTTAAGTCTCGGAGAGTTTATGTTGTTGAGTGAAGAAGAAAAAATTATTTTTTCCTTTTTAAAGGGAACAGTAGTTTTTAAAGTAAAGTGCTTTTACAGCCAGGGATTTTTAAAATTTTTGATTTTTATGTTAATATATGTTTTAAACCGCTTCGTGATCCAGTCAGACGATATGGTAGCGCGAATTGTTAGCCAATGATATGAATTTGACCCTACATAATCTAACAAACATAGAGAACGGGGGGGGGGGGGTAATCTTGGCTGATTAGACCCTCGCGGCAAAAGGCATCAATTGGCGGGAATTTTAGCTTCTGTTACAGCGATCTGAGATCAAAAATTTTGGTTTGAGCGTGTTCATAAAACATGTACCTATCTTCTAGTTGAACCAAATGGCTCGCCTTAGAAAATAAAAGCACAATTATTCACCCTTTTTTTCGATAGATTTTTCAAGGGTTTTTCCTTCCTAGAATATTTTTAATTTCTGGCACCTTAGGCTTTCGAGTCCATTTTGTTGGTTGCCATAAACTTTCATCACCAAAATAAACAATTAGGATGTCTTTAATTGTACCAGTAAATGAGGAAAATATGGAATATACTTACTTGTTTTTCCTGCAAACACTTTTTATCCACTGATCACGTCGCTTTTTTTCGTGTGGTTTTGCGGGAAATCTATAACATTTTACAGCTCCTTCGGTGTTTAAATAATTATTTGTACACCCAACAACACAGCAATTCACACGAGTACCGATTTTCATTGTTAAAAACACGTGATACTAATAAACAAAATCTAATATGCAATATCACTATTTGAAATGATCACGCCAATTTTGCAAATTATCACCACTACTGGCGCTAGTTGCAAATACGCTCGGTCCCTATATTGTAGGTCGCACTAATATTTGGTTTAGCGGGGACGTGCCGGACCGAGGAATTAGTTAATTTGTGCATAGCAGATGTGAATCGAAGACCGTCACCTTCGAAGGTGAAGCCTCGCCGGATTTAGGAAAATTGTTTGGAATTACAAATTACGGCCAGATTCACATAAATGTAAATGTTACAGATAATGATAATTAAAAAATTCTTTAGTTGCTTTTTTTTTCTAGTGACTGTTTTTAACAGTTATCTGGTGACTTCTTTTTTTGCCTAGGCCAAAAAAAGCCTCTTTATTGCCCTAAGGCAAAAAAGTGTCACTTTACACCCGCAAATCGGGGTGTAAAGTGAGTACTTTACCCCCGGAATTGCAAAAAAATATTTATCATATTGATTTTTCTCACTAGATGATTAACTTTAAAAAAAATTATTTATAAAAAACATATTAAGCTTTGCTAATCAAATAAAATAGAGTAATATTTTATTCTGAATCTACAATTTCTTTTTTGTGGTTCTGCATTTGTTCTTTTAATGTAAAATCATTTTTAATTATTTTGTAGTTTCAGACTTATCTCAAAAAACGATTGCAAAAAATTTGCTGTTGCTCATCAGGAAACACTTCAGTGCAATTGTGGGTGGAAAGACCATTTTTATATTTATTATGAACCAATATATTTTCAAATATTATTTAATAAATCAAAACTACTTTGGGTTGAATTCATTTGGTTATATTTAAATCGCTGTTTACAGAATAACTGTTAATCGATTTTGCACGCTCTTGTACGCATCATAGCCTTACATCATACAAATTAAAATACAAAAAAAATACATATAATAATAAGTACATGTACTAATTGTGTTCAACGTTAACACTAATAAAATTAACAAAATATAAAATCTAAATTAAAAATTAAGATCTTTATTTTGGATCTTTGTTTTAAATAATTAGTTTTAATGCAAACAAGTCAATTAATAAATTATATTTGGTTAATATTGTTGTTAATTTTATCAGTTTCTTAAAAATAAATTATTATAATATGACTTGAAGAACAATCCGCAATTATTTTCTCAACGCAAATCATGTTTTTCAAGAGATGCTAATTTAATTTCTACATTTTAACAATAATATATTTTAATATGTTATTATTACTAGAGTACGGATTTCTAGCAAATTTGCCATACATAAATATTAATAGCAGAAGTGTAATTGTTATAAATGTCCATGAATTTGATAAAAAATAAGGCATTTAGCGCTTATATTTTATATAAATATATAAATCTTAACTTGTGAGAAATTAAACAATAAAATTATAAATAACAAGTTAAATAATTAAATAAATTTTTGACGAAGACGATAAACGTCGTCGAAAGCTTAAAAATATAATTTGATTATATTATTTAATTTAACTTGTTATTTATAATTTTATTGCTTATATTTTATATGCTTATTTTGATACTTTTATGCTTAGATTTATTTTTAAGCATTTTTAGTGCTTATTTTAGCATATTTTCGATAAATTAAAAAAGTAAGTTGCAGTAGATACATAAATACCTACATTTATTTTAGATCGGGAGCTAATGACGATTTGAACTAACCAATTTTATAAGTCACAAAATTTTGTGAGGTAAATATAGGGTGCTCCTTGACTAGGGAATTGAAATTGTCAGACGTTTACGCTTTACCCCTAAAAGAATAAGAGCAATAATATGTTTGAAATTTAAATCACAGCAGGCATTAAATAAAAGGAGCTTTAACTATAAAACTCACTTTTATAAAAGCACATTATAGCTAAATTAGCTCATCTATTAGGTAACTGGAAACAATAGATCTTCTTTTAACAGAAGCTCAAAATGTGGTAAATATCTTTCAAAAGTTTCAGTTGTTTGGCAAAAAAAAGATTAAGTATTGACATAAAATATTTTAAAATATATAAAATATTTTATTTAATTATACATTAGAGCAAATAGCTAGCGTCTTAGTAAAATTTAAGAACGCCTCAATTAACAATTAATTTTTAATGAAAAATTTAGAATGAAGTTTAATAATTTCATTTAAAAAAAATGATGTAGAGAAATTATTTTATTATTTTACGTTTTATTACAATTTTTTTCTACTTTATTACTGTTTTCTTGTGTTGCTTTTCAAATAAATTGTATTTTAAAAAAAAAATTTTTAATGCTTATATTTAAGATGAAATCAAATTTTTATGCATATAATGGCAATTTTTTGTGCTATTTTAAGTGCTATTTTCACGATTTTTTATGCTTAAAAATCCGTACTCTAGTTATTACTATTAGGTGTTGGATATCTTCAAACGCAGAAATGAAATATCTTTGGATTGATATTATTTTTGTTACAATCGGTTAGAATGCGAATCGAGAATCTTAAGAAGACACTAATTTACCATTGTCTCCATATATTTTGTTCATTAAAAATAACGTAACAACTATAATATTACTTAATTTAACATTTTCAGAGCAAGGGGTCAGCGAAAATTTTACATTTAGAAGCAAAAGAGTATCGACAACAAATTTTGATGTCGAGTAGTTGTACAAAAACATTAAAATTATTCATTGGGATTATTATATTCATCAGTCAACGGTAAATAATAATATAATCTGATGATCAATATTTATGTAGGCTTTATAATGAATATGCACGAAATGTATGTACAATTACTTGACATAAAAATTGATTGTCAGCAATCTTTTGTTTTTATACTCAATAAGGTTATTGTAAAATTCTAAATTTGTTTATAATATCTAGTATTATTATCTATAATTTATAATTATTCATAACAAATATGAATTTTTTTTTAGAAAAAATAATATACTGAGAAACAATAATAATTATTGTGATTTGAGTTTGGTTTTGTTTCATGCGCAGGCAATTTTCCGATGGTTGATCTTTGATAAGAGTCATCCTCCATACGCTTGTGAACCAGAATGGCGCTGCGCTCTTTGTAAATTAGCTAAAAAATTATTCTATGTAAGTGGAATGTAATTTGATAGCTTTAATTAAGTAAGAATCACGGGTTTTCAACTTGATGGCTGGTACCAGCCTTATCTGATTGGTCAATCTTTTTAATAATTCAATAATTGCTAATTGGGTATATTTTGGTTTTTTATTTTATCATATCTTTTTTGTCAAAGAGTAGTCAACTGGTCTATAATTTGGTTTAATTTACTAAAGTTAGGATGCTGGTAGCAGTGGCGGATTTAGCACTTGATAGGTCCCAGGCGCAATTCAATTTTGAAGCTCCGTCTAAAACTTTTCACTACTCACATCACAGTTGTCATTTTATATTGGTTAATTTTCAATGTGTTTTCCATATGTTACACTTTCTTGAACCACCCGCATACGGTTTATTTCTAAATAGTATTCTTTAATTTAAAAAAAAACGCGCCGCGCATTCTACCTCAAGGGTGGTGTGGAAATGAATGTTTCCGCAAACTTCGCAGTATCATATTTCGAAAATTGTAAGGTGCATGTGAAAAGTGTATGGGACTTTTTAGTTAGATAATTATTTCATGATCTAACAGTAATAACTTCTTTCATTTTTGTGTGTGCCATAGAGAGCGATATAATGGCGTTCAAATAGATGTAGTATTTTTTGACCAAAATTTATCTTTTGTGCCTCATATCTCGAGAACAGCTAGGTGTACGAAAACCAAATAAGGCTTTTTAGAAAGGGTATTTATTTATAAAAACATAATTATATAGGTGTGATTGCCGTTTGAGCAGCAGGAAGAGAGAAAAATGCGGCGATACACGTTGCATACCCGAATTTGACTATTTTTACATTTTTACAGATATTCAGCTTCATATCTTGAGAATGGTTAGGCGTATTTACGTCAAATATTTTTTTATGTATTAACAATTGACATCTTCAACTTTTGCAATAGGTGTTTTTCCCGTTGGAGCAATAAGAACCGAGATAACAAAATCCGCGACTTTTGACCTCGTATAAGTCATGAAGCTCCAGTGCGTCGTGGCGTAACTTACAGGGTTATACATCTTAATAAAAAGTTAAAAAAACAAAATTACTGGGAGGCCAATTTTTGGAAGACAATTACTAACTGTCCTGGATTAGTTCTGAAGAAGTTATGAAATGATGACATCGAATTAATATGAGAGCAACATTTATGAATTTCATTACAAAAAAAGTTTTTTAGAGCTGAATTTTGAGGCCCCCTAGATTTATGAGATCCCAGGCGCGCGCTTCTTTTTTTTTTGGTTTGCAAATTTGGTTGCTGAAACTAATTCCGCATAATTGATTTTATTAAATCCTTCATTCCCATTGGCTAATGCGACTGTGTTCTTGTATTTTTTATGCACGTCATTATCGTCGACATGCAAAATATAAATCTCTTTCGATCTTGCATTACTAGGTTCACACCACTGTTGATTGATCCTGCAATTTCCTACCTTAAAATCACCTTCTTAACATTGTTTTTTCTGTTAGAAAATGATCATCTTGTATTTTTTGTATTTTTTGCCATTACAAAATGTTGATTCTGAAATGTTCCTCCATAGTGTTAAACGGGTTTAGTTGTGATTGTTTTTGAAATATATGTACTTCTTGAAATATTTTTTTATGCGTTCATATTTTGCTGCAGCGTGATTTTAAAAACTTACATAAGATATCAGAACGTACAACGTAGAACGAAAGGTAGAATTTTACAGAATGTTGCTCTGATTAATCGCAGTAGCATGGAAGTTCCAAGACTCGCCTTTGTCCCAAATTCTTCTTTCAGATAGCGTTTCATCACAATATAAAGAAAAACAAAAAGAAAATCTAAAAGAAAAAGATAAAAATGAGTTTCTAAATGCAACAAGTTTGTAAAGTTTCTCAATTTAAAGACGAATTATTACTTCACTCCAGTTTCTCCAAAAGTTGTTAAATTATGCCATATTTCTTAAAATAAATAATAAACTATCTACAGCGATTCTTTATCTTGTTTTGCTATGGATTGGTCCGCTCTCGGGAATAAATCGTGGATGTGCATCTATAAAATACTACTGAAATTACCATTACATGAGTTGGCCGAATAAATTTACAGACGGGTGAAATTTTACTTTCGTTTCGTACTTCAATTACTTGTGAGTGTGAAACTAGAGACCACAAAATTACTAAATTTAATTCTACTGAACAAAATAGTTTTGTAACTTTTCGCGAATCGTTCACCATTACTTGAGCAGCAACAAAAACCGTGCCCACAAACTTTACTGAACTTCAGCAAGTTGAAAGTAAAGACGTTGAAAATTTATATCTCCATTTATTTTATCTGCAAACATAATTCGTTGCTTACTTTTAAAAAAATTTTTAGTTTACAGGTTGAACAGTGAAATGCTGAAATTTTTTTTAGCTTGACGTTTATTAAAAATTATTATAAATGATTTTATATTTAACATACAACATACTGATTAATATATTTTAAAATAATATTCGGTAAGAAAAATTATGCAAAAAATAATTCCCATTTAATAAATTTCAGCACTTGCAGTTAATTTACTTTTCTATAGGTAATCCCAGTTACAATGACACAGAATTTCATAAATAAGTAGGTAATTAAAAGTAAATAACTGTTAATATTGTAGTATATCGATTTTTTATTCCACTTATTCAAATTAATAAATGATTAATTAACATACAAGACGTATAATTAGTAATAATTTATCAGTAATACTGGAAGCTCTATTAATTTATCACTTCTTTCAATGTGTAAAAAAAATGATAACTGTAAGTTAGAAAACGAAGTTAAATAATTTAAATTGACATTTTCTGTCGTTGACAGGTTGCCTCCATGTCGATTTGACTTTGATTTATATCGCTTTAGTATTATGTTCTATGGTTTCATATTATTTAAAGTACCTTTCAATAAAATATATGTCATCGAAATTTTTTAGTTTCAAATAATTATTTTCAGAAGTAACGGGGCTCAACAAACAGGATAGTTAAGGTGAAACTTGATTGATTTTTACTATCGTTATATTGCATACGTGCGTTCTACAATAAAGTACACAAGAAAGAGTTGGCCTAAAAGTACACAGTGTTAAGTTGGTTAATAATAGAAATTATTAGTTTATATTGCATTGCTGGATCGTAATTGTTACAATTCCGCACTTTCAGCTTTTCAATATAAAGTAAATAAGTGAGAAACCAAATACAGACATTTGAGATCAATCAATTACTTCACGAGAAAAGATATTCTAGCCTTTTTACGATAAATGAAATTATTCTGAGTTTAACACTTATTTGGGACCTTAGTTTCTTTGATATTTTATAAATGGCTTACTTATAGTTACGATTATGGTAATACCACGTCCAATAAATAAAATCTTTAATGAGTAGGTAAATTAATAGATTTTATAGGGATTTTTATTTATTCCCTGCGTGATAAATGATATTAGATGTACAAGCTACTTTCTAGCAAAAGCTGCTGCTCAACTCTGTACCTATCTTATAAAAATAATTATTGTTATTAGTGTAGGTAATAAATCAGCATATAAATTAATACCACACATATCCAAATATGAAACACTCGATGTATTATTATACCTGGTGATTTACTAATTATACTAAATGGTAATCAGTAACCGTCAGTAATTACTATGAAAATGCTTGTAACATGAACATCAAACCAATAAGGAACTGATGAAATCGTTCTTCTAACAGTTTGAAATGCACTTCACAATACTATCCATAAATTACTTTCTGAGAAATAACAAGAACGCAATACAAATGGGAAGTAGACATGATATTATCATCCAGTGTGCAGATGCATTATTATGTTACACGTTGGAGAAATTTAAAACAATGGATATCTTTCTTTTTACCGTTTCAAATCATTAATTGAAACCTTATCGATATACAATGTGATTCCATTCAACTCATTATACTATAGGTAACCTCAAGGGTTGCCTACAATTTTAAACCTGTAAACAAAAACTTTCTTTTCGTCTAAAAATTAAATTTTTTAGAACAACGATCAAAGGCGAGGTTATAAGAGACGCGGAATACTACTTCTTATATTGTAAATTCTGAAATTCCTTAAAAAATTATAATATCGGTTCTCCATGCATTTGAGAGACAAGAAAGGATGTTTATGACTCATACTATATAGTAAGAGCCTATAGCAAATTCTATGTTATAAGATATTGATTTATGAGATGAAAATCTTTTTTAGTATTGAGTGACTCGCAGAAAGTTTTGAATTCATGCGGGATCAATTAAGCAAATATAACTGCTTTTCTATTAGATTCGCACAATTTAGTTTGTGAATATACGAGTATTTTGTTAGAAGAATATCCACCCACTTATACATTTTTGCTAAAGGCTTGCAAATTTGTAAACGTAGGTGGGCGAAATGTATCATAGAAAGTTTATTTATCAGTTTACTATCGTAAATCAAAAAAAATGTGCTAGTTACTCAATTAAGTATATACATCGTTTGGCTATAGGTACAGGCTATAATAAATTCACAAAGCGTGTTTAAATATTTCATTGTAAACAAAGTAATCAACTTTTTACTAAAAATTAAGTAATTGTTTTTTTAAAAAGAGAAATTATTTTTTTTTGATGGGTGAGGTTATCACGTCGGATATACTATGTATGTAGTATGTACTATGAAGTATGTACTTACAGCATAACCGAATTAACTGCTTATCAGTTCCTAAATCACAGAATACCTTTCTCATAACATCTCTTCATTTGGTTCTTAATACAAGGTAAATTTGTATATTACACTAAGCCATCTACACATTGTATTACAATATCATATTATATCGAGAAAACAATTCCAATTGATAAGAAATAAAAAATCATTATTTTTAATAAAAATGCATAGATCAAAAATTTCGTTATTATTGATTATGTGCAATTATGGTATAAATTTGCCTACTTGGCTTTAGGTTCACATCATCAAGAAGTTTCACTCGCTCTAATGTGCTAATTGCAAAAATAATAAAGGATGCGAAAGTAACCAATTAAACTTTTTTTTGTTTTCTGTACTATTGCGTATCCTTAAACAAACTTCTTATAGAAAACGTTACAAATAAAATAATTTGTGTTCTAAAAAATGTTATGGCAATATTGTTTCAAATAAAAATTGTATAGAGGAAGTGGTTAGAAAGTACCATTTAATTAGAACAATAAATGACTTCTGCATTAACCACATTTCAATTTAATGTGCATCTTTTAACAATTAATTACCAAGCATTTTCCTATATTTTTCTAGTTTGTTAATTTAAATACACATACATTATCATGGTCTGATTTGCTCTACTTCAGATTAAATATTTGAAAAACTGTTACTATTCAAACATCATCTTATATTATACGAGAAGGTAAAACTTTTGACTGATTTTTATTTATTTTACTTCTTAAATTATTATTTCATATTATTAATAATTATTGCATGTATTATAATTCATTAAATTATGTATTAAATCATTAATTTTAATTAATAGATATATTTTTAAACAATAGACTCGGTTTCGTATACTACGTTGCGGCAAGGTTTTTTTATATTGATTACTGTATTCTTAAATGAGTTTTAAATATTATTTTACAAAACCTTAACTATTCGAACTTGTATTCTCAGATAATTATTCGTTTTTATTCACTAAATTTTGTACTAAAATAGTTTTACGAGGTCGAAAAACAAATACAAAATACATAGAATGCGTATAAGAAATGCATTCACATTACCTTCCAATCAATGTCTAAATAATTTAGTAAAACCTTATAATTAATTAATTATTTGAATGCAAAAAATTGTAAAACATTTAAAATTATAAATTTAATTTCATTAAAATAATAAAAAATATAATAATAATATTAATATCTTGTATTTTTATTTGTATGTAGTATACGTGAAATATTTTGATCAAGTTTTTATTCCAATATTGTTAGTCGATTAAAAGTAATTTTTTTTTATTGCTCAAAATGAAGTTTATTGGAGCATTATGTAGCTCTAAATAAACTTCATTTTGACATCAGGGCAAACTAGAATATTATACTACCAGAAATGCCAGCGTTTCGTCTTTGAAACAGGTATTTATTCCTCATCAGTAGAGATCGGATTTTTAGGCATTTGCATGTTTTTTTTTGCGTACAGGCACGTGAAAAATTTTAAAAGGGGAACCTGTTTTACTTCTTTCTGAGTCGCTTTATGCAGTTTTTATTTTGCCTATAAATGCATATTTTGGGTTTAAGTGCATATTTGTTTATTATTAGCATATATTTTGCATATTTAGTAAATTAAATAGTAAAAATTTTGTTTTTGCAACGGGTTGAAACGATTTAAGTGTTTTTTTGTGCATACGTCAGACACCTTTAAACCGTTACATCGATATTTGTTACACCCTATATTATTATACTACATATTATTGGAGTTTTTAAGAATTTTAAGAAAAATTTTCAACTTTACCGGTCAAGAATAATAGAAAATAAATAAAATATTGAAAAACCGAAAATGAACCTCATCCTCAAAAACTTTCATTTCAAAAATATTCCTTGAGACGTCGCTTTTCTAAGTATATCTATTGAATTTTATTTTACATTTACAAATGCCCAAAGCTAAAAAAAGTTAGGGTGCTAATTTCAAAAATCAAAAGAATAAAAAATAAAACAATAGTTTATTATTATTTTATTTCTAAAGATGTACTGCCGCCGTGTAACCACAGTTCAACACCAACTAAACTTAAAAAAAAAGTAGTTAATTCATTATTTGCACTTATTGCAATACAGCATTTTGAGGCATATTAAAACTTTTTAGCGCATATTTAAGTGCTTATTTTGAAGTTTTTAGAGCATATTATTTGTCTGCATATTTTTAAGTTTTTTAGTGCCTATAAATCCGGACCCTACTCATCAGTAGTGGCGTAACCAGCTGACTTGACATCCATAAGTGCGAGAAAAATTTTGGAGCCCTTAAATATACTTTTTTTTAAACAAAAAGAGAACTTTTGGATTTGGTTAATGTATGCTGGTCGGAATCTTTATAGACTTTACTTTTTCTGGAGAAAAACAAATTTCTTCACACATCAAGTTGCATGGTCTTAAAGTGTGGAGGTCTTCCCTGACGTATAATAACTAATTTGCACTATTGAAGAAGCGATGGGCGCAGGTTCTTCCTGTAAGTAATTATTGTTCCCATTCGAGCAATAAAACATGTTTTGACTTTTCAATTTACATATTTTGATAGAAAAAAATTTATGAATACAAACACTTGTAAGGTTTGATATCGGTGTTAAACAATGTCAACTTAATAGGAACGCAACGTGACAAAAATAAATCGTAAATAGTGAAACAGCAATGTATCTCTTAAAAAAATAGTTAGTGAATATTATACACCAACAAAGTAGGTGTGTAAAAATTAAACATAAATGTAACAGATGTAATAGCAATTTACGGGTAAGCGATTAAAACATTATTCTTTATGTTCGTGTAGAACTCTGTAGGTACATAACGTTCGCTTAGTGACATTTGGTAACTCCGAACAGAACTGATACTGTCAAACTAAGTCTCATTTTTTAATTAATTAATCAGACCAGATGTCTGGACCGCGTTTGCCTTGAGTATTATGTTGTGAGTGCTCCATACTTGCTTCGGGTTGTTTGCTTCAACGATTTGTAATGTGGGGTCTGCCTTAAACTTCACATTATACAGGTTATCATCACCTGAATGATAACAATTGTTGCAATTTTAATATTTGACATAGCAGTGTGAATTATTATTGTTATATTCTACAGTTAGTTTTTATATATTTACATAGTTTTTTGTTATACATGATTAATACTTCATTTATATCTATGATCGAGGAATTGTTTGGGACTATGGTTACGAGATTTCAGCAGCTCTGTCTTTTCATACACAAATATCTATATTGGTTTGTATAAAAAAAGTGTTTCCCTATTAATTTGCTAGTTTGTACGGTATCATTCCATTACAGATCCTGATGAAGAGGAAAAATTATAGACCTCAAAACGTCGATCGATAAAAAACTGTGTTTTATTTGACTGTCCACCATCCCCACGATCCTGTTTAATTGTTCATATAATATGTTTGATAATTTGTGATTAAATATATGACTTCTGCATTTTTGGTATTTCGACATTGCACATGTGGGCGGTTGTTCGTGTGAACGAGTTGATGAGAGATTGCATGCATCCGTGGAGTACACGAGTCATTGTCAACATATCTGGTTCTATGTTCTATGCGAGGTAGTGCTGGGACATCGATAGAAGAACATCGATAGAAGAATATTGATGTTCGATGTCGATGTCTAACCTTGACATCGATGCCATCGATAACATCGGTTTAAAACATCGATGTTCGATGTCGATGTCGATGTTATTGTCGATTAGTTTAAATCAAGGAAAAAAACATCATAAAACACTTAAAACAGTTATTTATTTAAAAAAAACTACAAATAAGTTACAATACATAGTAATTTTTACAAAATTACAATTACTAGTCCCAAAACTTTTTATCAATGCCGACAAAAAAAATTGGTATAATACCAACTGTCGTGTATTTGACGTGAATTTATTTTATTTTACAAATTCTCTGTAACATCGAATGCAGCGATAACATCGCAAAGCAAACATCGATAGTTTCGATATATCGATAACATCTATGAACTTCGCCCAGCACTAATGCGAGGGGATCTGTAAGTCTCGTTGGCTATCCGTCCATGGATAGGATTCATGCGTAGTGGGTCGTAGTACTTAAAGGAGATTCAATCCGTGTCATCTTTCATTTGTGTTGGAGATCATTTAGTCTAATAGTGCAGATATGGACGTGCCATTTGGGAAGATTTGTTTGTAGTTAAATGTAATGTGATTTGAATGGATGGTTATGTCATGTTGTCACTTACTGCTTTATGTCAACTTTTTGACAGATTTTCTGGTTTGTATGTATTCAGTCTCGCAGCTGGAATGGCATGTCATGTAATGACTTCCATTCTTTTTTGAGTTTGTTTATTGGGTATTTAACACATTTGCGTTTTAAAGTAAACTAAATTTTTATGTTAGCTAGTGAATTTCAAAATTCAACACCCTTAAATGTTTTTAAGTTATTTGTTTAGTACCTAATCAATTCATTCAATATAAGTTTTACATCTTATCTTTGACGACTATTCTATAATTTTACTCCAATTCTTTAAGTTTTTTGGTACTCAGTACCAATGTGGGTACTGAATGTATATTACTTTAAAAGCTTTGGACATATTATTATGAAACATTTTTGTTATTGTTTAAATATATAATTTGGTGTGAATAAATTGTGAAGGGTTCACATCGTATTCACTGATAATTACACCACCGATTATTATCGGGGAGTGTAGTACTTGTAACAAAATAATTAATTTATAACTAGAAATTAAATATGACAAATGTTATAAATTATCATTACTAGTCCAGTAAAATAAAGAATTTCTAATGACAAACATCGTGACGCTTTCAAATTTAGAAATTAGATTGATAGTTAATTGTTATGTGAAGAAATGTCGATTTTCTCAGAAAAATTTAAAGAAAATTTTGTTTCGTGCTGTTTTTGGTTTTATAATCTCAAAGTTAGGTATACTTTTTATATTCGATCCGCGAATTTTTAATAAATGCGATTTAAATGGTTTTCTCCTCTTATAATAAGATTAAATAGAGTATTTCGGCAGTGATTAAACTGGCAAACTTGTTAATTTTTATTAATTTAAATAAATATTTTGTTGTCTTCTTGACAACTAGTAGTTTTGCCAATTGTTCAGTGAATTACAAACTTTCAGAACTTTTACCAATTACCGAAGATTATTGGGAGGGGGTCCCTCATCCCTCCTTAGGGCACGTCCTTGATGGTGACAATCTTGAGTCTAGGGGATAGTAGGGGAACCGACGGGAAGGTTTTACGTGTATAGAGACGATCGTAAGAAATTTACACTCTCCGTATTCGAAGCAGCCTGTGGACAAAATAAGACACTTTATTCGTTATTATTGACGAAATTCATTTCATAAAAAAATACCATGTACAATGAAACTAATTTTATAGCAATAACAAAATAATAATAAATAATTTTATAGCAACAAAAGACTTAACTAAGCATTTTATGTATATAAATGCACGTATATGAACCGTAATACTTAGTATAAGTATTGTACATAATATTAGAGCGTAAATTATATGTTTCATTTATGCGCTTGAAAATTGCAGAGCGATTCAAAGGTTAGTAAAAATTATTATTTAGGTACTACCTGCAGAAGTATACTAACACCAAAAAAAAAAATAGTAATTTTTGTATTAAGTGCACGAAATCATTGTTTTCCTTAACGTTATCACTTATCAGAATATATCTGTAGCCGAGACTGCGACGTCGCGTTGCGTCGCGTCGAGGCAAAAAGGTAATTCGAAAATAGCATATTATACGATATTATTCTGTAACAAGTTTGCAATAGCCATTCTAATCGTGTATCGGACTATACTTTCCGTATGACTATTAAATATTTTGTTGTCAGTTATATGAAAATTGTTGTGAAGGTCAATTTTAACTAAAAGTAAATAAATGTTATCTTTCTTACCAAAAAACATACCCAAAAGGCACTATTTATCTAAAAAATTAATTAAAACCAACTTGACAGATGAGCAATTTAGCAGTATAAATTTAATAATCAGTTAAATAATTTGGTACATAGATGTATTTAGTCGTGACCTATGTATTATAGGCTTTCTTGGAAAATTACCTCGGTGGTTTGCCATTGCCTTCCGAGGGAAATCCACAGATCTATCTTGAGCTTTTTAGATCACAGCAGTATATTCGCCATACTACTGGTTACGCAGCCTACCTAGACAGCTACCTATGGGCCCGCACCACAAAAACACCTGTTTGAAAGTTTTAATTTTGAATAAACTAAAAAAAAAATTTTACTAAATTTGTGTAACTTAAAAATTTACTTGTTTGTTTTACAATTCTTTCTTTTATCTTAAATTTAGATGTACTTAAGAGGTTTACTTATAATAATAATTAACTCTTAAAAAAGAAAACCGGTAGGACCCACACCACGGATTCAGCCTAGGAGTCTACCTGATTTAGTAATAGATGTCGCTACTAGTAGTCAATCTGCAACAGCAGCTGTACTTGTGTTAGAATGAAATCATTCTATATGTATAGGTACTACAGGAATGTGGCTATTTTCTAATTAAAAATTGAACCAGACTTCTTACATTCTAAAATGTAAGATGTAAAGATATAATGACATATTTTTTCTGACCAATTATTATTATAATTACTGACTGTTTACTGTAAATACTGATCAAAAACGGACACCGTCATTTCGGCGCTTTTGATTCGGCGACCCGATATTCGGCTATGCTAGTTTCGGCGATTCCAATTCGGCACCGGAATTTCGGCGATTCTCATTCAGCGACAGAAAATTCGACTACGTCGATTCGGCGACGGGAGGTACACTTTTATTTTATTCAATTTATTCTTCTAAATCTAAAATCTTAATGTAAAAAAAACCTTAGTACGGACGTTTACGGCTTTTTTCGAACTTGTACTTAACAAATATTTAATTTAAAATAGAAAATAAATTTTTTTAATATTTTTAAGAAATTTTAACACTTAAATAAATTTCCCCTCGCCGAATTGACTTAACATAGATTAAAATTTGTTTAATTGCTTAAAAAGTATGTATAATTATGATACACCTGTGATGTATAACTATGTAAATAAATGTTTAATTTAAAATAATTTTTTTTAATATTTTTAATAAATTTTAACACTTGAATAAATTTTCCGTCGCCGAATATACGTTGCCGAATCGCTTTCGCCGAACTGCGGTTGCCGAAACGACTAGGCCTAGAAACGACGTGTACCGACCAAAAATGCTTAAAAATTCTGTTCCAAAATTCCAGACTTCTCGCAATATGTTTGACATTTCTAGAATATTGGATATTACATAATATCGAAATTATCCTTGTTAGATGTAAAAATGACTTTTAAGAAGAATAATTACTGTTACTTCAAGATAAGCTCTTACGCACGCCGTATGTTTTCTAATTGTTTTCACGCTGTTGTGGCAACTAGATAAACAACTTTCAACAATAATTTTATACATGGTAGAGCGTGCGATTTTAGTCACATTTTTTGTTGGTTGAAATAAATAGAACTTTTCTGGTTTTATGAATAATAAAAATAGGAATTTTAGTAGTGGGTCTGAAGGATTGATAATTATTACAGACGAGTCATAAAGAGTCACTTTTGCTCCGCATAAAACTTTTTTTAAAGGTTTTTTTGTCTAACGGTAAAAAATAATCATGTGTAATAATCAATTCTATATTTTTAGTTTCGTTCATAATCGGCACTACACACAACTGCTGTTATAAATTTTTAAGATTGGTAATGGTATATTAATGACAAGAAGCGTTTGGCGTTTGGTACAATATAAATTTGCCAGCCCGGACATGGAAAATAATGTTTTCTGTTCTTTTTTTAATATTATACCGGGTGCTGAAAGAGTTAGCCGAACATAGGAAATTAACATGTAAAATCTTATTTATGCAAATTCCTGCTTCTCTAATTATTTAAAAGAAAAACTGAAAGACACAAAAATTATGCAGAAATATAATGTTCGGCTAACTCATTCAGCACCCGGTATGTATAATATTTATACCTACTTCTAAAAACCTTATAATAACAAAATCGGCATTAATAACTAATTTTGTATTAACGAAACAATCATTGTTATTCAGACAATAAGCATTAGATATTTATTATCATACAACGCACAACATAACAGCATTATTATATAGTACAGGGGTCTCCAAACTTTTTAGCCTAAGGGCCAGACTGATTGCTCCACAAAGCTTCGAGGGCCAAGGCCTAACTACAGTGACTAATGAAAACAGGGCCGTATCTCGGGTTTTTGTTTGGGGGATTTGAACGATAAATAACTAATGTGTTTAACCGCCGCAGGCAATTTTTTTTTGAAATTTTTAAGGTCAAACGCTCTAATCCAATGTTAGAAAATTGCGATACAAAGATATTTTCCCCTATTCAGCGCCACCTCAGATATGGCGTTTTTTATTGTAAAACTGCAATTTATCTCGCGCTTTGTTTGGGGGGGGGGGTGAACCCCCAAAAACTCCCCTCAAATACGGCCCTTAATGAAAATATTCGAACTCTCCTATGTTAACAATGTAAATTGCACATTTTTGTAACTGTCTTTTGACATAAAAATTGCTTTTACTTTTTGTTGTGTTTTGACAACTATTTTTTCCTACCAGACAAAAAATATCGAGTTTTTGACAAAACTTAGATTAAAATAACAAATATTAGCATGTGTTACCAAGGTAATATAACAAGTTTTGTCTAAAACTCAATTTATTTTGTCTGGAGGGATCGGCCCTTAGTCTGTAAATAAAATATCTAACTATTATTTTGTATGATTACTTTGTTTGATTTGATTTATCAAAATAAATTAAAGGCCGGGCCGGATACCAAACACATCATGCCCGCTCTCGCTGGCCGGATTTGGCCCGCGGGCCGTAGTTTGGTGACCCCTGATATAGTATATTAATTGAAAAGAATTCGAATTCGAAAACTAATGTTAGAATCATTTTTTCACTAGCTATATTTTGCTATGTTAAATAAAAACAAACTTCTCGTATAGGTAGCAATTTACCTCAATATGCATATTATACGTATTATTTAAAGGTTCTATTAAGTTTTTAGAAATTTTTTATATTATAGCCATTTCAAGTTTATTAAAAAAAAATTAATTTCATTTGATATTTCAGAAAATATTATGTGCTTCCATCTGGCATGCACGGTTAATAGCTTAATCTAATCACTTCTCAGATTTCTACAGCACGTTCTAAACAAGACTACTAGATGCTACATGCTTATACAATTTCTAATAATATTTATAATAACTTTCAATATATAAATCTTAACTTATGAGAATAAATAAACATTATAAACAAGTTAAATCAAATATTATAATAGAAATTATATTTGAGCATTCAGCGACGGTTACCACTTTCGATGAAAACGATTTATTTAACTTGTTATATTGAAGTTTTAATATTTACAATAACTTTAATATTTTATTGCAACTACTATAAAATTATATTGACTGGGTAGCAATCAATTCTTTCTTTCAGCAAAGAATTGTTGCTGGCATTATTAAAACATCGAATAGCAACAACTCTCTCATTGTTTTTCTCGTTTTTCTTTTGTTTTTTATTATTAATAACTTTGTTAAGTTGATTTATTATTCATATATAGGTATTATGTATACGCATCAATATTGATTATCGTTAAATTCTTTTTGCTTTTCATGCCATATAATATGTTTGATCTTAATTATGACAAATTTTTGTCATTGTCATTTATGTAGCTGGTGTTTGTGGAATGATAATAATTTAAAGGTGAAATTATATAAGATGAGCCGAGCAAAATATTTGATTTAGTATACTTAATAATGCACCCTACCAAAGTAATAATCTTTGGATCGGTTGTATTGTCACGGGATATTGAACATAATGCTTTATTCAAAATTTTTATATCAATCTTTTTTTTTGTCGTTATTTAAAAAAGTGGAGGTAGTATCGGAAATAGATTTACTACGTTGTTAAATTAATAATATAAGTATTATTTCTGCAGGTCAAGCTAACAATAATATTTTTCAAATATTTTTCTAAAAGTCAATACCTAATTTTATTGTAACTTGCTTCCTGCTTATGAGTGGAACTTCTGCGAGGATTCACTTGATAAATCTTTTTATAAGTTTCAGTTATAGCTATAACTGAGTAAATAGCTATTTTTATTTTATTTAAAACACGAGACTGTCACTTATTATTAGATAATAGATATATTGACTTTTGTTATTAATTTTTAAAATACATCGTATAAAAATCGATAAATTGTTGGATTCTACAATATTTTATAAATGTATAATTTGTATGATATAAGCATTTTTTTCGCAGGTAGTAGTATATTGTTTGATTCGGATGGAAAGTTTTCCATTCTCTGGGCTCGTTCCACTTGCTCCAAATTTGTAAAACTCCCGGTCGATGAACGACAAATATAATCAAAATGCGTTTTAGATAGAGAAATTGAAAAATGATTCGACGTCAATTACATGGCAAGAAGACAATTTAATAACCTTAGAAGAACTAACCGCTGCAATAAAGCGTTCTTCTAATTAATTGGAAATTTCCAGCATTGGATGGAATACAAAATTATTGGTTAAAAACATTTAAATCTAGTCATTTGCCATTACTTTTTTGGTTTAATGAAGCGTTAAGTGATCCATCAATCATACCAGATTTTCTATGTACCGGTATAACTATGCATAGGTATAACATATCGACGAGGAGCCTGCAATATCTCCTAACTACTAAAATACAATTGTTCAGGAGAAGCAAAAAACTGTGAATTACATACATTTATTACTGTAGTAAAGTGATTTTGTAATACCGCGTTTTTCGAACTTTAGGATTTTTTTTTAATAAAGAAATTTTGCATGAACATGAGTATTCACCAATCGTCATGACGATTCCGAAAATGTATATAACTCAATTTGACCAAAATGTTGGTTAGGAGATATTGCAGGCTCCGCGACGATATATGCTTTTTTC
Organism: Cantharis nigra; assembly: GCA_958510845.1. Lineage (NCBI taxonomy): Eukaryota > Metazoa > Arthropoda > Insecta > Coleoptera > Cantharidae > Cantharis > Cantharis nigra. The sequence goes on along the minus strand of OY294028.1, from coordinate 37,399,196 downwards.
AAATGGAGAACCTCTTGAATCAAAAAATTATAGACCTATTACCTGCTTGCCAACAATTTACGAAATTTATACATCTGTTTTAGCCACAAAAATTGAAAATCATTGCCGGACAAACGAGATTATGAGTATTGAACAGAAAGGTTGTGTTAAAGGCGCCCAAGGATGTCGAGTATTGTTAATCATTGACGCAATCATTACAAAATTAGCAAAACAAAATAAAATAAACTTACACATGTGTTACATAGACTTCAAAAGAGCTTATGATTCCGTTCCCCATCATGAATGGCTTCGTGATATCTTAAAGATATACAAAATTGAGCCAAAAATAGTTCAAGTATTATCTGCATTGATTTCAAAATGGAATACTCTAATTATGTATGATGGAACTAGTTGGAAATTAATCAAAATTGAACGTGGAATTTTTCAAGGCGATTTATTAATTAAGTCCACTATGGTTTTGTTTAGCAATGAATCCACTGTCGGCATTATTAAATAATTCCGAGGCAGGATTTAAACTCAATTTTCGAAAATGACTGTACCGTAACTCATTTACTTTACATGAACGATTTGAAATAAATACCAGAAGTAAAAATCAACTTCAAAACTTAATAGCGGTTACTAAATTGTTTAGTAACGATATTTGATGGAATTTAGCTTTGAAAAATGTGCAAAAATTGACGTCATAAAGGGTAATCCTATTGCAAATATTGAAGTTATCGATAAAGTTTCTCAATTACAACCAAATAAATTTTATAAATATTTAGGGATGCAACAAAATTTTGTTTTGGACCATACACTTTTAAAAAAGATTTTAGGCAAAAATATACGCAAAAATTAAAAATTTTAATGAAAAGTAAATTAACGTCTCGGAATCTGATCTCGACTATTAACTCTTGGGCGGTTCCAGTCGATACCCGAAGTGAAAATATCATTGATTGCGTCTTGCTTATGTTTAGGCTTAGTTGATTGGCCCCGAACCAGCTTTTAAGGCTGGTTTTATTTGTTTCGATCCTTTGCTTCAAATCCTCTATGTGCTTGTTTTTACAAACCCTTATCGTATCACCTGCAAAAAGGATTACTTAGTCATCTTGAGTTTTTGTTTCATTTATGTCATTTATGTACACAAAGAATAGCAACGGCCCCAATATCCAGCCTTGCGGCACCCCGCTTGTGATTTTTTTGGCTTCCGAGAGTTTTTCATCGTAGAACGTCGTTTTGGATTTTTTTTCAAGGTAGCTTTCAAGAGTCGCTTAGATAGGGTGGACCAACAACTAGAGGGGATCAATAAATCCCTTGTTCAATTAACAGCGATGTTTGAGAAATTATTAACGACATTGTCTCGAGAAGCAGTTATTGAAACCGTAGCTAGCAATGAAACGGTAATTGGTAATTATTTGCCAATAACCAACGAAGAAGAAATGTTGAAGTTGGAAAATGAATTGAAAAATCAGGAATTTTCGAACTTATTCCTACAATACTTTAGCAAAATTTGTGGGAAGTCAAGAAAGAAAGACGGCAGGAAATTGTTGTACGTAATTTTTGATATAATCTGTTTTTTTCGATTTTTTTGAAGTGGTGCAACAATATGAAAAAAATTAAAATGTAATGTTTTTCTGTAATCTTGCATTTAAACAAACTTTTATGTTTTTTATGGTTAAAAAGAGTATAAAATTTTTTTTACTGAAAATATATCCTCACCAGAGAAAAAACAGAGAAAACCATAGAAAATTAAGACATATCCTGCTTAAAATAATATAGTATGTGAAAAATGATTAAAGAGACGTTAAAAAAATCTTGTTTCCATGCTTTACTCTTAAAGATAACTAGTACCTATACTTATATATAATTTTTCAGTATTATTGGGAATAATTTTTCAGTTTTAAAACAATAGAAACAAAAATTTCAATCAGAAAAGTTATTATATTAAGTATATTATCGATACTGTTTAACAAAATTGTCATAAATTGTTGACATTAAATGTAATAATTCCATACAAAATAGATCGTAAATCCTGCTCTGAGTAAGGTTAATCTTTTCAATACTCAGAAATTTTTTCAAACTATTTTACAGTTATATAATTTCTAATGGTCTTTATGCACTTTGCAGTAAAACGATTAAAAATGTTTTCTAATTAATGTAATTTTTAATTTTCGGTAAAAAAAAATTTTTATACATTTTTTAACCATAGAATAGTATATTATACATCATGGGACTAAGGTACTACTTTTCATCCCACGTGCAAAGGTTTTTGCACTAGGTGTTGGCCGAGTACAAAAATCGCAAACGGGATGAAAAGAACATTAGTCCCGAGGTGTATACCGGGGGCTGAATGAGTTAGCCGAACATAGGATATTAACATGTAAAACCTACGAATGATAAGAGCATTGGGTTCTATCTACATTTTACTTAAAAAATCAAAAAATGGTTTTAAAATTGTTAAAATTTTCATTTATCGGACTAGCCATGTAATAAAAAATTCAATTTAATTTCTATTATCAAAAACTTGGAAACCTTGGAAACTTGCACGGTCAGATCTGTTTACTATTGATGATGCAGACATAATCGAGGCAATTCAGAGTCTTAAGCGGGTATGTGGCCCCGATGGTCTATCTGCAAACTTCATAAAAAGATTTAGTACACAATTTGTTGCGCCTCTTAAATTGTTGTTCAATTGTTCATTACAATCTGGAGTGTTTCCTTCACAGTGGAAGATTTCCAGTATCACACCTATACATAAACATGGAAGGAGAGATGAAGTTTCAAACTATCGCGGAATTTCAATTTTATCGATTGTATCAAAAATTTTTGAAAGTATTGCTGTGAAGAGGTTGCGGTTTTGTATACCATCTATTGTGTCAGATCTACCACAAAGTCTATTTGTGATGTTTTTCGAATTTTGCTATAAACACTATTGAATCGGGCGGTCAAGTAGACGTCATATATACTGATTTTCGAAAAGCTTTTGATTCGATTCAACACGATAAACTGATTTCTAAGCTGGGGAGCGCGGGCTTTTCGGCTGCGTTTGTTAGCTGGATTTCTTCTTATCTTACAAGCAGAACCCAGTATGTTAAAATTGATGGAGTTGATTCAAGTCTCATAAATGTTCTCTCCGGGGTGCCGCAAGGAAGTCACCTTGGTCCCTTTCTTTTCTTGGTGTTTTTGAACGACATAACATTGGTTATCAAATACTGCTTGTTCCTCCTATTTGCTGATGATTTAAAAGTTTTCAGAAAGGTTACTCGTCTCTCTGACGTTAGACTACTTCAGATGGATATAGATGCGATAAATTGTTGGTGTCAGGTAAATAAACTGTCTTTGAACCAAAATAAATGTAAGATAATAATTTTTCACAGAAAAGTTTCCCTTTGCCCTGCCGAGTATTTCATTGGTGATTGTAGGATTGACAGAGTATTTGAATATCTTGATTTAGGGGTTACGTTTTTTTCCATCCCTGGACTCTAATCGCCACATTGAACTTATGGTTACTAGGGCAAATAAGATTTTAGGATTTATAATGCGAATCTGTAGAGAGTTTGACGACCATGTAGTGTTAGTTCGAGTCTATATGGCATATGTGCGCTCCATTCTGGAGTATGTTTCTCAAGTATGGTGTCCTTATTATGAGATTTATATTGAAAGAATTGAGCGAATACAAAAACGGTTTGCTACTTATGCTTTAAAGAAAGATCGTAATCTTGTGACAACACTGGATACTACTACAGCTTGAAATTTGCTGACGCTGAAGTTTAAGACCGCAGTGGCAGCAACTAATTTGCTGACAAATTTTTTCAGCACAAAATGCTACTTGGGAAATACCTGCTCTTTTATGCAAGCATTAAATAGTTTGGTTAGTGAGCTTATCAATTGGTTTTTTAGACTTTTTATGAGCTTGGAGTTCATATCGTATACATCTTTACTATTTTTGTGTTTTAGCTTATTGATCGCATTTTTACAGAGATACTTCCTTGAAGGTAAAGGTTTCTTGATGTGATAGTGTGTTTGCTGTATTTGTTGTTAGGTTATGCGTGTTGTTTATATTGGAAATAAGTTCGTTTGCTATGTTTATGAAATAGTTATTACAATTATCTGCATTGATGTTTGTTTGTTTCATATTTATTTTCTCTACAATTGAAAGGTCCAATGCAAGAAGTTACTATGTCACTTTTTGGCAGTTTTGAGACAAGTGACAATTTGCATCCAGCGTTTTACGCTCTATCAAGTGGTTGAATCAGTTTGACTGTAAAAATTTTTTAAGCGCCTTAAACAAATATACGTTCGTAATAATGGTTGAACCATTTCAACGCAAGAAGTTACTATTTAAGTCTGAACAGTACGTAATTTCAACGGAAAAAGTTTCTAAGTCATCAGCTGATCAGCAGTGTAATGTAACCAATTTTTAATTTTAAATGTCGTAACTTGCTTATCAACTAGTATAAGAACATCACAGGCAAATTTGAAGCAAAATGATGGTTTCATGAAAAAAAAAATTTTAAGAAGTGGCTTTTATATTTTCTTCACTTTGGTTCTGTGAATTATTAATAAATTACATGGAATTTTGAGAATCAATATGTTTTTTCTTCAAACTTGTTTCCACTTATTTTATGTATTGACAGTATATCTTAAAATAGTATATTTTGACAGCTATAAATCAATAAAGAAGTCGAATAGAAATTTTAAAAAGAAATCCAACACAAGATGTTGTTAAGTCAAAATTTAGAAGAAAAATATGGAGCTTACCACATGCCATATACAAAATTTAAGATACGTATAACTGCTCTTTTGTCATTGAGAATCATTACAAAAAATATCAAGTCAATACGATAATTCACCATGTTTAAATTTGGTTTTGAAAACTTTAAAATGGATTATTTAATATCACGAAAAAGGTACTTAGTAACTTCTTGTATTGGACCCTTCAATTGTTTATAACCTCCCACGATGCTTTTGCTTTGTTTTCAGCTTCAGATATGTGTTTAGAATTTGTCTTTTTTCGCTTTGTTAATCTCCGATCTGTAATTTTGTCAGTAAAATTTTAAGTTTACTTCGTATTTGGGTGGCCTTGAGTCTCTTGGTGTATTACACAAATGTATAAACTCGTTTCCCATATGTCTTAGTTTTCTGTGAACCACGAAATTTTGAAATTACTTTTAGTTTTCTTTTTTACCAAAGGAAACGCCATAATATGGATCATGCTTGACAGTGTGTTCATAAATTGGTTGAAGATTACTTCGATGCCTAGATTAGATTGTATAAATTTCCATTCTTGAGCTTCCAACAAATGATGCATTTCATATTGTCCACGACACGTCAGTGGTCGATGTATCTTTTTGCTGATCTTTTTTTATCCTTTTTTTTCGAAATTCAGTCAGATTCACTGCACAGTGATCACTTAGTAGGTTGAGGTTTCTTGCTGAATTGCTGAGTAGTTCAGTATGCCATTAAAATTTACAAAAAATATTATATATGTACACTAAAATGAGTGATTTTTTATATGTTCATGTTTAGCATATAATGCGATGTTTTAAGATTGGTGTAAACTGGTTATTATTTAACTTTTTCTAACATACTGGAAACAAATGACGTAAAACACCAATTACTTAATATCTAATAGAACTGCACATTGCTCCTTACTTATAATAACCACCTATGGTTAACTGTTAGATGATATTGATGTTGAGACTATAGAAATAAGTAAGTCAAGTAATACATAATGGTACCTATAGTTGCCAATTTCATCAATTAATTTGAAATATTACATTGATAAATTAATTAATTAAATTATGAAATTATACGTTGATAATGAATAATAAATTAATATCATAGCTACAAATTATAATTTTTAATTTAATTAATTATAAGAAAAATTGATCATATTGAATTTTATTTATAAATTTGGTTCCCGAAATTTATTGTTCATTGCATTTACTAATATGGTGGTTAGTAATTAGTATAATCATAATCATTAAACTTTGAAAGGAATTTTGTCCACAAGTTATTTTAAACTTGTTAATCGCAATTTACGAATATTTTTTATGTAGTACAATGCCCATAACATTATTTTATTTTCAATTTTTGCCTTACGATAATAATAATATCTCGATAACATAAGAATTTTTCGTAACCCGCTTAAAATTATTATAAATTATAGCATTTATTACTTAATTTTAAAGGTAGGTAGACTAAATTTTTAATTTCTGTTATTACCGAAATTTAACTAGACGATGCATTGCACAATTTAGGCAGTAAAATTAATTTCTATACAAAGCTGCTCTCAATGTAACTATTAATTAATTTTCTTACATCATAGGAATTTTTATTCATACAAAATAGCAATTAATTGACTAACTATAGGTAACCATAACGTGCTCTATGTCGTCTTATATGCAAATTATATTGTAATAATTTAAGTGTTTTAACTCATTGTTGCTGGCTTGCAGCTGTAATAAAACCACACCTCCAAATTAATGTGTATGTACCTAACGATGAATATCATTTTTAATCGACCTAATTAAGTTTTTAGTTTATTAACACTTTAAACTTGAAAGAATAATAAATTATATTATTTGATTTACACTTGATAAGATTTTTAATGTTGCATTGATAGATGCAATGAATTAAATTAAAAGCCGATTATTGTTGGCTACTATATATTATTTTAAGCTACATAATAACATTATATTAGGAATAATAACTTGTTTTAAATTTTTCACATGTATAATCATTACAATAATAATCTTTTACTATTGCGCATCAACAGTATCGGATTTTAACAGCTTTTCATTTGTAGGAGTTACGCCAATCCTAGCGTCGCAACGCTACATTGTAGCATTTGAGGAAATGTTATATTCCTTTCATAAGCGGCGCATCCTCAGATTGTGCCAAAATGGATTCAAAGTTCCTGTTTATTTTTCTACCGTTTCTATTACTATATCGGTAGTATTTCAAGAAATAAATCCAGAAACGAATTTTTATTATCCTAAACTAATAGGAAATGCATAAAAATTATCCATTTGCAAAATAAGGAACAGAAATATTTTTAACTTTTAAAAGTTTACTTGAAAAATAATTTTTACATTCTACAAGTTTTATCTCTGTAATAAATTTAAATAAGTTATAGGTAATAACTAATAACTACATTTGAGATAAATTAATTAATTATAAAAGAAGATTATTAAAATGTAAATTTGTCAATTTATTTTATTAATTTGGTAAATATTTACAACTTTTTGATTAAAGCCATGAGTAGTTTCAATAAATTCATATTATAAAATTATAATTATTTTAAAGTTTCAGGTCATTAACGGTAGCCAAATATTTGCATGAGTGTTCATGACCTGATACCTTAAAAAATGAAAATTTTCAATGACCTTTCATTAACTATTAATTGCTATAATTTAAGAATTGTTAACTTTTAAATGATCTCAGTGGGAATTAAAATAATTGATTGGGAAGTACGAAGTTCTCAAAATTCTGGAATTTCAAAAACAAAATCCGGTTTTAGGGAATTTCGGATTTACAATTTACAATGTAAAGCTTTGCTTTCCTATGAAGCGGTGGCTGCCATGTAGCGACCGCTACCGTAATACATTAATTTTGGTTATAAAAGTATAAATAACTATTCTGTTTACAATAATATACGCAACATTTTGTATAAACCCTTTTTGTCAAGTAAATAGCTAGGTCTATAGATCTGAAAATCAACTCAAATTGTTTGGTTTTGCCTACCATCTTGGATATAAATGATATCTGAAAGTGGCAATCTTACGAAAAGCATATTTGAGGGCATCAATACTAATTAATAGTATGCCAAATAGCAATATTCTATATCAAACAGCGCTACAACCCAGAGTGGGTTTTGGCTAACCACTTCATTTTATGAAGGGGTTTCCAGGCAGGGAGGACGGTTAGAATAAAGTTCTTGCTCTAATCGGGCTTGAACCATGATTCTCTGCTTAGTAGCCGACGCACTTAAGCATCCGACCGTAACCGTCCTCAATATTCTTTAATACTTATTAAAAATCGTTTTTAACCCTGCTGTTCTTCTCGGGTCAATATGACCCAAAGAGTATTAGTGTAACAATTAAGTTTTAAACAATAATACACAATTTTTTTTTTAAAAATATAAATTCTATGTAATACTTGACAAGTAATAGACAAAGTCATAAAATATTAAGAAAAAATATTCACAAATAAAAAAGTTAAGGTATTGAAACATAAATTTAAATTTGGGTCATGTTGACCCGAGGAGAACAGCAGGGTTAATGGATATTTTGTTTTTTGCATTTCTATTATTTACCTATAATAGCCTTTAGTGAAGCCTGTGACGTACAGACCGATTACATAAACAAATTTGAAGTAAGTAGTTTAGTATTAATGTAAAATTAACCAATGAAAAATGTTCAATTTTAACTTAATTCTCTTCTTAAATTTTAATGCTACTTAAAATTACTTACGAAATCGGATGTAAGAAGCATAAGTAACCGGCTATTATACAGATTATTATAACGCATTATGAAGCAAAAGCAATTATTGCTTTTTGTTTTTCAGTAAGAGTAATAATATTTACCAATAGCAGAGCTTCATTTTGGTCACATAACTTTTTTGTTCTGCTAAGCTATGGTATGTTGTGTCGTGTTATTTGGATGAGAGCGATGTTGCAAGAAAGGTTTTTTTGATTGATGGTTTTTTGTAAATTATATTAAGGGGATTCATTTCACTTCGTAATCTTCGTACTTATCGTACTTTTAATTTTTGTAGACTTGTGTGACATGAACAATGTTTCGTAAATTCTTTCGTACTTGTATTATTTTGTAGATTATTTTAAGGTTTTGAAGTAGATTAGTTAACTATTTAATTCTAATTCACATTTATTGACATTATTCATTGTTCAAATTTTTCTTGGTTACTATGTATCGCCAACGTATAAATGAAACGAAATTACGACATCTACATACATAAAGTATGACGAGTACGACTGCGTAGATTTCGTAAACTAGATCTGCATTCAAAATTCTACAAAATTTACAAAAAATAAGATCTACGACATTTCCGACAAAAGTATAACGTGAAATGAATACCCTTATAGTTCGAATCTGACGTTTCTAAATAATTTATTTCACATTTCAGCACTGTTTAGAAAAGTCAAACACGAACTTTAGTTTTGTTTTAAAATTTTAAATAATAATGTATGGTGTAACAGGGCATCAGTATTCTAATAATTTTTTGTCAATAAATATAAAGTATTGCAGACACTGCAATCATTACCCTGAAATTAATAAGACTATGGCTTATGGAACCTTCAAGGCAGTCTAAGCGCTTCTAAGGTTTTGGACAGCTTGCCTAGTGCAGGACGATCAACCTCGTACCATCAAAATTGTTCTTGTGTCTTAATTATTAATTGCGCTAGTAAGATTTTAGTAAGAATTTTCTCTATACGCTGACAGTAACCAGCTTTTTCTTTGTGTAGAAGCCCACGATATGGAGACTAGCCGATATAGTGCGGAAGCGATCGCGTGGCTTCCCCGAAAACAAAATCACCGCAAGGAGCTCCGCAAGATGTTGCAGCTACTCGACTTGTAACCTAACTTGTCTTAATATTATCGCAAATGGATGAATATAAAAAGACAAATAGGGTAAAACAAATTGAGAAAAATATATCACTTGTTAAAAATGATGTTTTAGCTGGAAAAAGAAATAAATTTCTTCTAAATAGCTCAATGCGACGAAATAAAGGTTACTGGTCAAAAATACAAAAAAAACCTTTAGAACTAATGTAAGCAGTGATATATTTTCAATCGATTGAATAGCTCGCCAAATGTGGTCGATATTATCAACCACCTGCATCAAATGAAAAATTTACGATTTAAAAATTAATAAAATAATTTGCAAATAGAATCAAAGGCAAATTTTTAAAAGATAAAAATTAAAATCAACTTAGCTTTCTTATGGCTACAACGATTTTCTAAACCTCGCTCTCGCATGTGGTAATGAAGAAAATATGACTAAGCACAATTTTTCGAGCTTCCATAAATCCGTGGTAAATACGATTAACGTAATTATAACGGTAATAGTTAAGGTGCTTCCTAAAACGTTCAAAGTTGAAATCGACCGATAAGTAATTTTCAACAAAATTTTATTTTAGTACTTGACTGTTTCACTGTAATAAGTTTCGAGAATTTAATTTTGATTTTTAAGTTAAATGCTATTGATCTTCTGTGGAAACCTGACGAATACGCTGATAAAGGCATTTAGCCGAAACTAGTAGGTATACGTAGAATAAAATAAATTACTTGAGGAAAGTGTACTTGCTTTTATTTTAATGTTTTAATTAACAATTAAGCCTTTATAGGATACTGGTCGATATTTCAACCAGCCATAACATTTATTTTATATTAATCACAAGTTCCTTTAAAAATACCCTGTTTTTTATTTTCGGCAATCTGACCTATGAAGTGTTAATATAGTAGTACTTTAACGTAGTTCAAAATGTTGGGTTCAAAAATGTTCTCTTTTTTACATTCAAGTATTGTCTGGTCTCTAAGTGCCATCCCACCAAACCACTATTGCTCTGCTTCAAAAACGTACACTAATTATTTGTGTTAAGCTATAAATTCCACGTTAAATGTTCTATAGGTACATGTAAAAGAGACGATTGTAGTAAGATTAAAATAAATTTAAAATAATCCTTACATGATTAGAATGAGACAGCGAAAGTAGTACTACATTAAGGGGGGAACACATGGAAACGGTCAAAAATGACGAGGAATTTCGGGATTTTTTTCTGAAGTCAGTACTACACCAATCGTTTTCAACTTTGGAGGCTATTTTATTTGATATTCGAAGACTTGAAAAAAAAATTTTTCAATGGAAAATAATTATTCATTAGCTGATTGCAACCAATTGTTATTAAGCGAATTTTTCCCGCGACGTCAAATTGCGGCAGCTGTAGTTTTTCATTTTTCATCTGAAACAAAAATTTCAAAAACCATTAAATTCTGTATGAAAGTACGCTGTCGATAAATCTAAAAAAAGTTAAAAATGTCAAATATTGTAAAAATGACGGCACTCAGGAAAAAAAGATCGAATTTTCCCCAAACATTTTTATGCAAAATGCATTTTAAAAATATGTTATTTCGAGATATTGGAAGTTTATCGACAAGGGTTTGCAATTACGTGTCTAAAAAAATTTTGTTGAAGTGAATCGGATGAATAGTTTTTTTTTATCGCTGCCGCAGATTGCGAAAATGTAGTTTTGAGATAATCGCGTTGCAGTCAGCTAATGAATAATTATTTTCCGTTGAAAAAATTTTTTTTCAAGTCTTCGAATATCAAATAAAATAGCCTCCAAAGTTGAAAACGATTGGTGTAGTACTGACTTCAGAAAAAAATCCCGAAATTTCTCGTCATTTTTGACCGTTTCCATGTGTTTCCCCCTTAATAGCTACATTGTATACCTATATCGAAGTTTTCACAGCATTCCGGACTTTTTAAGTCTTATAAGTTAGTGTCTATTCCACATCTGCAATTTTTATAATCTTTCAGTATCATAGCATGAGTACACTGATGCAATATTTTAAACTATAAGTTGACATTTTACCAAATAAGTAAATTAAATAATTTGTAATATTGTACATTATTCGTATAGCAGGTATTGTTTCTTTAAGGGCACTAGGAAACACTAAGTTGTTTAATTGTGCAACCTAATTTGATCACATTTGAAAAAAATGATCGGATTCAGACCATTCGGAAAATTAATTTCGTCGAAAGTTTTGGCAAAATTTTTGGAAATTACCCACATTCATCAGAGAGCATTTTATTTTAAATATTATGTTGTATAAAATTTGTTATCAAGATTATCATAAAATTTCGTATTAGAAAATATTGATTGATGACAAGTAATGCCATCGTTCTTTATTTGAGAATGAGAAGGCGCGGTCCTTTCACCCGACCGCGAATTGCGGTGTGCTCCACATTTTACCAGCGCATGATACTCATTTTCAAGGTCTCTCGAAAACACTTTCGTTTTTTATCAGGTTATGTCATATCACACAATTTGTACATAGGTGTGTCTTCTTATTACAGTTAACGAGTTTGTGCATGCTTAAATTAAATGTACCCATTTGACATCATAAGGAGACATTATAATTATTATATAATTTTATTTCATTCTATCAAATATCATTCAAATATATAGGTGTACTTACCTTAATTGTTCAGTTTTTTTTTTTCTATACAGAGAAACGATATAATAGTATTGATATATTAGTCACATTGCGACGAGTTTATTGATAAATCGAGTGCTCTATAATAATTATTTACATGCAATCCAATTTAATTTCTTTTAAACTTACCTACACAGTAAAAACTTTTTTCTCGATTTAGTCAAATTGTTGGATTATACGGGCCACTACATCTAGTAGTTAAAATGGTGGTGCATTTTAGTAATATTTAACTGAATTTAATTTGATTTAACAAAGTCATATAGTCGATATTATGAAACACCTGCACTTAAGATCAAATTTCATTAACTATTATTGTTTATCTAACAAAAGCTGTAGTAGTTTTAATTTCGAGATATAGTGGCCTGTATAATCCAACAACTGTTGTTAAATTGACAACAAATTTTTTAGTGTGTACATATTATATTATAGGTACCTATACATGCATTGGATGGTACATACGATTAATCCTATTTTAGTATTGTGGATTCAAAAAATTTAATAGCGAGCAGAACTACAATAATTTAAAAACTACAATAATATGATAATTATAGTATTGATGAAGTTTAATCAAAATATTATGTTGGTTAATATTTGCTGTTAATTAATCTTTAATTTTCAACCTTCTGTTATGATTGTGGGTTTATAACTTTTTTATGTAGGTGATTGTGTAATAATAATTTTTATTAACTGCATACGAAAAATTAGTTAGCTATAGTATACCCATTGGTCTATATAATTATCATTACACATGTAAAGCATTACAATCGTTTCAAAAACATTTTTGAAATCCGAGATCAAACAATACAATATTATGGTAAAAACCTTTAAATCTGTCAAAAATAAATTAATGTGTTTGCAAAGTTAGATATCTATCTAAGAATTAGTTTTAAAAATTGCATCTTGAAAAGCTGTATTGTATGTAAAGTACCAGTGGAATTAAGTTCAACTCTACTATGCACACGAGTTGAATAAAATAAATACACGCCTTGAGTTAATTTTATTATAATTAGGTATATTGGTCAATTATATTTATTACGATCTGTGATGTAAAGTTCATTTAAACTCTAAAAAGATTATCCAAACAAATTTTTGAATTTATAATACTCATAAACTCACCAACAATATTAATTGTATTAATCATAATTTGTTGTCGGCACCTGTAAATGTTAAAATCTCTCTTGTTCACACTTGATTAAGTTGTCAATCCTCCGATTGCTATCTTGTTATTTGACCACTCCCAAAAGTAACGTAAAATAGTGTTAACATATTTTTTTTATAAAGTATTCTTTTTAATATAACATTAATTAATAAATTATTATGATTCATACAGCGAAACAGTCTTTTCATTAAGTAATTAGAATATTTTTAATAGATTATAGCTTCTATTCTGGAAGTAATAAATTATAAGTACCAAAAACCTAACTGAACATTAAATGTAAACTTAATATTAAGTTTACAAATTTTGTAATTGCCACCTTCGTGAAAACAAATTCTAATTTTGAAATTTGCATAATTGTTTTGGTGTCGCTAGACCTATTAATTTGATTACAATATTGACATTATCGTGTGACAAATCAGCTTTGAAAACAAATTTAGTGAATTGGTTTATTTAAAGCTCAATATATCAAATAAGCAAGCACCTATTTTTGCAACTAATGTCAAACAAATTTATAAACTTCAATTTATTTTAACAAATAAAAAGTACTGTACCTACCTATACCTATTATAATTTAAATTTAGATAAACTTATATAGATAAGTCTTTAACTAATAAGATATGGGAAATTTTATTTATTGCAAATAAACATTTAACTTCAATTTTTGTTATCGACACTACATACAGTGGCTCAAGAAAGTAGGTATTCGTACACTCCTACACTGAGAAAAATAATTTGTATTTAATAACAGAAAAACTGTATAAATTAAAATATGTAGTTGTAAAATAGGCGCCAGTAGCTCCAGTTTTTATAAATACAACAACCAAGCTGTAATTTCATTTACTATAAGATGAAGCTATATAGGTATGCATAATACAACTACAAGGTGTTATGTTAAATATGACGTAACTAAGGTAAATAATACAACTACATAGGGGTAAATTATATATCATACAATATTTTTTTAAATACAATTGTAGTTGTATATTTTGTAACTGTTCTGCAGTATTTAATAGAGTAAACTTATAAGTGATATTATCTTCGGTATAGTATTAGAAATAACTGCTATGTTTATAAATAATTCTTCTAGATTTATACAATAACCAAGGTATTTGTAAGTTTTGATGAGGTAAATCAATATAAACAATATTAGTTTGTTATAAAAAGAATTTATTAAATACAATAATAACAGAATAATTAAAGTGTATTACATACAGATGATATAAGAACACCTTTCCACCGACCGCTGAATTCCTTTTCTACGGAAACCAAGTTTAGGTACTATAATTGCACGAAATCGCATTCCTGCAGTAAATGCTTCATAATTAATTTCATTTTCCAAAAAAGAATAAATATGAATTACCGACAAAAAATAAGTTCAGCTATGTACCTCATCTAAATTCCATTTATTTAATAATGGATTAGTGCTGGGCGATGTTCATCGATGTTATCGAAACATCGATGTTACCCGATCAATGTTTCGTTGTTTTGCCATCGATGGCAGACGAATCGATATATCGAAACTATCGATGTTTGCTTTGCGATGTTATCGCTGCATTCGATGTTACAGGGAATTTGTAAAATAAAATAAATTCACGTCAAATATACGACAGTTTTTATTATACCAATTTTTTTTGTCGGCATTGATAAAAAGTTTTGGGACTAATAATTGTAATTTTGTAAAAATTACTATATATTGTAACTTATTTGTAGTTTATTTTTAAATAAATAACTGTTTTAAGTGTTTTATGATGTTTTTTCTTTTATTTAAACTAATCGACAATAGCATCGACATCGAACATCGATGTTTTAAACCGATATTATCGATGGCATCGATGTCCAGGCTAGACATCGACATCGAACATCGATGTTCTTCTATCGATGTCCCAGCACTATAATGGATCCATCAGATGATAATATTTTCACTTGCACTAACAACTTATCACGTAGGTACAAAATAGAACGCCATCCGCCATCAGATGAAAATCGGGAGTCAGTATATTATTATCACAAGGTTACAATTATAAGCAATATTATAACTAGAAGCCTTGTTAGAAATTTACTACTGTAGTTGTAAATGATAATACATCTGTAATTATTGCAAGTAGTTCTAAATGATTACAACTACGCTTATTTTAAACAATATCGCTTCTTTTGTATATGATAAATATTCAAAATAAATATATAGTAGTAATATTTAATAAAAATAGAGGTATAGCAAATAAAGTTACAACTATTAAAACTTATAATTACTAATGTTAAGTAATAATAAATTGAAATAACAACTACACATTAGTAAAAAATTTTACTTTACTTTTCTCAGTGAACCTTTGACTTTCAAAACACAGTTATACTGGATTATGAACAGAATAGTTTGAAAAAAAACATAAGTGAGATGTTTTTTTATTAAATCCGATAAAGACAGTGTTAATTATAGAGAGGATACTAAATAACTTAGCATCTTTTATGGCGATAAATTACTCTATCACAATCGACGATTGGTTATGATAGCGGCCATTCTGGTAATTTATTAGTTATTTTAGTAGTTATTTTATTCATTGGCTCTAAAAACGTTTTTAAATGTTTGATTTTCATAATTTATTAAATTATTACTTTAGTTTACTTTTTGTGGATGATTTTATTTTAGTTGTATTGTAATTTTAATAGTTTTATGTTGCTTTCGGTTCCGAAAAGTTTTTATGTAACCCTATATAACCGAAAAACTTGCAAATCCTCCAGTTACCACTATGCCGACCGGTAGCTCTGCAGTTAATTGGAGAGCGAGTCACAGGTTTCTCAAAGAATTGAAGTAAGGTTCTTTCAAATTAAAATATATTTGCCTGACTTACTAGGCAAAATTAAATTGCGAGTGATTAAGGCAGGATTCTACTTTTTGGAAGCTCAAAGAAGAAGCAATTTCGGTTCGTGGCACCGATTGCTGTGTTCGGCGCCACGATCCGATCATCTGATATTTTAACAACAAATGTTTATAAACTAGTTTAAAACATTAGAATAAATGAATGGTGTATTTCTCACAAAGCTTTTCGATTGAATTTCATAGTAAATTTTGTAATAATTCAAAGTTAAATCAATATAATCAAGAACCCAGTAACGATAGATATGTTTCGACCTTATTAGTTCTCATCAGTATCACATAGTTGAATTCTTGAAAATATTGATTTGATTGTTTACCTTATATAGCATTTTAATCGCGCAATGCTATGTCGGAAAGTTGCTCAAATTTTCCTCTTTTATAATTATGAATTAAATTAGACCCATTTTTCTCGTATTTATTCTTATAATTTCAGCTTTTTTATGTTGTTTAAGAAATCTCAAGTAGTTATCATTTGAATTGATTTCTATAATTTTATTTTATAAATAGAAATACAAAACCATCTACTCACTATAAATTTATTATTTACTTATTGTATTTCTTACAAAATAAAAAATAATTTAATTAAAAAATTCGGTTATCATGTGAAAGTTGGAATAGCCTCACTCGATAATTTTTGGAAATAAACAATTAAACAATTTTAATGATTAGTAATGGACAAGATTCTTAAGAATAACAACAAATAAGCGGTCAGATATTGAAAAATCCAAATTTTGTAATATGTATCTCCGGGGATAATAAATTCTCTTCACATATCCCGAATACGGTATCAGCATTTTTAAAGTTTTTTTATACAATTTCATGATATTAGTGGATTAAAAAAACTGACTTTCTGATGTTTTTCCATGTATCCTAAATTTTTGACCACAGCTAAAAGTTTGATTTATCTCATTGTGCACCGACTAGTTCATCAATAAGTGAGTTGGTGAAATTTTCATTACATTGACTCATAAACTCTTGAAAGTATCAACAGCCAGGCCGCTTCAGGATCTCGCAGATAGTATACCGTATCTTAAAACCATACTTACTAATAATAACTTTCGTTATTATATAATAACGTTTGAATATTTTTGTTTTGTCATGATTTGATTAGTGTATTTAATATAAATTTTAGTATTTCTTAAAATGATAAAAATTGTTGAGTTTTTAGGTCTATAATCAATTAAATTGACCGACGGACGTTTCGAGTCCTTTTTACATGTGACCCATTTTTAAGGCTAAAAAATAATACAATGAAATCAAATTATTAAAAAATCTTTAAAAAATTTTTACATGTAAATTGACAAATTATTTGACAAAATTATAATTACATTTTAAAAACATTGGATGATGTGAGTTCTATTCAGAAATTTTTTGCTATCACAAATTGTTTAGTGTATTTGTCAGTTTTTGATTAGTATAAGCTGTGATTAGAGTGCATTGGTATACCTACCTATCACTTAACTTTTTCTAAATTATATAACATTATTAATCTTATAAAACGTAAGCCTATTTTTTACATTGTGATCTTAATATTTAGAACTATATTACAAGATATTACATCAGTTTTGATTTTTTAGAAGAATTACAATCTATATATACTTATAGATGGTAATGTTATGTATTTTTTTTATACTTATACCTACTTGTATAGGTATAATTTAAAAATAATTTAATTTAAATGATATTATATATAAACTTTACTTAAATCCATATTATGACCTTAACACATTAATCTATACTATGCAATAATTGTATTTCTCTTAATAGAAAAAATGGCATTTATAATTAAATGGGTATCATGTTCATCACATTAATAAATATAATTTCATATATTATTATACAAAAATTTAAATTGGAGTATTAATTATTAAATATTAATTAAATTAAATATTTAATTAATAAATAAAAAAAATTGTAATAATAAAATTAATTAAAGTAAGTACCTTACTGAGCCGTTATTATACCTACAAGTAGAAATTCGTTTGACTATTGGATTTGGCATAATTTTCAGTTGCTCTAAAATTATTATACATTCAGTTTGTATTATCTACTATTATAGACAACTGGCAAAAATTTCAGTTTAGTGTATAAACCAAGTGCAACATGGTTTCCAAAGAACCTCTCAACGATTTTCCAGAAAAGTAAATATAACCCAATAAGCATTTCTAGCTGCAAAGCAGCTGCTATTTAGTATTTATTAGCTTATTTGCTAGTTGGCAGCGAGCTATTCATTGCTATTTTGCCACCGTATCGATTTAGAAAAATAGCTGAAATAGCGCGTTAATAGCTCTGAATAATACCTTGTTGGCAGCATGGTATAATATCAACTAATTTGTAGCTAATAATTTCTTAAAAATTGCTGATATTTAACTAGTAACTATCGTTTGCTGTCGGCTTGATGTCGAATATAACCGAGCTAATTTTAACTTATATATAAGGGCAGGATTTTTCATAATGGGTTTGCAAAATAAATTTATTAAATAAATGCATTAATTTTTAATAAATATTACGTTTATTTTATATCAATTTTTCAAATATATAAAAAGTATTTACGTTAATAGGTAAAAACCTATGTAATGGAGCTCCTTGCTCAAGGGCTTGATAAAAATTGAAAATAGTTTTTATAAAACGAACAGCATCATTTAAATTAAAAGAAATTTAAATTTTTTAAGGAGTATGTGCAAGGTGTGTGTGCCTCCTGTGCAAGGAGGCGGTTTTGGAGTTTCTATAAAAAATATAGAAAAATTTTTAAAAACTTGATTTTCAAATTTCAAAAATAAATCCTAATTTTTAACAATATATTAATTATTATAATATTAATATAATACATAATATTGTAATTATTAATATTATTATATTAATCGATTTTCTTTACAAAATGTTATAAAAAAACTGTTATCCATTTAACAAATTTTCAGCCTAGTCTCAGAATGGGCAAACGATGGGATCTATATTTTTTAGAATTTTTTTAAAAAGCTTGCACAGTTTTTCATTTTTTTATATAATCTGTTTAGTTCTTGTCGTCTGCCTGGTGGTCAATTTACCTTTGTCAAGGTTATATATACAACAATTCAACCAGCTGATCACAGTTATCTTTACTTTTGGATCAGGTACAACACAATTTTAAACTGTATTTAACGATCATTAACTGAATTTAGTCATTCCGGACAATGACTAGTAAAAGTATTTTAAATAGGTACTTTAGCTAGTCTTTTCAGTGAATGTGTAAAATTACAATAGTGACAGTATAAAATTACTGTTTTCGTACTTTCACTGTAACATGTAAACTATTTTGGAAATAACTATAATGTCTTTAAAGTTGTTGTTTTCAAACTTTTTAAATTGATTGTGTATTTTTTGTCAATTTTTGTAACATTACAACTTTCCTTAAATCGTTCAAATGTATTACAAAATCAAAAATAATTAAATAGGTAAAATTAAAAATTATTTTAAATTAAATCTCTAAAAATTAATTTTAGAACAATATTATTTTCAATTATTATTATTAAGTTCAATAAATACATAACTAAACGTATTTGATACATTTGCATCGATGAATAAATAATATTGTATATTTTTAAATAAATTATTAAATTAATTTATTATCAAACAGAAATGAAAAAAAAATAATAAAACAGCAGGTGGTTGCTTCTGTTTAATGTAAAAATATTTTTTCTAATGTACAAATTTGATGTTACAGAAGAGATAAACATGAAATTTGTAAATTATTGTTATACTTATAGTTATAAATTGATAAACATGTAATAATTGTACTTACTTAATTTTATCACATTTTTGCATTTATGCCTTGAAAATGGGTCAATAAAAAATGACCCAAAACGTCTAGTCAGGGAGCTATTTTTTCACAGACTCTTCCTTCCAATAGAAAAATTGTATTATCTTATATCACACAGTTTTTACCAGACAGTAATCTCGGTGTCTAATACAAAACTATTTATTTTTGAGAACAGTAAGACTTTTTCTGCAATAAAATAATAAAAACAAGTCAATTTGTTCTAGATTTCTTTTAATAAACTTTTAAATCCAGTTTTAAGATTATCATACTATTATTATATCGTTTAACGCTTTTAAAGAGCAAAGTGTTGAAAATGAATTATTTTGTGTTTTCTGAGCAATGACTTATTTTTACATAAATTCTGAAATATAAAGACATGAATTTACTTATTGCAAACCATAATTTAATAATTATTTTACAAAAGCATTATGTTTGTATCAAAAAGCTCCTTTAAATTACTGACGCCCAAGAAGGAAAATATTTAGCAAATTCATTAATATGAACATCTGCTATAACTACTTTAAATTTATGATGATTTAATCCAAATTAAATAGTTTTTTTGTTGTGTTAAAGATATATTATGAGCTTATTTTAAGAAACAGATTTAATAATAAAAAAAATGCAATTTGAATGTTGAATCTAACTTATTCTAAAACAGGATTAATAGTAACCTTTATTCAATATAACGAAAGGAAATCGTAAATATTCGAGAAGGTCAGTTTCTGCAAGATATTTTTTTTAATACTGTACTCAAATATAACATCCGTTATTGCTTAACAAAAAAATATTAATTAAATGTTAAAGTCTTATAAAAGTGGTTAATGATTTTCAAATCGATTGCTAACAGTTGATTCAAGAGATAAGTAATATCTATTGGGATATGTATTTGTTGAAATATTATGTTAAATTTTCGTCCCTCAATGTACAAATGTTTAACTAATTTTTCAAATGGGAAACGTGACAAAATTGTGAAATTTTAAACAGAAAATTTAACTTACCCATACGAAGGTAATAACTATCGTATTATTACACTTTTTAAACTTTAAATAATATATAAAATATATAACACCAAGAGACCACCTAACTGTAATAATTCTAAAATTGTAAAATAAAATTTGAAAATTGGAATATAATATTAAATTGGAAATCAAATATTAAAAAATAAGAAATCAAAATCGAATTTTTAAATATTAAAAGCAATTCAAAGATAGCAGCAATGAAAAGCATAAAATGCAAATCTGCATAATGTGCTTAACAAAATTGCGCTAGCAAAAGTTGGACAACTCCATTTCTAACAATAAAATAATTTTTTATAAAATAATTGGAAAGATCATAGTAATATATTGCACATTAAATTGTGAGATTAAGGAGGGGTGCCTCCTTCACATTACATTATAGCTTCGTCGACAAGAGATGTAAGTGTAGATTTTTTCTCAGGGATTTATCGTCGAACATGTTTATATTGCATTCTGTCAATGGTTATGTTCTTGATTCATCCGAGATGTAAGCACTCCCGACTGGTCCTGCTGTAGATAGTCCTACAGCTGAGAGGTACTGTAGGCTCAGGTAGGATTATAATCAATAATGTTGATTGTTACGTACCAAAGTGGAATTGTTTTATTACGGCTTAACGGGCTAAGATTGTAATGAAGCTTGACACCGAGATTATGTATACTACTATTTTATTTATAATTAGTAAATATGGCAAATTAATAGTAAATAGTTTATAATTTTATTGAACTTCCTATTATTTGATTTTAAAATTTGGCGAACCAAAAATGGTAAAGCACCGAAATGATCTGGTTTGAAAACCGTTGATAAAATGAAGTGGTCAGCCAAAACCCATCATGGGTTTTCTGGTACTGTATACTTATCTTGAAACTGACGAACTTTTAAAGGTTTTTGATCTTGTCCATCTAAAAACGAAAAAGAAGACTACTAAGAATTTTAATAACGTTGTAACTTACTAAATCTTATACCAATAACTATGTAGTAATTCGAAAATTTGTAACCCTTATGTATATAGATTTTTCAAAACATCTAACAGTTGTTATCTTACTGATTAACATTCGAATAATAAATGGTAAGTTGGAAGGTGACCTCGACTAGAATAATGGGTGCTCAATGAATTTTTGACTAAAAATAAAACAAAGCGTAAGAAATCCTGCGAAACAGACCATACATAAAATTATAATTATTATTTAATACTAAAAACGTTGAGAATGTATATTCTATAAACTCTATAAATATCAAATTACAGCTAGATCACACCATTGTATTCTAGAGTTAGAATGCGATTTTCCGCTTTCAAGTCTGCATGTGTGTGCTTTACGCCATACTACTGCTATAAAAAGGATTAGAAGCTGATGTACGTGAAAATACGATAAAACGCAGAAAACGACACAAAGGATCGATAAGATGAGTAGTGAGACGGATTTTCAAACATTAAAAATAAGGATTGGGCTGATAATAAGTACCGGCAAAGGTATTATGTTCAACAGATGTTACAAATTCTGTGCTGTTGACCACGAAGCTGAAGAATGTAAGAACAAAGATATATAGGTACATTAAATGGTAAAAACATTGCGCCGAACGCCGATGATTATTATGTGGCCCTGAGGCAAAAAGCAAATATGCTGCATGGATTGTACTGAATATAATGTTAATATTGGTGCAATATCTCAACAATATTGATTACCAATGCAGCTTATTGTGATACGATATGATTGTTTAGTTATGTTAAGTAGGGTAGTAGAAAATAAAAAATCTACTATTCTACTAAAATTCTTATATTGTACTTTTGTACTGCTTATAATACATTCACGACAAGTTTCGGGTTATTCTCTCGTTCTCAAGTGCTATTAAAACAAAATAGTTGTTGTCAGTGTTGTTTTGCTGAAGAAATGATAAAACATTTTTTGAAGTGATTTTGATGTGAATATGAATATATTATTCCTGTCGAGCACGGTTCCAGTCGGCCCGGATAATCGAGGTTCTACTGTACTTGTTTGTATAAAATAAAAACACGTATTGGGCGCAGCAACCCTTAGGGAAATACATATTTACGAATACACATTTTCAGTTCTTAGTCTAATATTCTACTCGAATTTTTGTATGTTTTATATTTATATAAACGTTTTTCTGTTTTGGATTATGTTGTCCAGAATGTTGTTTGGGTGTTTTTGATTGAGATTTGTTTGTCAAGGATTTCATTATAGGAAATTTATGACATGGAACCTATATTAATAAGTTCACTTAAAAAAAAAAGTGAGCAAGAGTGAAGTGAATCAAAGATGTCGAATCCGATCTGCAGATAAAGAAAATCTCTATCTAAGGAATTATGAAAATACTAGAAACCACTTTGTTAAAGTGATCAATCTATTCTGGTCTGCATCATAGAATCTTCGTAAGAAAATTTCATTCGGCCCGCTGATGAAAAAAGTTGCCCACTCCCATACAATAATTATATTATTAAATTAGTATTATATTCATTGAATAAAAATCTACACATTACATCAAAATCCTATACCGGGTGCTGAAGGAGTTAGCCGAACATAGGAAATTAACATGTAAAAACTTATTTATCAAATTCCTGCTTCCCTAATTATTTTAGAGAAAAAATGAAAGACACAAAAATAATGCAGAAATATAAACTACGAATGATAACACCATTAGATTTCATCTAACTTTTATTTAAAAAGTCAAAAAATGCTTTTGAAATTGTTAAAATTTTCATTTATCGCACTGGCCATGTAATAAATTCAATTTAATTTCTAGTTTCAAATATAATTACCATGGAAACTTATGAAAGCTTACCATGGCCAGTGCGATAAATGACAATTTTAACAATATTGAAAGCATTTTTTGACTTATTAAGTAAAAGTTAGATAAAATCTAATGCTATTATCATTTATAGTTTTTATTTCTGCATTATTTTTGTGTCGTTCATTTTTTCTCTAAAATAATTAGGGAAGCAGGAATTCGCATAAATAAGTTTCTACATGTCAATTTCCTATGTTCGGCTAACTCATTCAGGACCCGGTATACAAATTTAAAAAAAAATTAATAATAAAACAATTAATTATTGAATTATTAATGAAATTAAAATTTAATGTTTAGTAAATTTAGTAAATACAATAATAAAAAATCTTACCGAATCATTTTTTATGTAATAAGATTTCAATTTTAATATCTTACCAAAAACACGTTTATTTAATAATAATTAGCAATACCTTACCAATTACCGCATTATTTCATATTATTATATAAAATTTACTATGCGATTTAGAGAAACTTTGTTATTAGCTATTAATTTCAAATCCTAGTCAATAAATTAAAATTATGAGGTCAAGGGCATGATTTAAATTAAATTATATCAATTTTAAATAGAGTAAATTTACAAGGTGAATTTATACTAAAAACTTAATATCGTGCATTCTTTACGTAATAAGTACTACTTATAATTAATTTGTGACTCGTTTTAACTTAAAATGATCATTATTGGACAAATACTATATTATAATACCAGAAGGAATGCATGTTATTACATATTATAGAATTTATAGAAGTTTCGTCAACAACAGGTGCCTACCAAAAAATTAGCACTTAATATATTTTGTTCGGAAAGTATTGTCTGGAAAGTATTCGCAAATAAGTAGATCAATAATGATGATCTAAATAGTACCTACCCATTAAATGCATGGTTATACGTCAATAGAGATTAATAGACCGGTATGAAATCCCAAAACTATATTTAATTTTTACTTAATTTATTTGATTGTACTTTGCCATGGTACATTTAAAAATGTAAGTGAGTTTTCTTTCCTTAATGGCTGATTTATCTCAAGTTAGGTTTTTTGAAATATTTTGTAAACGGAATTTTTAACCTTCAGTAAACCCAATGCATTTCTGAAGCAAAGCTATTTTTTAACAATATTTTTAAATAACCCATATAACTAAAAAGTTAAAATTCTACTCGAAATATTTTCTACTCCAATAAAGGTACCTACTAACTCAAACAAAATTTAAGCTAAACGAATGTTTAATGTGGAAAATAAACCCATATTGTTGCTAAAATTTGTAGAGCAAAGGTTATATTATGTGACATTATGATGAACCGTCAAATGTGAAATAAACAGATAATTCTTTTTTTTAATTTAAATATTTTAATTTGCGTGGAAAATTAATTGTTCAGATTTAAGATAAACTAAAAATTAATAAGCAAATAATTTTATGTTTTGGACAGATGGATCGTCATTACTGAAGGGTACTTATGCTAAAACTTAATAAATTTATTGTTTATTAATTTTTTATAACAATTATTAGAATATAATATCAATATTTTACAAATTTTTTAAATATTTATTACATTATTGTTATGCGCTATATTAATAATAATTAAATTAATTACATAAAAGTTAGGAAATCTTTTTATATTCTCCACATGTCGGACACTATATATTCTTGGTAATAAATTTTATTATGGAATTCAACTTTTTAAACTAATTTTAAGGTTAATTGAAATTGTGTGAGATACCTGGAAGTTCATTTTAGCATATTAAACAAGTAATGATCGGTAATTGGCTTGAAATTATAAGGTTCTTAAGAAAAACGTGAATTTTAATGTAAATTCTAAATACATTCTTAAAGCTCAAAAAGTTAAAAAAAAACTGAAAGAGAGAGAACCTTAATCGACTACAAATTCCAGTATAGTTTAAGGTTTAAGGATAATGCAGCTCTTACTTGTTTTTTTTTTACTTACAGTTGTAAAGGTTACCATCAGCAATATTATGCAAATAGTCAAATTTGTAAATTTTAGGTTAAATAAATTTAATTTAATACCAATATTATTTTTTGACATTTAAATCAAGTTTAAAAGAAATTTAAATGAGATCTTCAGTAAATTATCCATTAATTACACTTAATTTGTAAGTAAGTATACATTTGCAGTCCACTTATGTAAAAACGATAGCGTGTAATTTATTAGTCAGACATTCCTCTGAGTTATAAATTAAAATCATCTTATATATTATGTAAATTCAAGAAATTGTAACAAGAAAATGTATCAAACATTACTAAATTATGTACCTAATAGAGTAATTTAAAAATATGAAAATATATCAAATCTTAATCGAAGGTTATAATTTATTTAAATTTTTTGCAGAAACAAGTTCCGAAATTATAATCCACATACATCTTTAATTAATTGTGAACATAATATTTTATACATTGTCGTTACAAAAGAATTTTCTTACAACACTCGCTCTTATGATTCGACTCTCTTATGGCACTTACTTTTAATTCAAGAAAGTTCAATAAATGATTTAACTTTTATTACTTATAAATTGAATTGTTTATTTCTGTATGTGCTAAAAATGTTAAACACATTTCAGTGACACGATATTTTTATTTCAGAATGTGCAAAAAAGGTAATTGACTACACCAATTTATAAATTTAAAATGTCTTGGATTTTTGTAGTGCAAAAAATAAATCTTCAATAATGAAGATTAATAAGAATTATTGAACAATTACATTTTTATTTTTATTTGATTAGTTATTTTAACTAATCTCTTAAGTTAATATTCCTATTCCTTATATAGGCCCTTGGAAGAAATTTTTATTAATTTATTTAATCTCATCTCGTTTTAATTAGGAAAGTATATTTTCTCAATGTATAATATTATGTCGTTTACGTATTTAATATTCTATGTGCAGCTATTGCAATCGATTATGTCTATTTAACTAACTTCTTGTCAAGTCGATTAATTGACTTAAAAAAATTAGATAATTAGATTAACAATATCAATAGTCTGTAAATTGTACTTTAAAATTTAAAAACTAAATAATGTAACATACTCTAGTGAAAGGCCTAAAGTGGTCCCAGGTTGAGGGCCACACCTCCCGCAGAACTATATATACTTTGCAGATCGAGTCTGCATTATAGAAGCTTAAAATCTTTTAAACAATATACATCATGATATTTAAAGTGAGTACCTACTGAAATGTGCAAGTGATTATAATGAAAATAATAAATTATTGCTTGAATAAAAACTGTGATTAATATTTTTTTGTTCTAGTTATTTGTTATCGCCGCTAGTGTGGCATTTGCCAGTGCTGGTTATGCTGCCGCTCCAGTATCATACAGCTATTCAGCACAAGCACCTCTTGCTTATGCTGCACCAGCTGTAGCTAAAATTGCCGCTCCAGCTATACAATACACTCATGCTGCACCAGCCGTTCAATACGCTCACGCTGCACCAGCTGTCCAATACACTCACGCTGCACCAGCCGTCCAATACGCTCACGCTGCACCAGCTGTACAATACGCTCACGCCGGACCAGCAAT
Organism: Cantharis nigra; assembly: GCA_958510845.1. NCBI lineage: Eukaryota > Metazoa > Arthropoda > Insecta > Coleoptera > Cantharidae > Cantharis > Cantharis nigra. The sequence goes on along the minus strand of OY294028.1, from coordinate 37,371,799 downwards.
AAGTTACGCTCAACCTGCTCACCTTGCTTACACCCAACATGCACCAGCAGTAAGCTACGCTCAACCCGCTCACCTTGCTTACGCTCAACCAGCTCAAGTGACGTATGCTCATGCAGCACCAGCAATCGCCAAAATTGCAGCACCAGCAGCAGTATCTTACGCTTCACCTGCTGTATCTTATGCAGCTCCATCAATTGCTAAAGTAGCATACGCTCCACAAGTATCATACGCTCCACAAGTATATGCTCCAGCTATCGCTAAAGTTGCTGCCCCAGTAGCATACGCACCAGTTACAAAGACAATCGTTGCTGAACATTCAGCTCCAGCCAACTACCAATTTGGATATGCTGTCAACGATCCACACACCGGAGATTCAAAAACCCAACAAGAAACCCGTCAAGGAGATGTAGTTCATGGTAGTTACTCCTTAATCGAGTCCGATGGAACAAAACGTATTGTCGAATACACCGCCGATCCCCACAATGGTTTTAATGCTGTTGTATCGAAAGAACCTTTACATGTCAAAACTGTCGCTGCAGCTCCAGTAGCTTATGCTCCAGCAATCGCTAAAGTTGCCGCTCCCATTACCTACGCTTCTTCCCCCGTTTATTCCCACGGTGCTCCATTAGCAAAATACTATTAAGGAATGACATAACTGTGTATTTGTTCTAGTTTTTCTACAATTGTAGATGTATTTATTGATAGGCAATTTTTTTGCTACATTTATTAAAGAAATTTTATTAAAATTACATTTTTTACTATTGTATGGTATAAAATATGGTCAGCTGAGTCGTGCAAATTGTAAACTGTCATAAATGTGGATTTTTACATCAAAATATTGACTTAATTATAGCTGTAGTGCTGCAGTATTCTAACAGCCCAATGTCAAATTTTGGATTTTTTAGCCAAACTAGTAATTTACCAGAAAAAATCAACCCACAGATTAGATAAGTGAAAACAAAAGTGACACACAGTGAAAATAAAAATAAAAACAGCCTTGTTATACCTCATTGAAAACTATTTTAGAGATAGCTATGTTACTATACAAGTAAGAAAAAAGTTTATCAAGAATATAGTATAAGTTGGTATAGTTTCATTTCTTCGGTAAACCCCAAAGGTCGTTCAAACAGCATGAAAATTATCCAAGTTGTATTTGCACATAATTAAAAAATAATGTTTATTAAGCCTATGTTCGATCTTTGGGCTTATGGGGAAAGCAACGGAAAACCACCCCATAAATAAAATTCCCTAGTATACGGGGAATGACAGCCATACATCCGAAATCGGAAAAGGCACTTGATGAACAAGAAGCATTATTAAAGAAGCTAATGTTTGACTTGTTGTGAAAAGTTACTCGTTTTACAAAAACTGTCATACTATGAAATGTAGTCTTTAAAGGGGCTATATATATACCCCTCTTTTTCTTAAATACATTTTATTAAGTTTTTTGAAAGTTATAAATTGAAATCAATAAAAAATTTAATATTTTAATTGAATCGGCGAGATTAAGAACAGTACAAGTCCAAAAGTCACTGGATTGTTCCAATAATAAGAACAATTCAAATCCTAGACTTGTACTGTTCTAACTCTCGCAAAAATGTAGAGGAAAAGGTCCGAATTTCGACTAGGGTCTAAATTCCGACTAGCAGGGTTTCGGGTACTGTGAGCTATGCAAAAAAAAATAGTAAACAGTGCGCTATTACATTGTTGTTGTTTTGTGTAAATCACAGTTCTGCTGGTTTAATCGTGACAGTGTACCAATGAAAACTGAACTAATGAGCAATGACTTCTTGACTTTTTCCATTAAAAATAGGAGTAATATGAAAGTAAACCCTCGTTAAACATTGTATTTATGATATTATGTAATAATACAGTACATAAAATACCATTATTTTTTTCGTTTTTTTTATTTCCTGAAATCTTGAAGCCAGTAGTCGAAATTTAGATCACAGTTTCAAAATCATGAATTGTGACCAATTCTTACAAAAAAATATTGCATAAAAAAATGTTTTATTTTTATAACATTTAAGTGCACAGGTTCGATCTATAGCCCTTCCAGCTATACATGTATATTGTTGTGACAAATTTTGTGCTAATGGTTCAGTAATTGCAAGTGAAAAAGAAAGTGGTAGTCGAAATTTGGACCTTTTCCTCTACTATACACGCTGGCAAGTGCTTTAAGATGATGATTTTAATATTGTTTTTTTAATCATTTGATGCAGCTTTGTATTTAAAACAAAACTGCTATGACAGATGAATATTTCATATTTTGGGCTCGTACTGTTCTTAATCTCACTGATTCAATTAAAAAAATATTTTAATTAAAAATATATTGTAAATTTAAAATAACCAAAAACATTGGTCCAGTATTTCAGTTGCTAGTTAAACTACGTTCAAGGATTGACCTACGTTTATGGCTACCTGATTGGTCAGATATCAATATAAACGGAGTTTAAACTCGGATCGTAGTTTAAACCACAACTGAAATACCGTCCCTTGGTAACAGTATGAAAATAATATGATTATACATTTACCGGTAAATGTCTACATTTGCACATTATATAGATGCTCTGTGGACTTTTCTGTCAATCTCTCTCTCTGTATCAGCTGTTTATATATCCTTGGATATAGCACTTAATTAATTACTTATCGTTGAATATCAGCCACCATTTCTATCACATACCCTTCTTTAGAGCTAAGGTTAAATATAGAGAACTTACAATTTAACGTCGAATCCGAATGATAATTTTTAGAAACAATTTTTTTAATTTTGTTACATGATTTTACCAGGAATCGAACCTAGTAACTTCGCCTCGATAGTTTAGCACTTTTCTCTGAGGCTAACCGCACAACTTATGCACTGTTCATTTCAGCGAAAAATTTACTTTTCAAAAAGGAAAATTAACTTTTTCAAAATTCCGAATGTTAAAATTGAAAAAGGTTTGAATGGTTTAACAGTTTTCTCCGCAAAAAATGCAATGTGCCTAATAATGACGCCAGTCAAATACAGATGAAACATATAAATTACCTTAAAAATGTCTAAAAATAAAATATTAAATAATATTTTTAAAATTTTTATATAAAGAAATAAAAATCGTAAAATTAAATGTTAGCCAACAATGCTATTCTCTATGTCGAATGAGTCGATCGCAAACATAAATCTGAATCTGAATAACGAGGAAAATTTCAATAACTACTACGTGCTGTTGGCAGAAAAGTTTTAAAAATGATTGCAGAAAACCGGCAGTTTTATAAATCTCGCCAGTATATAATAGTGTCCGCGATGTCCGGCTGCATTTTTTAAAGCCACCAGTCAATGTCGCCACCAGACCATGATTTGTATAAAATAGCCAGCAACCCTTGCATTTGCTGACCAATGCCGAACGTGTAATATTTATACATCACCAGCAACTTTATAAAAAGTTTTAGTTTCTTAAATAAAGAAATTTGTTTTCTGACAATGATTTATCAATAATTCCCAATTACATTTATTTTTAAGGGTTCCTAGAGGGAAATGTCGAGATCCCAATTTTTAACTTCTTTTAAAATTTTAAACATACTATAATAATTGCTATACAGTTTGTTCAAAACAAAAGTTTAATTTGAATTTTCTTTATTATGCGTATATTATTCAATAAGTATATTATCTTAAATCGATAAAAAAATTAGGGCAATTTGAAAATTTCGAGATAGGCACTCATATGACACAAAATCATGTATTGTAATTTTTTTACACTGGTTAAATTGCATTTTGACAAAAAATTTCAGCTACCATGTTTTACATCTTTTATGAAGATACATACATAGAGTGACATATATTTTTTTAAATTATGTTTAAATGTTCGATAATAATTAATGCAATTAATTACTAATAATGTAATGTTTAATGATAGAATGTCCAAACGTGGGTTTTAGCATGTAAATCGGTCCAGCTGGAAGGACGGATAAATGAAATTGTCTCTTTTTGAACATAAATATTTATATGTTCAATATTGAATATCAAGAAAAAATTTCAGGAGGAATAAGTAGCTGTATAGTGTATGCTTTAAGAAAATATTTTAAAATTTCTTCTAGCGTTCATAAAAATTTTTTTGGAGTATTTTCAAAACTTCAATATTTTTCACAAGCGTATGTATACCTCAAGAACTGAAACAAATAATACGTCTAAGTTTGGACTTTTAGTATATTATTTGCTTCCTAACTAGTCCAAACACAGTCCGGAAGTAAAAATTAGAATCTCGACCAGGCCCGTGTGCAGAATTTCTTCATGGGGAGGTTTATAAAAATATTTATATTATAAATACATCCATAAATTATTAGTAAATAGTATTATGTTTATATCAATTTTTCAAATATATAAAAATATGTTTACTGTTAATAGGTAAAATAATATGTAATGGGGAGAGGGGGGTTTAAACTCCCAACCCCCATTGCGTACGTATTTCATTTCAACATTTCCTTCTAGACCTTTGTTTTAAACATTCATTGCCTGGACTATAGGTAATAGTTATTTAACTAAAAATCAGGAAAATGATACATTACTGACGAGGAGCAATGTTGAAATACGAGGCACTTTGGGTCGAGTATTTTAAGCTCCGAGTAAAGTGAGACATTTTCCTGACAAGTATGGTATAAAATTTTACCGAAAATCGTAAAAATTCGAAATTTTAAAGCATTAATTGAACAAAACTTTTAAAATGAGCAAAAATCAAGTTTGTCAATTTGTTGACTACATAGTTACCATACATAGTTACTGTCAAAACAATAATAAGTAATATAGAAAAGAACGACGTCTCTTTTATTTTGTTACAATTACTAATTAGGGGACGTCCATAAATTACGCGAGGTGTTTTTCTTAAAATGTAGACCGCCCCTCCCCCTTGGTGAGATTTCGTGAGATGTAACCGGACCCCTCCCCCGCTCTCTATCTTCTTACGTGAGATGTTTTCTCACGAGAAAATAAGTAAAATAAAAATAAATTAAAAAAACACTAAAATACAAAATTTTATCTGTTATAATAATGTTATTCTCTGAATTAAAAGGTTGACGTGAGATTTTGATTGACCCCCCTCCCCTTAAATGAGATTTGGTAAGATTTTGCCGAACCCCTCCCCCCCATTTTGACCTCACGTAATTAATGGTCGTCCCCTTATTACCGGACTAGTCATTAAAATTCAATTTCCCTGCGTGTATATAAGCAGGGAAAGGCTCATACACAATTAGTCTGTAACAGTAACGAGAGCGGGAACGGGAACGAAATGAATCATCGGTTCACAATAGACCAGAACGGGAACAGTAACGATAGCTATTAAGGATATTTCATTGGCTAAACTTTTGACAGTTTTGAATTTTGACAGTTTACGCATGCGCATAACCATAACAATGAAAGTTAAATCGTTTCTGTTCCCGTTCCCGCTTATTGTGAATGGAGCCACCTGAATACATGTATTTTATCTTTTTACTGCTCCCGTTGCTGTTCTCGTTCTAGGCTAGGCATATTAGGATTCTCAGAGGAAAGTTTTGCTATAGTTTTGATTTTTTCACCCTTAATGGTTTTTAGGTCGCTGAATACGAATTTGAAATTTGCGGGCAAAAATTTTGTCCGGAACTTTGTTTTTTTGACACTTTTTGTTTAAATTTTGGCACTTTTTTCAGTTTTTGGCCTATATCTCAGAAACAAAGCATTTTTTCGACAAACCCATTCTATATAAATTTAAAGTTAATAAAATTTCCTATATTTCCTATTTATAAAATTTTGTGGGAAGACTATTCATTCCGCCGCTAGAGCGCGCCAAAAATGGGCCATACTCCCATATCTAGTGAAATTCACAGTTTTCGCGAAAATTGCCCTTGCTATGATACTACTTAACTGTTACATCAATTTAGAAACTAGAATACAATATGTAACTGGATCTTGACGCAAGTAATTCTAAGAAAAAATGTATGTATTTCATAAAATAAATTTTCACAGATGAATCTCGTTTTTTAGGCACTTTTTACCTAATGTTGGCACTTTGGAAGAATTTTTTCGAAAAGCCCATTCCATACAAAATTAGATTAGACAAAATTTCCTGTATTCGTCATAGATAACTTTTTTGTAAGACAAACCGTTTACCGCTAAAGCGCGCCAAAAAAACATTCCCGAACCATGTGAGGCATTCACACGAATAATAAAAAGAAAAGTAATTGCAAAAATGGAGACTAACGAATGAAATTTAGTTATTACTAAAGTAGTTATGTACAGTGTACTATAGTCAGTAGGTGGTATAATATTTACTCATATCATTATAATGACAAATGTTACGTAGATGAATGTCGCTGCCGTCATAAATTTGTCTGCCTTAATCATCTGGAACAAACAGAAGAAGTTATTTTATGGATTTATTGATCGACGAGGTGAGTAGAATCTGCACATGTTTACTGTTGAAGATACTGTTGTACATCCAGTTCATCCTGTACTTCAACGTCGAATGGTCCGTCTTCAAAGGTATTTTTGAGATCTGTCTCGATTGTCACGTTGTTACACGACCCTTTACAGTTGATGCACAGATTGGTGTAATCGAGGCCTGCTTTTTTGCAGCTACATTTTTTGTCCAGGTCTTGACGCATCTGCATGACACCAGGTGCAGCAGTTTGGGTGGAGCAGAGGCTTGTAGAGAGGTGATCGGTTTCAGGCAATTTGTGGCTTGTTTCCAACCCCAATCTTCGGCATTTTTCTCAATCCCCAGCCATTGCTGCACCTGGTGATACACCCTAAAGCTATGCTGTGTGGCTGCTGTAGCCGATAGTGGTAGTGCAACTATTTTTGATGAAGTCCCGAAAGCTGCCTTCTTATAATTAATGTATCTAAGACGGTTTATCGACGGTTCAGTCCTTCCAGTGTAGCCGTATACGTTGACCAGGAATCTCTCCCCTGCTGCTGCAATGCTTTCTGGAGTTTCCTCACGGTTTTTGAACACACTTACAACATCGGCAAAGTGGGGGTATTTAGTGAGAGTTTTCACAAACTTCAATTTCCCTTGGTTGTAAGGTGCTGATAGTGGTTGATAAATGTTATCACGTAGTTATGTTGTTGTCTTATCACGAAAACAAATTCTAAATTAGAAATACCTCTGACATTATTGAAATAATTTATATTTTGTAAACCTAAAATAGAATTTGAGATCATGGTGAGGAAGTCATCGAAACAATAGTAAAATCAAATATTTATAGAAAAAGTGGATATATTATAATATTAACATTGAAAAAGTTAAAAAATGTTATAAAAGCTTGTCGCGAGATTTACCTGTGTAAATTTATTTTATGAAATACTTAGATACATTTTTTCATAGAATTACCTGTGTCAAGATCAAATTACATGTTGTATTCTTGTTTATTTGCATAGGTAAATCTCGCGACAAGCATTTATATCATAAAATTGTATAATGCAATAAATTAATACAACAGTTAAGTCTTATGGGAAGGGTGATTTCCGCGAAAACGGTGAATTTCATTAGATATGGGAATACGGCCTATTTTTGGCGCGCTCTAGCAGCGTAACGGTTAGTCTTCCAAAAAACTGTTATTAATAAGAAATGTAGGAAATTTTGCTTACTTCAATTTTTATATAGAGTGGGTTTTAGAAAAAACGCTTCGTTTCTGAGATATAGGCCAAAAACTGAAACAAGTGCCAAAATTTGGGAGAAAAGTGCCAAAAAAACGAAGTTTCGGGCCAAATTTTTGCCCGCAAACTTCAGAATCGTGTTCAGCGACCCAAAAACCATGAAGGGTGCAAAAATCAAAACTATAGCAAAACTTTCTTCTGAACCCTCATTTTTATTCTAATATGCCTAGCCTATTACTGTTACAGACTAATTGTGTATGAGCCTGAAGTGTTGTTTTGAAGACGATTTTCGGTAAAATATTGTAATCTTGTGTTGCGTGTATTACGATATTACTAAATATATTATTCTGTATAATTCAGAAGTAGCGCAGCAATATATATACTTACAAGTAAGTAATGTAGCCTAAGTAAATATTTTAAGTTTTAAATAATTTATTTTAGATGGAACTTTCAAAACTTAGGATACTCACTGGCAGGATAAATAATATCATCTAGTATTTAACTGTGATTTTCATTTTCGAAATTAGCTTTATGAAGGCTAATAAGTTATTATTTTTTGCATCAGTTATTTTTGATTGAAAATATTAAACCGCTTCTTATTTTAAAATTTAGAAAACGTCAGTTCAAAAGGAAACTGGAAATTCATCAAACAGATTAATATATTCAATAAGTGATAAAACGGTTATTCAAAATAAAGATTATACATTCTTTGGAATTTCAAAAATTTTTAATGAAAATAATAATCAATAGATCAATAGTTTTGTAAAATAATGTAAATTTTGTGAGCTAAAATTTAACTTTTTACATAATATTACATTGTAAATAAAATTATAAGGCGTTAAAGTATGTTCATTCTAAATCATTCGATACAAAAAAATGTTATAACAAAAGTACTTTTACAAGTTAGATAAGATCGTGCCCTAAAACTAGGATGAAACCACCTCTACAATACAAGTAACAGGTGATTGAAAAGTAAACCGACATTTTAAACCAAAAAATTGGAGTATATACAAACACACACGACTTTATCAACTAAATCATCTAAAATCTTCACAAATCACTAGGATAAAAAAGTAAGCTTTTGTATATCTGATACTTAATCAACAATGGCAATTACAAAAGTACAAAGAAGGGAACTTGTAAGGTACGATATGGAGATTGAATATCGGGCCACTTGTATCTCACAATATGTTACATAATAAAGCCCGAGGGTGCTTATCGGTATCGTCCTGGCGACCACAGCTCCCACGCATAGGATCAACATCGTCCGCCGTGAAACGTACACAGACCCTCTCTTAAGGAGAGGTAAACGCAAATAAGTGAATAGATGAAAGGTAAAATTTTAAAAGAAAAAGTCACGCAAACATTAATTGTAACATTTTGAAGAACTGACAGTTTTATAATTTGAACTGCGATTTAATTAAAATATTTTAGATTAACATTATTCTAACTTTCAATATCAGTAGTTCGGGAGAAAAATAACCTGTACCTTCAAAATAGAAATGATCGGTAGTATCCACCTCTGATTTTATCTAAAAGAAATCGATCGAAAGTTCAGGTATGTCAGTAAAACAAATTTGTGTTTGTCTATTTGCTTTTTTAACCCTGTAGTCCTTTTTTTATCGCATGTAACTTGAAACTAAAAATAACATTTGATGGGTTTAAAATAAATAAGGACCTAGTTTTAAAAATTACAAAAATAATACTTTGTAACGTAAAAGAGGTGCCAAGGAACAGGTGTAGAGAAATTTCGTTTAAAAGTTTAACACGTAGATTTAGATTTTAATCGCCAAAATCTCGTGAAGCTGAAAACCGAATTAATACAGAATAACTTCAAACTTAATGTATATGCAGACGAGAGTAGAGAATATTAATTGAATTTCATGCTGCCAGTTTCGGCATTGTTATGAACGTATATCCATGCAAAGTCACAATTCTATTGTATCGCGCACAATACGCCAATATAGCATTGTAACTCCCAAACTTTAAATTAATTCACTGACACATGAATATAATATTTTGTATTTCTACACTGGGAAAGTTTAATTAAATAGAATCTTAGAAAATTTTATATCTGCCATAAAGAAATTGCTTTGTAGCGTCTTCAAACAAAATTTCAAATTAGGTAAAACCTGTGCATTTAAATTATTACGATCAGAATAGATGCCTACCCCATTTTAGAATTAGACAGACACATTTACATTAAAATCTTACCCTTAACAATTTTAACCGGATTAATTTGGTTTTGCATAATTTCACTGATTCTAAACCTGTCAGTATCACCCATGTTGTACTTATTAACATTTCAAAGTTGTTAATTTTTAATTTTAATAAATAAGAACCTTGGGGTATTGATAACTAATCAATAAAAAGTCTGTACCTAATCTAGGTACAGCACTTTCACTACAAGAAAGTACAAGAGATGTTATAGTATAGTTATCGATAAAAAATTTTTTCACTTACATCTAATAATTATTATTAATTACGTAATTATTGTTAATAAGTATAATACAAGTATAAAATATGTATTGGCAAATTTTTTTATTACTTTTACTATTCGAGAACGTTTAGTGCTTTCCTCACTAGTTTTCAAGTCATTTCGTTAATTCTGACTTATACTGTTTTTATTAACAATGTAAAATTAAAATATCCGAAGCTACTTTTTGGATTTTGTTGTTAATTAGTTTGGAAATAATGTAATTATTAAGTAACTAACTATTAGATCCATAATATTTATCATCCAATTTCTAGGAAAAGTATGTTTTTTTAATTATAAACTTTGTGAATTTTTTTTTTTTTTTTTGAAATTGTTGATATTAAGGTCTTTTTAACAATTAAATTGTCTGACGTTTCGTGTCGTTTATTGGCACATTTTCAAAGCTACAAGTTAATAAATTAAAAAATTTTTAAAAATTAAAAGATTTTATAAAGGTTTTTGTGAATTTTATGTAAACTAATAAAAATTAGGTATTAGCGATCCAATAATTTTATAGTAAAATATAAAATGTAATGAAATTAAATTCTTAAATTATAACATTGTAATTGAAATATAATATTAGAAGAGCAAAAATAAGACTAACTAATATCATTGAATTTGTAGGTAACCCTAATTTTGATTTGAGTTACGGCAGGTGATACCGTTTGAATACAAAGGATATTAAAGGTATAGAAAAGATGTCTCTTACTATAAGGGTTTGTTAGACAATTACGTATACTACTTATTATAAATTCTGTTAAAAATATTACAAAAACCTTTTATCTAACATGTGGGTTGAAAAGTTTGTAATTCTGAAATATGGTAAAACAGTTTTTGAGGGTTCCTTAAAACAAATTAAATTTACGGATGCACAGAAATTGGTTGGTATAAATTGCTGGTTGAGCTGCAGTGCGTAAATTTCATTTTTAAATTTCTGTGTCGATATACACTTTGGGATCTAAAACAATCATTTTTGTAGGAAAAGTTGTTGTCGTTACGGAAAAGTAAAAGTGTCATACAGAAGTTTCAGAAACGATATCTGCATATTTAAAGAGGTTTGCTTTTGCTGCATTCTAAGCAGATATAAGAATGGATAGACAATTTCCAATTCTAAAAGTACCCAGACAGGTAGATCTCTTAAGTTGTCTCAATATTTATTATATCAAAAAAGTTAAAAATTATATGTGAGAAGAAGTACTATAAAACTATAATTGTTTATTCCAAGAAAGAAAAATTCCGACTGAAATTCACTAAAATTCAGATTTTATATCAATAAGCAATAATAAGACAAAGTTCGTCAAAGTGTTATCTACCAGCCTATATAAAGATTATTGAAAAATTTCTACGGGTAGTACAAATAATTTGATAAGTTTGACATATCATATCGTTTTTACTTTTCTTGACTTATGAGGTTCTGCCTTAGTACCACAGATATTAAGTTTTACAAAGGTAATTACTAATATTTCAAAGTTATTTAATCAAATATTAATTATTTGAAAAGTTGTTATTAACTTGAGTTTTAAATACTATATTACATTTTGAAACGGTTTTAATTCTAATTTATTTAATTTTAAGTTTAAATACTATTAGAGGAGAAGGTCCAAATTTCGACTACCACTTTATTTTTCACTTGTAACTACTGAACCATTAGCATAAAAGTTGTCGCAACAATATACATGTATAGCTGGAAGGGTTATACATCGAACCTGTGTACCTAAATGTTATAAAAATGAAACACTTTCTTATATACTTTTATTTTTGTAAAAATTGTCACAATTCATGATTTTGTAACTGTGGTCTAAATTTCGTCTATACCGGCTTCAAGATGTCAGGAAATAAAAGAAAAAGAAAACAATAATGCTATTTTACTGTATTATTATATAATAACACAAAAACAGTGTTTAACCATGGGCGTCTATTGGGGGGAGGCGGCAAAGGGGGCAACTGCCCTCTGGCTCTTGCCTCAAATTTTTTTAAACATTAAATACTTTGCCGACGCAACGTAAATTTTTAAAGTTTTCTAAATAATTACAAAGTACAAATACCTGAAATACCATTTTCTTTTTTTTTTTATTTTGCCCTTCCCTGAAAAAGATCCTATGGACGCCCATGTGTTTAACAAGGGTTTACTTTCATATTACTTCTATTTTTAACGGAAAAAGTCAAGAATTCAGTGCTCATTTACAGTCAAACTTTGGATCACTAGCGGTAGTCGGAATTTAGACCATCACATGGTTAAAACTTTGAGGTTACGTACGACCTAAAACGAGAGGCAATCATAACACTACAGAAAAAAAAGCAAGAACACATACTAATAATAATAATAATAATAATAATAATAATAATAATCAACTTTATTCTTGGAACTGTACAAAAGTTATGAATGCGTCAAAGAAGAAAAAAGAAAATGTGTATCTTATACATTATAAATGGAAAAATTCATGAATGCTGTAGAGTGGATGTTGTTCTAAGTGCAGTCGTAACTCCTTTTTGATTCTTATTTGGTTTTGATTCTTATTTGGTTTTGATTCTTGATTGATGTTGGTAGTCCATTATAGAGTCTCGTTCCTGTGACTATTGGTCCGTCTAGCGAAAGTCTTAAACGCGTGAGTGGAACGTGAAGTTGATGACATTTTCTAGTATTGTATCCATGGACCTGGTTGTTATGAAGAAGCAAGTGTTTGCGCTTATGTATATCCTTACAGACCGCATATATGTACAAACAAGGCAACGTAAGCAGACGCCACTTGGCAAACAGCGGTCTACACGGCGTCTGTGGATGAGCCCTCTCCATAGAACGAAGTATTCTTTTTTGCAACAAGAATATCTGAGTGGCATGTGTGGATGTTCCCCATACCGAAATACCGTAAGCAAATCGGCTCTCAACCATGGCGAGATATGCAGTACGTATGATCGACTCACTTGCACATCTTGACAGATTACGAAATAGGTAGCAGTACTTACTACATTCCTCTCTTAATTTTGTAGTGTGGTTGATCCATGTCAACTTATTGTCCATGTGAATTCCACGAAATTTAGTAGACACACAGCAACTAATTGACTGTCCATCAAAATCCATTGTAGTTAGCTCGTTGGTAGGAGCATTTTTAGGAAGAAATCTCACAATTTGGGTTTTTTCCAGGTTCAGTGTCAGGTTGTTTTTTGTACACCAGTCGAGCATGCTTTGGATAACTTGCATGCTGTTGTGATACAATGCATCTTCGTTACTCGAAACACACAGCACATTGAAATCGTCCGCAAACTGGGTTCTCAATTCACCCCCGACCAAATACTGTATCAGATCGTTCACAAACAACAGAAAAAGCAAGGGACCCAGTGTTGAACCTTGTGGGACGCCCAACTTGGTACTCAAATATTTGGATGTCGATTTGTTGATCTTGACAAACTGTTTACGCTTGGCGAGATAGCTCTGGATCCATCTTTTGGCCGGGCCCCGTATTCCCAATCTGTCGATTTTTTGGAACAGGATATCGTGATCTATTGAGTCGAAGGCCTTTGAAAGATCAAAGAATACGCCCAGAACTCGCTGTCCTCTGTCTAGGCTTGATTGAACAAAATTAACGACACGCAGAATAGCGTCGCTCGTTGACCTACCCCTTCTGAATCCAAATTGACAATCGCTGAGCAGACCACGGGACTCAACGAAATTAACAAGTCTGATGTAGAAAATCGATTCGATTACTTTAGAAAACTGCGATTGTAGAGCAATCGGGCGGTAATTATCAACGCAGTGCCTGTCTCCTTTCTTCTTATAAATTGGATGAACTTTGGATACTTTCAATGCCTCAGGAAAGCAACCTTCAGAGAAGGCACTTGAAAAAGTTTTAACATCACCGAAAATTAAGTTTTGAATTGTACACTGTCACGGTTAAACCAGCAGAACTGTGATTTACTCAAAACAACAACAATGTAATAGGGCACTGTTTACTATTTTTCTTGCATGGCTGCAGCACCTCAGAGTACCTGAAACACTACTAGTCGGAATTTAGACCCTAAGTCGAAATTCGGACCTTCTCCTCTACATTTTAATAGTAAGAACAGTAACGAGAGTCATTGCTGTTTAATTAAATTAATGTTGTTATCACAAATTGGATTAATGTTATGTGGTTACCAAAAATTATATTTATTTTATTTTATTTTGATTTCGTTATAAGTATCTTCATGGTCTAAATTTCCAGTTATAGATAAATGTTTTAAACTTTTAGATATTTTTTTAGTAGTTAATACTTATTTTAAATAAATTTATCGCACCTGAAGATATATCACATGAAACATGCCGTGCTTGATTATAATATAAAACACTAGTTTTAATATAATTGCGAAGAAAAATTTAAAAGCTAATACTTAGCTGAACGTAATTTTCACATCCAAGTTCTCATGCACTGAAGCTTTAGACTTATTGTACCCGGATTTTCAGGTTTTAATACATCCATTTTATTCTCTCAATAAACTTGAACACACAGCCGATGGATACTTTGGTTATCTTCTAAGTTGTTACGTTGTGCCGTACCACTAGCACATAGAAATCGAGGCAGTCTCTTACAATCCTAGATTATGTTTCTACTCCTTCTAATGCCCTTATGTTAGTGCTAGCTGGCTATCAATCATGATACAGATTCGCTTATTTGTATATATTGCCATGTAATCTGGGGGTGGTGTATAAATGTTAAAAAAATAAACTGGAACCCTAACCAAATTACAGCACTATCGAGCGATGAGGCCCTTCTTGATCCAGAAAATTTTTAACGATCCAATTCTAATTTTTGAATAAATCCAAATTCAAATGAAACCAAACAAATGTAAATTTAATTTTTAAATACGAAATGGCAAAATAAAATTGCAAGATAACTTGTCAAAACGTCGCCGTATCTAATTTATATCGTGACACCTTGAAATTTAAAATTTTATCATTAATTCAATTATGTTTATTTGTTTTATTAATCCAAATTAATCTTCTTATTCAATTTTAATTAATTATCCAAAATTTAAAAAATCACTCGTCCAAAATTACTCAACTTCGTTCAAAAATGGTACCAATATTACCTAAAATATCGAATAAAATCACTTACGCAAGTATAAATCAATGTATTCACAAAATTAAAAAAATCTCAAACCAAATCGTAAAAATAATACAGGAGAAGACTTTCCTCCTAACCGCTACTTGCGGTATTTTTGGCAAAAGCCCGGTTTTCACCACCCATTGCTGCCACTACAATTCTTTGGCGGAAAAACCAGCAAATACAAAAATATTCACAAACTTTGAAAAGAAATAAAATTTTTACAAAAATAATAAAAACTTTCCAAATTACAAACAAAAATTTCAATGGTGAATTTTGGAATATGACAATAAAATATATAAACCTTCTATATCATTTCGTCTGCGAAGGCCGTTATTGGAGTTATTTCTGCATGGAAAACAGTAGCATGGCAGCACAGGTTTATTTATGCTGATCGTATCTTCTATTCTTTGTCCAGTGATTCCTGTTGCAGTGCTGATTTCCGTTTTGGATCCATCTATGTACCAGATGGTATCACGTTGAATTTATAGCTTCCGCTTGGTGCCTTCTTCTTTTCGCTCAGATATGAAAACTGTAAAAGATTTTTGGAAATTCCTTACGGTGCTGATGGTTTTTGTCAGATTGTATGCGTTACTCTTGTTGGAATTAAAGATCATGGTATGATGACCTTTTCCGGGGGTCGCTCCTCCACGATCATTTATTGTTAGAAAATCTTATTTTTGTGGATCATCGCTCGACGGTCCTTTATTACCTACTCATCAACACCTCGATGATCAACTGTTTACAAGTTAGACTCATATCGGATCTCATAACAATGACTTGTTTTTAAAGCTTTTTAAAAATTTTTTTTTGCGTTTACCAACTTTTCAGTGATCAAATGCCTACAATTCTTAGAACCTACCTTTTTTACCTTTTTGATTTAGTAATTTTCTTTAGGCAAAAAAGCTTCACTTTTCTTTACCAAGCTAAACTTCATTTTATTAAGTTAAAATGAACATTTTCAAAATAATAAATTAAATTAATTTATAGCAATAACCATCAGAGAGAAGAAAAAGTCACTTTACTCTCGAGTTAAATAATACGATTTTTCGATTGCGAATTTTTCAAATGAAAACCTTATTTTATCGCATTTTTGAAATATTGAACATAGGTACCAAGAAGTGTTTCGTTACTTACCTATCAGCGGGGAAAAAAGACATATAAGGAGAGAAAAGAAAAAATATAAATTATGGGAGGAAAAGTATATAGCTGGGCTTTTTATTATGCTCATATTGCCGTAGAAAAGCAACCACTTTGTTGTCTGAAAATGAGGAGCGATGCGACGTAGCCACTTACTGGTCAAAAATGCAAAAATTTGAATTAGCAAAATTTTAATGTTTTCAATGTAACTTGCTCGGAGAAAAAACTTCCCAAACAATAGGAACATCAGACTCTCATCGAAACTCAAGTGACTTGCCAACGATTTAAAGCGATTGCAACGGGGATGCTGGTACTATTCAAGAGATTTCGAAAATGATTTTGAAATGCTGACTTATACAAAAGAATAAGTTAAACATTTACAGAGGACAGAGTTACAACTTATTTATTTTTATATTTTTGGTTTATACTTTTTGATAATATATTAGTTAAAAAAAAAATTTATCGTCGAATAAATAGTATTTCCAGATGAAATTTTAAGTTACTTCAGTTTTTTTAAAACTAAATTTAAAATATGTCAGGTAATCTTCAACAAATAATTTTCGTTAAATTAAAACATATACATATTCTTGTAAGTAAATTAAATATGTATGTGCGATGAAAATATGAAGCAACTTATTGAAACCCAAGCAAAACTACACAATGGATTATAAAATCTAAATTAAATAATTTAAAATAAAATATCTACCTATTATATTGCATTATATACCCAGAAAGTGATCTGTTACCGTAACAAAGATTTAGTTATATTTCTTATATTATTAGAAACAAAAATGTTTTAGTTGAAATATAAAATATATATAGTCTTTAAAAATTGTTTTTATTAAAGCTATAACGTACCTACTATATATAGTTTCATGTTAGACTATATAATTTATTATGTTATAATAAAACTATACAAACACAATTTTTAGAGTGCAGAGAAATAAGAAGAGTTAACTGGGTCAAAACGTGGTTTAAACGATGAGAAGTTCCATTGAAGCTCGAATGATTCGCACACGATTGAAACCAATTTTCTAAATATATTTGCAACGGGGATGCTGATATTACTCTCCAAAAGTTTTTGAAAATAATTTTGCAATGCTAAGTCATACATATACTTGGGAAAAGTAGACCATGACATTTTATTTTACAATCGAAATTATCAAAATTATAGATAGTATATTATATCAATTATTATAATATTTTGTTTTATTTTTATGAGAGTTTTTATTAAACTATAAAAAATCTAAAACGTGAAAATTAAACCTTTTATATTTAAAACAATTGTGTTATTTCATTATATTATATAATACCTGTATTACAATAAAAATATTTAATTTAAAATTTATAAATGGCATTTGTAACTCTGGAAATAAATGTATTGTAATCAATTTATAAAACAAAGTAAGAAATAGAAAGAGGTAGAACAAAAATCAAGCTGCGTGTATCTATCTCTGATGCTAAGTCGTAATCCGCGTTTAATTAAATTCCAGAAGCTGCGATCTATGGGCGCACCTCGCCGTCATTATCTCCTTCTTTTATTCTATACATATAACCTTTCGCATACCGTCTTTTGTTCCCGGATTCAAAGAGACAATTTCATGTAATTGTGCATAAAAGTCCGAGCCTATCTCGATGTAAGAAGTCACCACAATGCAGGATCTCAGGCGAAATGACTTCACAAATAGCAGAGCTATTATACAAGATAATTTAGAAAGTTCATTTTATTTGTTATTCTACCCAGATTCTACTTGGATATGTCTAACCCAGGCTCACTCTTTTTGATAATAAAATCGAAAAACTGTTGCATTCTTATAATCTTTACTTTTTTGCATCATATCGTTTTTTAACTTTTTGATTCAGTATCATTCAAATTTATTTCATATTACTTCTTTTCAAATTACTTTCTAATGTTTAAAATTTGTTTTAAAAAATAAATTATAATTAATATTATTATAATAATATATTGTATGCCCGCTTAATATACCAATTTATTATAAATAATATGTCTCTGGAAAGTTTCAATTGAAACGTTTTACAATTATTTGTAAAATCTTGCACAATAGATTTTGAAACTGAACTTTCAACAACAATAAATTAATAGTATCGCACTTGAATGTACAATAGCATATGAAATCCTAGCATCGGAGGGGTAGCCGCACAACTCACCCTCCTTCACTAGATTATAATAGCAGTATAATATATTTACCATTCAAGACTAGTTTGTATTCCTATTATGCCTTTCATTATAATAGGGCACATAATACTGTAAATATCAAAGTAGAGTATGTAGGCGTGCAAAAATGTTACGTCATGGAATAAGGGCGTGGAACGGATGGAAAAGGGGATGCTATTGGTGCATGTATCAAGCGCAAGCAACCAACAGTGTGCACAGTAGCCACATCCAGATACCGTATCATTAGTAGAAAATTTTCAGATCGGTCATCGGAACTCCGGAGTCCGGAGCTTTAGCGTTACAGTCGCGTTTAACCACTCGTTGTACTTCGTGACCTACCACGTGATTGCATATTACTTATAAGTTTTTAAACAAAGTAGTTCTGGTTATGACTAATTAAAATTTCTGCACAATGAGTCTTCCAAGTGGTGTCGATATGCAAACTCTTATGTCGCAACATCCCGTGTTGGGTTCCATTCCTCCAGCATTTTTCTTGAGAGCTTCTGAACGTTACCAACGAACACCAAAATGTGCAAGGTGTCGAAATCATGGAGTTGTTTCTGCTCTGAAGGGCCATAAAAGGTATTGTCGTTGGCGCGATTGTAATTGTGCGAAATGTACTTTGATAGCTGAACGGCAACGCGTAATGGCAGCACAAGTTGCATTAAGACGACAGCAAGCACAAGAAGAAAATGAAGCTCGAGAATTAGGACTTTTGTATGCAACAGGAGCTGCTCCGCCACCTACTTCGGGAACAGAAAGCACATCAATTCCATCACATAATATAACTACTTCTTCTGACATGGGTGTAGTATCATTAATGCAAAGAAATAATTTTCAATCTTCCGACGGATCTGAACCATCCAGTCCAAGTAAGTGCGGTAGTTTTAGTTTATTACTTTGATATTTTCATCAAACGATACATTAAGATATCGTAATACGCTCGTAAGAGGCATAGTAATATGCTTAGATAGAAAGTTTTGGCAACACAATTAAGGGACCTATACTATCTACAACAAAAATGTATAGTTTCAAAAACCTTTGCAATGGGTACATTTTTGTTTATTGTATATTTAATATCAAGTAGGTAGTATTTGATATTATATAGGTATATTGAAATCGTTTACAATTTATAAATTACACTGCATTTTTAAATTCGAATGAATTGAAGCAGCGAATTGAATGTCATCAACAACGCTCACTAACTAAAGTACAAAGAAAGAAATTTCAAGCACATCGTTAAATCCGTATTGTGACATAAAACCAATTATATATTGGTTTTCAATTATATTATCTTCTCTTATAAAACTAAGTAAGTAAAAAGATGAACTAAGAAATACAATGGTAAAATGTTTTCCAAAAATTATAGATTAATAGCTAAATACTAAGCATTATTTATTAAAAAACTTGAAATCCTAAGTAATATTCTAATGAATGTTTTCGCCCTATATTACATAGAAAAATGATTTATATTCTCAATCGCTCTTGTATTTATGGAACGAGTTAGTTTTACAAGACTGAAAGACATTTTAGCTTATCAGTTATATCTTGTAAACTTGTATTATTATGTTTTATGATCCGTATAGACAGTGGCATCTATACTATATATATTCGTACTACATATAAAATTAAGAAATTGTATGTACTATGTGTAGTTTAATTCGTAAGAAGAAGTACCCACTTACTTACTTTATTATTTTCATATTCCACACGATTATTTATAATTTTTATTGATGGGACATAATTATAAGAGATTATTTTTTATATATTTGTATTTGCTTAGTTCTTAGCTAAGCTAAGCTCAAATACAGTGGGCGATATGTCTAAAACTAAGTATCGTACATCATAATGCAAATATGTGGGTACTGTAAATTATTTATATACTTCCTGACACACTGTACTTTGTATGGGTACCGCAGAGAGAAAATATTTTTCAAAAAATGTAGTATATTTAGTACTTACTATAATTAATACTGTGCTATTAGTATACCCTAATACAGCACAAGCCCGTTCAACCGACATCCAATTAGCCGGCATCAAGATCTCACACGCGGCACATCAGCCGACACCGAGTCTAAATGTTTCGCGAATATTTTGTACATTCTGCACATGTAAATGTGTAAAAATTGTCATTATAAATATCACTGACTACTTAATCTATAAAAAAGAAGCATATTTTTTACTGCTCAATTAACTGGAAATTTTCAATCACGCGACATGTTTACGCTTCCTACCATACCGGTTGAACGGGCTTCTACTGTACTCTACTTTTATATGAGCAAAAATACTACGAAATTGCTATTTTTCTCTCAGCATTATCACTGTTTAAATATATATTATTGTGGAGCGTTACGTAATTATTATCTTTCTTTCCAATATTTGTTTTCTCGCCATCTTAACATGAGGCAGAGCTGAAACCTCTCAGGAGTGAGTTCAATTTTATTATAATTTTTCACGTTGCGGCGCGACGCCAAAAAGTTATTGTGTACTTGCCACACAATTTTAAATTACTTTAAACCAATTCTCCAAAAAAACATAATCATAATCTATAATCTATAATATTAATTCAAACTACATCCAAATTCAAATTCAAATTTCCAAATTACTTTACCATAAACCTAAATTAAAAATCCATAATGTCATTGCGTAATAATACGAATCTCTTGAACAATTTTTTATCCAAAAATGCAATGACAATTGCAAGTATGCGCTATCTGACCTGGTGCCTCACTAACCATACTCACTGATAAAAAAATAGTTTTGAACCAAAACTTTCTATGCTTTGCCCATATACAATGCATAAAAGCTTTTGAATCAAAATTTTTTGTTTTGGTTCAAAAAGATTAGCTTTTGCTTCAAATCGAAAAATTTTGATTCAAAAATTTTTATGCTTTGCCTATATACAATGCATAAAAAGTTTTGATTCAAAACTTCTGTTTTATCAGTGCAAATTCTAGGAAGTTTTCCAATTATTTCATACTATAATTATGATGCAAAAACCAATTATATTATTTTTTTATCATCTAACTATCCAAACTTATCATTTATTATTAACGGATCCAATTTTAATTATCTAAATCCAAATTTTATCAAAAATGTCTCAAATACGTCCAAACTCTGACACACAATTTAATACTTTTACGGGACCTCTCTGCAAAAGCGTCCGATCACTTCGACGAACCAACCTGGAAGGAGCGAGTATCGTTCTGTTTAAAATTTTTACAAAATTTACAAGAATTATTTACAAACACAAATAATCAAAACCTGTAGGTATTTAAAAAATAATTCAGAATTACAAAAATTAAATTCAAATCTCAAAAAGAATATCTCGCACATCAAATCAACTTTTAAATTATACAAAATTTATAAAAATGAAGATTTTGTAACACGACAATATATTGCAATGTTTTTGTCTATTGATTTTAAAAATTCCTAATTTTAGTTCACTTCTGATTTATGTTAATTGGCTTTTAATTTTTGTGTTGAAAATCCTTATATGCTAATTGATAAAATTAGAATCTTACCTTATGAATTATGATGTTAACTGATTTGATTTCTTTGTTATGTGGATTATTCCATTTATTCCTTTGATCATTCATGTGTATTTGTTGTCCTTACTTCTTTCTCTTTCATTGAATTTCATATTTCAGAATTTTGAAGAACGGTCGAATTTGATACAAATTTAACGAAAATTTTCCAATATAAACAATTAAATTTATCCAAAAAAAAACAATCATAAATCAGCATCCTAACTTTCAATCCCATTAGCAATTAATTTATCAACGGTTCTAATTTCAAATATCACCAAATCCAAACTCGCATCAAAAATCGTTTCAATGACGTCCAAATTTCAGACAAATCAAATAATAAATCTCAGTTTAGTATCAAAAAAAATCCTAATACTTGAGACTCAAAACTAAAATCTCAAGAAATATCCAAAAATACGTCCGTGTTCCTCCACGGACACGGTTGGAAGCTCTCATCTCCCGTCTTCTGATGCCAACATTTAAATTATTAACACCAAAAAGACCCACCAAAATTCAAAATTTACATTATATTATTTCCAATAGCAAAATTAAATATAAAAATAATTAAAATCCACAATTTAAAAAATCCAAAAAAATCTTTTAAAACAAATTCAAATTAAAAAAAAAATTCTCATAAAAGTCAAAATCTTTAAACCATCCAAAAATTTCCCGAAAACGAAAAAGAATTAATGAACAAATTGGATGGAGATTGTCAAAGAATTAGAAATTGAAATAGGAATTCGTGCACAAGATTTTGGTCTGTGGTTTACCCTTCGCTACACACAGCAAAATAAAATCTCGGTTAAAGTATATATTTGAGTACCAATTTAGCTATGCATGATTTCGATTTTGAGCCAAGCTTGAGCTAATGTTGTAGTATAGTAAGTTTGTCGATGCTAACCAGTTAACTGAGACCAGTATCGGTGCTTCGGAGACAAAATACAAGACCTAAATTTAATTTTGAAGCTCTTAATTAAAAAAATAACTTTAAACTTGATGTTGTAAAAATGTAACATTTTGCTGATTTCTTTTTGGCATAGTAGAAAGCTTTTTCCTCCTCACCGGGGCACCTCCTCACCTCTTTTCAACTAAAAAATTATTCAAATTATTTTGATAATAATTTTGTCAAAAATTAATCGGCTCGGAAATTGTCTACATTGCAAATCTAAAGATCGCTTCATGAATGGCGGCTGTTTCATATAAATTCTATATCCAAAAGCAAAATTAACCTATCTTAACTTAACAAAAAATAAATTATTTTTTTTTAGATTTTTGCTCAAAAATCGTAATTTTCAGTACCTATTTCAAGTACCATTAAATATGAATATCAATATTGAGCTAAAGGATACAAATAAATGTTACTATATGAATTTCGCAATCCTATACAATTAAATGTTGTAAAAAATTATTAATGTATGAAAGTGCTTACTTAATCCATATAATAAGATTTATTTGTATCCTTTAGCTCACTGCTATTGATATTCATATTTAATTGTATTTTCAAGAGCTAATAATTATAATTAATAATTATTTCGAGTACCTAAATTTTATTTTGATCATTTGCCTCAAAAGTCATTTAAAGATAAATGAAACTATGGTATTTTATAATTGTCAAAAATCAGTTATCTTTAATTAAGCCCTAATGAAGCTCTACAGGTATACTTGTCAAGTTGATCAATATTTTATTTTGCTGCAGCATATGGGCCCCTATCACAAAAACAATTTTTGAAAATTTAAATTTTGAATAAACTATAAAGTAGAAAAAGGCTTCTGTTACAACTCAACAATTTGCTCGTTTATTGCATTCCTTCCTTTTATCTTGCATTTGCCTAACATGTTTACTTAAAAAACAATTAATTCTCAAAAAAATTCGGTATGGCCCGCATCACAGATTCAATCTAGGGTTCTACAAGATGTACCAGACCCTCTAGCGATTTCTTCTCCCTCGGAGAAAATTTGTGTGGGAGATGGGGTGTAATTTACGCTATTAATATAATATTATATACCTACCTTATTTGCACGAATTTTAAACAGCTTGCATCATATTGTCTTATATTTTGTAACATATTATAGGTATATAATAGTATCTGCAAACACAGAAGGCACGTATTTTAAGAGAAATTTGAAGGGAAAAAATAATATACATTTCGATTATAAATTAATAGAGGTCGGCTTTTTAGACACCAAAAAATTAGAAAATATATAGGAAAATATACTCTAAAAACTTGTAAATCAGCACTAAAATATGCCATAAAAGCTGTAAAATTATGGATGCAAATTTTATACGATGGCAATTGGTTTAAATAATATATTAAATACTTTCATTGGTTTAATTTTAATTAGTACTTGACGGTGACTATAGTGAGACTATGGTTTTAGAAAATAATAATATAATAAAATACTCTTTCAACATTGCAAGATGAGGATGTCACTGGAACATTATAATAAAATATAAACATTAAAAAATCGGTGTCATATACTTTAAAAGACTCAAAAAATTTCAGAACACCTAGAACAATCCCAGAAAGTTCTATTTTTACATAATATAATGTAAATTTCGGTCATTTATTATATATTATTATAGATGTTGCCAACACTTTCTTATGAAACAGGCACAATTTAAAAACACAACTTTAAAAGCAATTGACTATCATTATTTTAGTTATCATAACAGGGTGGAAATATTTTTAAAAATAAGTATACATAATTTCCTTTGTATGATTAGTTTACTTATACCAAGTATACAGTAGCAGTGTACAAATTTTTATTTTTATACTTTTAAAGCAATACATTGTAAAATCTGTAGTATAGAATAGACGTCCAGATTAAAAAGTATTGTCAATTAGTTATGGTATTATAGAATAGAAATGGTTGTAATTTGGTTAAACGTCATATTAAATATTACATCAATGCAGTTTCTGCAATCCGATATGCAAGCATTTTAAATATAATTATTAAAACTTATCAACAACTAATCACACATGTTTACTATTAAAAACTATTATTATTATTAAAAAATAAAATTTACTAAGATAATATTTAATTTTTTTTGGATTTATAAAAAACATACACCGTAGACTCTAGAGCAGGCATGTCAAACTCATTTTGTTATGTGGGTTAAATTTTTTGAAAATTATTTTCCTAAATTTTTCGCGGCCAACAAAACTTTGTTTTGTTAAAAAAAACTATAAAAAATTGTAGTTTGGGGTTTTGTTATAAAGTGTTTGACATACCTGATGCCCTACATCTTATGATTGTGAATTTTTTGAATCGATGTTTGTGTTTCTGAATGTTAAAACCTACTATTCTTATATATCAGGGTTAACTGATTTGTGGAAAAAATATAATATTAAGTATATAAATGAATATAGAAGAATATAGAATATCGATGTTCACCAAGTTAAAAATATTTTTCGAAGTCCACAGTTAATAATTAACTATAGGTACATTTCTTATTATTTAATCAACAATTTTACCAAGCCACTGTTATATGGTTGATGATACACTTAATACATATAGCACTATTTTTGTATTTGCATGCAGCTGCTTTTCGCATTCCTGTATTATGGGCGCTATTATAAATCTTAGCGAGTTTTTGCAAAAGGTTCAAAGAAATTTACTTGTTATACATTTAAACCTTTTCCGTTTACCTACAGGGTTTTCTATTTTACAAGTTAATTGAAAAGTGAAAATTTAAACTCACGGGTGTTCGTTTGACAATTTTAAATGTAGTAGGAGGTGTTGATGTGATAATTTGCATGAATTTTTATTATATGGAAAACTAAGCAAGTTTCTTTCTTTGATGTGCGAGACATACCTACATATTTCACATTTATTTATTTAAAAAACTCTATTCTGATATTTAAATTTTGTTATATTTACTGGATCGCAGCAGTGTAATCGGCGCGATCGGGAATGAAACAGAGGTTTTCGGTTCCCTAGTCTGCTTTACGCCACACTGCCTTTTGCAAACTAAATTTAAAAATAATCATCAAACGTTGAATAATTTATTATTTTATATTAAAGTTACGTAATTGCTTTGATATTTTTTTATAAAACCATATTAATAAATTTTAATAAAAACGAATAGTCAGCCAATGTGAAAAATGTTTTACTAAAGTTGAACTTAAAATACTTGAAACGGACTCATTACAGTTTATTAAAGCTTTATTCGCAAAATTGAATAAATAAAAGACTGTATACCAAGTTAATTCTGCCTCCTTTCAGCGTTTGTTTTCAATTTTAAATTTCGAGTGCTTTATCGAAACGCTGACCAACCAACCACTCCAGAATCAAGTATAAATACCTTCCACAAATATTTAGTTCTATAAAAGACTACTTTGTTAGAAATTTTGTAATTGGCTAAAAAGTAAAGTATAGTTAATTCTGAAGTAGTTGTATTTAACTGTTGTTGGTTAATTTTTGCATCAGTATATTTTAATTATTGAAATCAATTAATGCTTTCTGTAATTTCAACAAGTTCCAATTTATTCATCAAAAGAATGAGCAATTCTCACCCGTGATTATAATCTGTTATAACTTATAAGTATCTGTAGTACGAATTTCTTATACTAACAAAGTCTTATATTCTGTAGAATTCGATATATATTGCTAATGTAAAAGAATACAGTTTGATTAGCTTGTAAAGTTTATTATAATTACGATTTTAATATTAATTGCAAAAATTGTAATTCTTAAAATAGTAAAGGACGGTATTAGCCTAGTATATCAACCGAATAGCTGCTGACACTAAGGTGACCTGTTCGAATCCCGTGAGAATCTAAACTTTCTTATGATTATCTCCGTGCTTCGGAGAACACATAAAGCCAGTGGTCCTCATAGGTTGATGATTTGCCTTCATTGACAATAAATATCTAGGGTTATGGGCACATCTAAGACGAGTTTAGCAAGTTATCTCAGATGTAAAACAATTAATATGCTCACAATACTAATAGTGACTTTGGAACAACACTGGGGTTGCTGCTGGTAAAAACCCAGGTCGCAGAACTAAATATAGAGGAAGAAGAAATAATAAATATACATTATTTCAAAACGCCGACGGAATATTTTCATTTCTGCTACTCTTGGTTTAAACTTCTTGAGCAATGCATTAATTAGTAAATCAGCACAAATAAATAAATTTAAATTGTTTAAATATTAATAAGAGAAGACTTTAATGCGGATAAATATCGTGAAATCACGCATTCGTTATTAGCTTTCGTAGGTAAATTAAGTTCATGTAAAGCTTGCGACTAGAGTAAATAATTTGCAAATACTGTATGACCAAATATTCTCTATCGTAAGTCCCAGTTAACAATTTCAATATTTGTTGAACAGCATTACACAGCACAGGTACCTATACAATACACTGCGTGTACAGTTGCAAGAGTTTTACTTATATTTACCTAACGGGCACATAATTTACTTTACAATTTTTTCTAATCAAACAATTTTTTTTTATAAAGTTACAAATAAGAAAATAAATACGATCCGACTTTAGTATCTCGCATTTATTAATCACGTTTCCAGTAATTTGAATATTTTTAAAACAATTTTGATTAACAGTTATTATTATGCAAACAAATGATTTCAATCTATATCAATCAATTGTTAAAGTTTAAATTTTATTTTCCGTGAACGTAATTATTGTTTCTATACTAAAAAGATGGCGGCGACACTAAATTTCTTTAGACACCCGTGATGGCCGGCAGTGAAGTACTTTTTGAAAAATGACAAGTTTTATTCGGTGCTATTATAGTTTTTGTGACTTATCTGTAATTGTCGAACTTCACGGCTAACCGGCAGTAAAAGTAATATTTATCAAGTCAATAAATAGCTTAATGGTGGGCAAATAAATTAAAATTAACAAATTTTCGAGTTTTAAAGAAATAATAACTTTATTTGATAGAGTAATTTTCTATCCTAATACAAAAATAGTACAGAATTATAACATTTTTATAGTTATTATAAGATGCAATTTTAAATTTTCAACCAACTAAAATAGCAAAATTATTTTCCGCTTTTGCTCTTTTCTAACCGCAAGTTAGTTATAGCATCAAGTTTAATTTTAATTGATCAACCCCAACACACTTCTTCTTTTAATGGCTCTTGAAATCGATACAAAGGTTGTTAACGAGTCCTAGACGTAAAATCAAAATGCTTAAAGCAATACTTAACCAGGATTTTAATGCTCCCTTCATTGCTGCAAGGACTTATGACGTACGTTTTGTAATGTGTTGTTACAACCGCAGAAAGCTTTACAAATATTGACCGTTTTGAAATGCAAGTTATTTAATACCGAAAATAAAAATGAAGCCAAAAAGTATACAAAGAAATATAAAATTTTAATTTTTTTTCTTAATGAGTTTAATACTTTTTATGGTTTTAATTCCCTCGAAGATTGTACAAAAAAATCGTTATTATTTTACTGAAATAGCACTCATATTTAATAACTTTTTATTTGCTATCAACTTGATATTTTGGTTTCTTCGTTTATTAATATTTGCGTTTAGTGAAACTTTAGTTACCAATTAAGTGAATTGCTAATAATGTATGTTAAAGTAAATAAGTTTATACATAATATCATGGTTATAATGTAAATTGTTTTTTAATGAATTTTAGGATGATACCGAAAGTACAAAGAAATCAATAAATTTTATTAAAATTAATAAAGCCGTTTGCGTTTGTGCCAAAAATTTTCAAATGTTTACCAACTACCTGATGCTGTAGCAGAAAATTTTAAGTTGATAATATGTAATAGACCTATATATAATACATACATTTCCTGTGCAACTGTTACATATGTCTATAGTGGTTAAACTTATTTTAAATGGCTAACATTTACAAAGATAATGAATGCTTTTACAAACAATGACTTCACGAGCAATTTATTTATTTAATTAATATGACGATTATATGGAAACTTTTAACTAACTAAACAAGTTATTTTTATGTTAAGTGTGCATATTGTGTTCGCTACTTATTTACTAAATGATGCTTATTTAATAATTTAAATTTGACACAAATATTCCAAGTATTTCCCGCCTTAAAATTAAAATTAAACACTAAGTTAAGTAGTTTTAAATAATAAAAGTTAAAATAATGATTAAATCGTTATTTACCATATAGTATATACCTCTATAACTAAGTATCTACTACTACTTAATACTACATTTTATAATATTTTAAATAAATAAAAAATGTTCTCCATCGCATAATTATTATTACTATTATTATTGATGTTTAAATTTATTTTTAAAAGTTACTGTATAGTATATATGGCTAAAACTTGGTTTCAACGTTACGAAATTTATAGCCACCCTCTCGCAATACTGGCGCTTTCTATTGTTTGAGTATATGTTGGCGGCATTGTCTTACATAATATATTAGAATATATTGCGTATCTGTTAGCGACATTATAACACTAGGACAATACAAGTTCTATGTTTGGCACGGTTTCAAAAATATTGTAACAGAGAAATAATCTCTTCACAATAGACAAATAATTTCAATGAAAATTGTTTCTCTTCTTTTGCAATACAGATTTCATGACAGTAATATGAAACTTGGAAACAATTCAGAATAAGCGTTTGAAAACAGATACTTTAACGTTTAAGTTCCTGTTGCTTCTCCAAAAAGAATCTTAAACTTAGCAGTTTCTTTCTTAGTTTATTATTTGGAAATTTTACACCCAGCACGAGAAATAAAACGAAATTGCTAAAATTTTATTAGCCATATATGTGTAACCTATATGAAAGTGCCAAATATTTTTTTAATTAAAATAAAGTTGTGATATTGAAACTTAAATATAAGGTATGGAAGCTATGTGGCACATTATTATAGACAATGATACTTGGGGAATTCGCAATAACCTAAGAATGCCGTCGATGGTGTTATAAATAGTAGTATCCATTTAATAAAGACCGTCATTAAGGCGCCGTTTATGGGTCATTGCAAGAAATACGGACACAAAACATCGATAAATATATAAAAAAGACGTTCAAACTTCCAAATTACTCAATTAAGTTTATGATTAAACAATAAGCACATTTATTTTTTAATTTCAGTTACAAAAAGGCCTAGGTTAAGTACCGAAGATTGTACACTAGACGAATCTGATTCCGAACCAGAAGACATAAAGCGTAATCGGCAATTATCGCCGCTGAGCACTCAACCGCACACCACATCTGTACCTAGTCCATCGCCTCCAGAAACAACCACAAGTCCGGATCCTGATTTAGATGTAGAAGAATCTCATACCGAGGCTCCCGAGAACCTTTCTCTCAAGAAACCTGCAAGCCCCGAAACACCTATACAACAATCGCCAGCATACTCGCCTTATAGCCACTTTCCACAATTTCCATCTTATATGCCGCAATTTCAAATGCAACGATCACCTG
This sequence comes from Cantharis nigra, assembly GCA_958510845.1. Classification (NCBI taxonomy): domain Eukaryota; kingdom Metazoa; phylum Arthropoda; class Insecta; order Coleoptera; family Cantharidae; genus Cantharis; species Cantharis nigra. The sequence goes on along the minus strand of OY294028.1, from coordinate 37,341,400 downwards.
TTGACATTCTGTTGAGGGTATTTCCTGGAAGAAGAAGATCCGACGTAGAAGCTATATTGCAAAGGTTGTCCCTCTCCAGCTATATAATTGAATTACGATTTATATAAATTATTATTTTCAGATGCAAAGGTGACGTATTGCAAGCCATGGAAATGATGGTTAGCGGTTATCAAGAAGAAGTAGCCGCGTCGTCGGCGTTTTCGCCATTAGGACCTCCTCCAAATTTTCATAGATTTAGTCCTTCGCGAAGATTTCTATCGGCACCATATGCAGGTACAGGATATTTACCAACGGTTATCCGTCCTCCATCAGATTACGGACTTCCTCTTGTAGGACAAGTTCACGATATATACGCCAACGAAAAAACAACAACTTCTTCGCCGGGTTCGAATACGGGTTCCGATAAAACTTCCTATTCGGAATAACATCTATGGACATTGTGTGATCAATAATAATGTGTGACCCTCTTAAAATTTAATTTTATACTATGAAAAACAGGACGTGTTTACATAGTGACAATTTAAATGTGCTGTGAATTAAACTAAATTTTAAAAAGAAAACAATTTTCTTCTACTACTTATGCATTAGAATTTGTATTTGTGTTAAGTTACGCTGAAGCTATAAGTAAGTAAATTTAAATTAAATTTAAATGTGTAAATAAACAAACAATAAAAATTCATTTACAATAGGAGAAGTTATGCAGAATAGAATTATAATTTTTGTTCGAAATGAAACTTGAAGATTTAATAAAATAGGAAAACTTAATTAAAAAATTTTGCGCGCTACAGTTTAGGTTTTAAAACTAAAATACCTATCTGTAAAACAATTAACAATAAGCTATTGAAATTTTCGGGCGAACAATCACATCAAAATTTAATTATAAAATACATATGAATCAACTTCGATCCCTTGTATTTCATATTATGAAGTCCCCCATTACTGGCGAATACTACGCAAAGCCAGTTATTAGGCTTCTATTGTTAGCCTGTAGCGACCAGATCATATAAATTATTTTGTAAACAGTGGCGTGTGTTTGAATTTATTGTTTTCCATTAGTGAGGCTATTTTCACTTTGTTTTGCTAAATTGCAGGTAAAATATCATTTGATAAGTATCTCAACTTCACATTTTATAAAATGAAAAAATAAATTAACTACTTCACAATAACTTATTGATTTTATAATGGTTATTATTTTTGTAATTTAACTTTTTTTTGCTTCTCTACCCCACGCGAAAGTGCTTAAAAAATTTAATCCGTTTAATTGAATTTTTATTTTATCATTATTCTACATAATATTATACAAAATTAGAAAAAATTTTATTAATTTTTTTTTTATTTGAAAAAAATATATTTGCAATTTTATATTTTTTCAAAGTTACAGTAAAATTTTTTTTAAACTTATTATATTATGTAGATACGTACTTTCCATAATAATTTGACCCCATCGTTAAAATTGTACAACCTCAATTAATAGCAGCAATAGTAGGAGCTAATTGTAGCAAAATAAACTTTAAATTTGAAATAATAATATATCAAAATATAAATATAAATAAACTTTTTATGTATGTCTAATATTTTCACGTTGAACTGTACCCGATTGTGTTTTTAACAAAGTTTATTACAGAATTATATGTATTATTACAATAAATTAATTATATTGTGGCAAATTGAAATAATAAGTTTTTCCCAGTTATTAAATAATTTTTTTTCAATGTACATTTATGACTATACGTAATTGAAGTACTTATTTATAGATGAACCACTCTATATATGTAATTTTGTATAGAATTAGATAATATATTTGTACATAATTTTGTATAGAAACTCTTTTAAAGTCATTACTTCTATATTTGTATGTAGTAAATATTTAAAAGTTAATAATAATTAATAATGTTCTATAGTCACTAGAATTTTAATAATGTATACTATTATTGTGTACAATAAATAATTACTAAAAATTTAAAAAATAATTGCATTCTACTTTATTTGACAACAAAACGAATCAGATAGAACGATTAAATAAAGTTGTATAGATACTGTAATATTTACAAATTATTCCGAATCAGGTAAGTTCTACAGGTTCTACATTGAACCTGTTATTTGATCTTAACGTCGTTGATTGATTTGAAATAAATTTTAATTTTCACAAGGACTGTGCAACGATTGTTCTGCAACCTGCTGTCATCGATCAATTTCCTATGGTTGCAACACAGCACACTCTGCGTGCAGTCTCTTATTAATATAATAATAAGAACTGGTCTCTGGTCGCTCTGTGGTTGCTTGCAAGTCATTATTATTTTGTTTTATTTGATAACTAATAATAATTGTTACAGAAAAACAATATCTGTACAATTTGCAACATCGACACATCGAGATTAAATATTTGCATTCTAGAAATTATTGATAAACTTTTTATCCAAAAGCTGGAATATTATAATCTACTAAGCCCGTCAAAAATTAGATCTAAAGCAGTATTCAAAGTCTAGAATCACGGGGTGCTAAACTCAAACACAAGAAACCTTTTTAAGGTTTTTTTCCATTGTATTGGGAAGAAACATCCTATCCTAGTGGGTAAGTATGAAAATGGTCTCAATCCATGGAAAAGATATTCACTACTTGTTATTTTCTTCGTTAATTTTTTGTAATATAAAAATGAAATAAAAATACTTTTAAAAACCAAATCGTCTTGTAAAATACAATTACGAATACATTATTTTGACAAATCAAATAAAACTTGTTCAGTAATGGAAGTAAACAGTTATTCTATTTAAGAAAACCTTGTCCCGTATACTGCTTACCAAAGAAATATAACGAGCTGTATTTTCCGGTGTCAGAATTTTTAGTGGTGAGCTCTTCCGAGAAAAATACATTACTCTAAAATTCAACAGCCATTCTAGTTTGAAAACCAAACTCGTAATTAACAAATAAATCCAAATCAAATTTTATTCAAAAGTTTTCATTGCACATAGATCCAAATTATAGTTAATTCCAAATAAACCTACAACACAAAATGGAGAGGTAATCGAATTGATAACTTGATAAAAGCATACGCTGCACTATCAAATTTATTCTTATTACTTTCCAAAATTAAATGTTAATCACCATAAATTTACGAATTAAACTTATTATAATTTTCACATCCAAATAAATTATATCTAAATTACAAAAATTTTCAAAGCTTTTTGGAAATGAGGATTTTCGAACACGTCAATACATATTATGCCTTTATAATAGATATTGAAAATAATACACGAGTGTAAATTAAAAAATTAGCTATGTAAACATCATATAACTTTCCTCATTTCATTTGGGTATAAACAATGGTGGTCCAAATTGGCACTTGAACTTTTTTTATTTTCTTTATCATTTCCACAATTTTGAACAAATTTTCACCATTTTCAGCTGGCTTCAAAGCTTAATTATGTTGCAAATTTAATGACATTTGGTTGCGTGGTTTAACCCGTTTAACCTGTGCGATTGGTACTATTTCTTTTCATATCCTATACCCACACACTGACATACAAACATATAGACTTATATACAAACATACAGACGAACATCCAACTAGAATTCATCAAAAAATTATCAGGACATGATAAGAAACAATTTAATACCAAACTTTCGATTTTGGATTTTTGAGTGGATCACAAAGCAAAGCAATAATTAATGGTAAGTACTTAACTTGCTTTATTATAAAGTCATGAACTGATTCTTTGCTTGTTTTTTTTTATTTTATGGATTTTAAATTCGACCATATTTTATTTTGTGTAATATATTAAAAATACTTGGGTTAAAGTAAAACCCGATGTTTAAAATTGATGAACTATAAAAAGTGATATTTTATTCTATAATTCATTGCAAGAAAAAATGTAAGGGTAAGATGAAAAGATAATATCATTAATATAAAATGAAATACGTCGACTTATTACTATAATGCCTTGAAAAGCAAAATAAACAAATAAATAAGTTTTAAACTTTTTAATAATAAATAAATAATAATTTTTATTTATATATTTATTTAATTTCAATTTAAGGTAAATTTTAATTTTAAGGTAATTATAATTCCAGTCCAAAATTTTCTAACGGCTCTTCCGGAAAAAATACAAATCCTAAAAGTTTGCCCGGCTAACTTTACAAAAATCCAATCCACAAAAATAATTTCTAATTATAAATTGAGAAGGCTGAAAATTCAAATTATAATTCCATTTATTTTTATTTCAAAAATCCAAATTCAATTTAATTTCTATGTAAAATAAAATTTCAATTCAAATGAAATGAATGTAAATGTAAAGATCAAATTACACTTTATGATACGGCTAATTTCAATCTTTAAATATCATAAACATTTCATCCAAACTAATTTAACTATGTATGATGCTAATCTCTCTATTAAAAATTTCATACTTTTAAACTCCAAATTCAAATTTTAACCATCTAAAACTAGTAATCTTCAAAAACATATATCAATTTATTCTCAAAAAGCAAACTCTCAAATCAAATTCAGAAGACAAACTTTCTCATCAACCGCTTCTGGCAAGCATTTTTTCGCAAAAACCTTGGTATCCCCACCTTGTTGTTACCATCTGAACTAGTTGGGTAATAACAGGTAGTTTATAGAGAATATTACAATAAAAAGTCTAGACTGAAGTTTTAATCTATTGGATTTGTAAATATTTCATTCTAAGTTAAGATATTATACTGATAACTCTTTAAAAATGTGTCTGCTTAGTCATCATTTTAAATGTGTGATTTGCTTCAAGTGAGCAGTATGCTAAATATTCAATTCCGGCTAGCAAGTTGATTTAATTTCTCAACATTGTTTATCTCGCGGATAAATCATTCTCCTGTTTTCCGGAAGCTGTTGCTGTTTAGCGTGACGACTCCACAGTATCCGACTTGAAAATTTCGTTTGTCGCGTAACAAGAAGAGATTTATCCCTCAATTCGTGTTACCGTATTACCTTCCGAAAATTTACACCGCTGAAAAACCGTTGGTATAATGAATAATGATGAAGTCTTCGTCATTTAAGTAATTAGTTGAGTAGTATCGTTTAATAAAAATCAATATGAGTGCGAGTAAGTAGACAAGAATAGTATTTTGTATTGGATCCTAGATAAAATAGCCAGAAACAGGCATAGCAGGAAGTACGTAACAAAAATTAAGATAAATAAGTCAATCTCAGCTTACTGAGCTACCAGTAGTCCTAAACTTTAAGGCCTTACATACGTCTAGCAACCCTAAAAATGCCCTTAAATAAAGAAAAAATTTTAGTAGGGATAACAATAGAAATTAATAAAAATAAATAGTAGGTACACATTGTTTATTGGTATTTACACTTAATAAAAAAATTTATTTCACTTTATTTTTACCAAAATTACTATATAAAAAATCATGTGATCCACAACACTAAGTTGCTCCACGGTCGGCATGATATCTCCAGTAAATGTTGATCGATCTGCAAAATTAAAAAAGGTTCTTGTAAAGAAAAGTTGTAGTTATAGTCTGTCGAGCCGGAATTTTAATATTTTGATTTAAAAATTTTATAAACATAATTGAAGTGTAAAATTTATGAAGTAAAACGCATACTTTTTTTTTAAACTGCCATAAATTGCTAAATTTTTCGAAATATTATTAAATTATTAATAATAAAAATGTTATTTTGTGGAGAAATTATTATGTTGTTTTTTTAGTTGAGTGATTTGCTCTAATTATGAAGATAAATACTACCACTATATTAGCACTAAAACTATAAACTATATAACAATTATTGTTGATAACAATGGTAATACTAGATTTAACGTTATACCAGGTTTATCCAATTATTGTAAAACCGGTCCTTATAGAATAAACAATACAGTAATTAACATTTTAGCAAATTATAAGTTAAAATCTTTATTCTTTCTTTAACTCTGGCAAATGTATCAATTATTTTGTCGATAATTTAATTTCTAGTAACTTTGTTTTCAATAGAAAGCAGCATTGCTAATAATTTGCTTATCCTATTTTGAGATATTTCTTTAGTAGTTTATAATCAGGTTTAATTGTGAGAATCAACTTTCTATTTAAGCTGAAGTCACAATGTTGGCAATTTAAAATAAGAATAAAAATGATACTCTCATTTTTATTTCAATAAAAGAAAACCGTCAACATATTATTTCATTTTGAATATTTAAACTTAAATATTAGATGCGTACTGTATTTTTAATGCTGTTAAATTTTTCCAACCCTGTGTGCGTCGCACCCATCGCACCCCGGTAGTTTTAATGTAACTTGATTAAATTAAATTAAACAGGAACGAAGATAAAAGAGTTTACTTAAAACAGAAAGATGTTTTGATCGATTATACTAGTAGTTTGAAAAAATACCTATTATAGCAAACATATAGAATTTTACATACCTATAACAGAAGCTCGAGAAATAAAGAGAGACATTTCTAAAATATTTGAATTAAAATATTAAAAAACAGCAAAAGCCATGTAGAATAATATTCAGATTGATACCTGATATTCAGATTAATTAAAATAGGATCTTACAATTATTAGACAATTGATATAAATGGACAAATAGATTTGAAACATCTATTTTATTGAATTTTGACCATGGGGCCGTGTCAAGCGAAGATAAAAGAATGCACACTACTCGGGTGCCAGAACGCTCAGGAGTCGCAATTTTCATAGTAAAAACTATATGATAAAATAATCCGTAATTCTTCATATCATCATTGTGGTTTTATAGTGTGGATTTTAATCCGAGAACTTTCAATACACCCCGATGGTATAGCTTGCAGTCTACTAATTACTACTACCCTTATAGCGAGTCCTTACCTGACCGTTGAATTAATATTGTCAATGTTACATCTTCATCAAATTATTTTTTACCATTGACTAATTAATTATTTCTTGCGCTTTATAAGATTATAAATAATGGTTGGTGCGAGCGTTACCATAACGATATTTCAAAAATGTCAAATAAACCTGACAAATTAAATAATAATTTTATTTCTATTTGGTACAATAAAATATGAATTCAGAAGCGCAAAATTCGTCTCATCGTGATGAATTTTGGAATAAAAGAACAAAAAAGGAACGTATTCTTATAGTCATGATTTTTTTTAACGCTGTCGTGATTATAATTTTGATATTTGTTCTGTTATGGCTAAGTTTGGAGCATAAACGATGTTAACGACAACAGCCAGTACACTTTTTGGTAAATTTTTTAAAATAAAATATCTACTTCTTATTTCAAGTTAAGAATTTTGTAGTACATTTTTAATAATAATAATTATATTTTAATATTTTCGTATAATATTTGTGACAAAAGTTGTAATTAATTTTAGAGTGGTTGTGGATCCATTAACCATAAAACGTATGTCACAACAGTGTAACAATTGCCCACGACGTCAGGGTAAAGGACACCCTCTATAAATGTAATTTAGTTATAAGTGTGACCGCTATTGGGGTAGCAAGAGTGATCTCCGAAGATAGGGTTGGAGACAATGTCTGTCATATGCAGTTCTAGTCTAGTCCTGTTCTATATTGGCTATTTATACTTCAATATAAAATGTGAGAAATTTGAGAATGTAATTTACATTGAATTATGTTGTGTACTCTTTTTGATTCCGATATGTAAATATCAAATAAAATTTTAATATTTTCAATTTATTATAGTATTTGTTAGGTATATTTTTACAATAATTTTAATATTTTATCGAATATAGAATTATCGAATCGAACTTTTGTATTAACACAATAAAACATGTAGTTCAACTAAACCTATAGAAATTTATGCAGTTTACAGACAAAGATGTACAATTTTAATTAATTATTTTTCTAATTTTTTAATACTTTACACCACGGATAAATTAAAAAATTAAATCCATCGCACACTCCTTTTGTTGCAGTGTTAATACGCTGAAGCTGACAAATAAAAATATAAACGAAATTTGAATTTAAAGTTCTGTTGATGACATTAAATAGTTTCAATTAATCCGTGGTTAGTACGGACAGCATTAATTCTATTGTAGAGTTAAAGTTTATGAAAGTTTAGCCCTTGAAGTTGATGATTGGGGCGATTTTGTTTGTGTCACTCTAGTATTAATTGGGTGTAGGTACCCCATATGTATATGCTAACCACGTATTAATCAACTTACGTTAAGGATACAATAAATTCAATATATTAGCAGTTAATTTTGACAAGTTAACACATCATGAACACGTTCGTCTGCTTTAAATTATATTAAAAGTTTAATAACAAATATAAACGTTAAAGCATTAATTAATGTATTCAATAGTTTTTTTACATATACTATTTTTTATCAATTACTTTTTAAAAGCCTGACGAGATAAAGTTTTTTTTTTGGGGTTGCAGAAAAACTAAACAACAAATCAAAATAAAAACCATCAACGATTGCTTTAGCAACCTGTGTGTAAATATAATAAAAGGTAGAATATAACATCCTCCTCGAACCATATCAGATATGATTTATTAAGGGAGAATTGTATAAGCACATTCATATTCAATAATGATAAACATATATGATCCACAATATAACTCGATAATATCACATAAAATATAATTTCTATGAACTCATTTATCCGTATTTGCGCGCCTGAGCGAATTCTTATATTATTAAATAAAGCTCAATGACGAGCTTTTTATTCATCTTTTTTATTATTTATACTGAGGATTTGTTTTTGTACTACAAGCTATCGCTGTTTACTAAAGTATGGTAGTATGGTAATTTTTTGTAAAATTTGTTGGCATCTATTTTACTTTTTAAATTCTTTGTTATATTTTGTTAATTGTTCTTTCACTAACAGAATAAATAAAAACCAGGCAAAGCGTTTAACAGGAATAAGATTACATAAGAGCATATAACGTCGGTTTAACTTGAGTCGAGCCGCTAGGTATAAGTGTTGATTTTGGTAACAAAAAGTTATAATGTCCAAAAGTTTATTCAAGCCATAATGTTTTACTTTACTTAAGTTAATATTAATTTAGAGACTGTTTAGAATTTGACTTAAATAGCAAATGTTTTTAACTGTGCAAACAATTACAAATTAAAAATTATATAAAAATAGATATTTATACATAATGCTAAACTATTATTCCATGATAATTTTATATTTTTAAGTTTTCATAAAATATTGAAGTTATATACTGAAAGAGTTACACATTTGACACAATATCGGAATTAACAATTTTCGTAGTTTTCCATAGCCGATTTTTAGTATTCTAAGAGATAGTTCTTAAATGGATGGTCTTAAATTAGATAGTTGTAGTGTTGCAGTTTTTGAGTATTATGACGATATCGTAATGCTGTTATGCATTGTCACCAACCATACTTTCTTTCTTCCAATGCACATAAGTTTTTACTTGGAAAAAGTGTTAACAAGACCTAAATAAAAAATTTTGAAGCTAACTATAGAATACAAAATGATATAAAAATAAAAGCAAATAATGCTAATCGGGGAACTGCAATAGAATCAATAAGAACTAACTTGAGTTTCTGTGTTATGGAATTTTGATTGCTTCTTTTTTAAATTTTTATCAAGGGGTTAGAAGTTAAAGGTGCCTATACATATTATAATTGTCTAGTATTCTAATTATTTAAAGCAATCTAAAATTAAATTGATGTAATTCGTCATATAAAATGCAGTAGAACACAAAAAGATGAAACTTCGGAATGCTAAAGTAATTCATAAAATAATAGATACATATAAAGTAAGTTTTAGTAAGTTAGTGGTAAAGTAAAACATATTAATGCATTTTAATATTATTAATTTGCTTCTGATTATTTCTTTTGTTAATAATAACTTGATTAGTTAAAATTGGATGATGAGATTAACAATAAATGCGTCTAAATATATTGAAGTCCTAACAGCTAAAAAAGCAAACACTCGTAGTAGACTTGCAACAATCTCTAAAAAGAATAATTGGACGTAGTTATGCAAAAAGGAACCATCCACCAATAGTTAGTTTTGAGATATTAAAGCTTAAAGTTAAAATAATATAATTAAATCGGTTGATAATTATGCATATTTTAATTTTGTTTAAATAACTGATATGAAGAGTATAGTAAACACATAATATAAAAATGATTTTAATCCAGAGTCAAAACATTTTTTAAATATTAAAATTTACATAGCCATTTATGGGTAAGTAAATCTTTAAATGTGATTTGTGCGAAATATAAAACTTGTGACTCTGATCATTCTTCCCGTGTACTCTTCATAAGTAATTTGTGTTACCAGAAAAATTTTGTAAAAATTAGTTTTCACATTTTTCGGTCACTTATAGCAAATAAACTAAATTTTGTGACTTTTGTATTTTGTATTCAACTTGTATTCAAAATTGTATTCAACTAACTGTGTGTTGTTTTTTTGGTTTTTTTTTTTCTTCTTCTTCTAGAATATCTTATTGATGAGAAATATATTTCTTAAATTTTATGTGTGTTTTATGTAGTGCTGGGCGATGTTCATCGATGTTATCGAAACATCGATGTTACCCGATCGATGTTTCGATGTTTTTCCATCGATGGCAGACGTATCGATATATCGAAACTATCGATGTTTGCTTTGCGATGTTATCGCTGCATTCTATGTTACAGAGAATTTGTAAAATAAAATAAATTCACGTCAAATACACGACAGTTGGTATTATACCAATTTTTTTGTCGGCTTTGATAAAAAGTTTTGGAACTAGTAATTGTAATTTTGTAAAAATTACTATGTACTGTAACTTATTTGTAGTTTATTTTTAATTAAAATAACTGCTTTAAGTGTTTTATGGTGTTTTTTCCTTGATTTAAACTAATATACAATTACATCGACATCGACATCGAACATCGATGTTCTTCTATCGATGTCCCAGCACTAGTTTTATGCAATATTTTAGAAACATAAACAAAAATAAAACGATATAATGTAATCAGTCAACTATGTTGTACTTAAATTGGTAATATTTAAGATTAAATTGCAACTGTTAGCTTCAATTATTGTAACATTTAATAATTTTTTAGGTTAAAAAACAAAATTTTTAGTTATTTGGTTAAAACTAAAATTTTAAGTAGGTAATATTTAAAGATTTTAAGTTATGTACATGTCAAAGTAAATGTTTACATCTACTAATTTTTATATTACGACTTGATTACGACCTAAAAATTCATTTTTTAAAGTGTTAGATAAATTTAAAATAATTTTTAGAAAAGGTAAATACCAAATTAGTCTTTAATTAGTTAATTGTATTAAAATAATGTATTTCTAGTTTAATTTTTGCTTTTATTGAAAGGTTTTTTTTGAAGAAACGTTACACAACTTTTTATATTTATTTTGGTAACGAAAACTTTTGACTTTTGTATTTAAAACCAGTAATAAAACAGTTCACTTTCGTTTGGTTTGGAAAAACAATTAATTATTTGCAAACAACAATACACCGATATTTCACACAACGAATTTGCATTACTTACCAATTCAAACTCCAATGAAGGTTTAGTTCAACTAAAATGTTGTTGCTGTAATTAATTTTTTAATTGCAAATTAAATTTAGTTCCAATTAACAAGGTATTTCTCTCATAATAAATATTTAATAACGCTAAAATCGCAAAAAATAAATAACATTTAATTTTTCCTGGCAATACAATGTAATATTATGTGTAGTCAAACGTCACGTTGCGTTGCGTGAATATTTGTGGTGTTATTTAAATTATCTCTTAAAATATTTCCTTAATATTTTTAAGTTTTTAATCGGGAATGAAAGTAAATTGTTATAAAAATTATTAGCTGACAATTGCGTTTTCAGAGGTATTAAAGCGGTAATTATTGAACCTTATGTTTAGGATCAAGAGTTTATGTTCAGAATTCCCTTCAGCGGCACTAAAGTATTTTAGTGCTCGCCAGCTTTAAAAACAATTGCGTTTACGTAAAGTAGCATTTTAACTTTGACAATTGATTGAAAGAAAGTGAACTTTTTATATTTAAAAAAAATTATTTTAAAGCTTTTCGCCTATTGGAAGTTCATTGTTTTATAAGTAAGTTTCTATTAATAATAATATTAAAATTAGTTCCCAAACTAAATAAACATGTAACATATGGAGTACTCTGTTCATATGGGGTCATAATTAACTGATAGAAACCTTTTAACCTAAGGGACGTACTAGACGATAAAAAGTATCAAAAAATGTTATACCTACATGATATATTAAAAGAATAGTGGACACTAAACAATGTTGACGTAGCCATTAGTCAGTTGCCTCAATTTAAAGATGGTTTAAAGTAACCAAATATTGTACAAATGTACAAAACATACATTATATCTACCTACATTATTGTAATTTTTATTAAAGTCTAGTACACATGTTGTATTGTTTAAATAAACTAGATATAATTGGTATACCTAGAATAGAACGATAATATTTTACCTAAGAGAGGTTTTTACATTTATTTGTATATTCAGTAAATAGTATTACCGAGAATATTAGTTGAAATAGAAGTTAAATATGATTTAGAGCAATTTGGTGAGATTAAATGCACTATATAAACTTAGTACTTCATTCATTCGGCTGTATTTGTTCTTAATGTTAGTATGCGATTGTGTGGGATAAAAGACGTAGATCGTCTTTATACAAGTAGATAACCAATTATTTTTGTGCGACATTTCCATATCCGTTCTGCACTTGAAATGCGTTTAGAGCTGAGATTTCCGCTATATCGTATCATCATCTAAAACCAGAGACGTACTTTTTATTATATCATTTAAAAGTTTTTGATATTAAACATTTTATATTTAATCCTGGTTATTACATTAATATAAGAGTTAATTATAATAAAATACAACTTAAAGCAATAAAAGCTTAATACAACTACTAAAATTTTTACTCACATTTGAGATAAATATGCAGTGACCGATTTTCCAATACAATGTGAAAATTTGTTCAAGGTGTTAATTGGTTTATAACATAGTTTATTTAATATTAAAGTGCAGTTTCTAAAAATGAATTTTAACATATCGGTCACCAACCAATATTCAACATTAATGTATCTTTTGCACGCCCTTACTTTATTACGGTGGTTGAATTTCCCGATTCTATTTATATTTTAAATTTGGCTCATCAGCACTATCAATATTAATTCTTTGTTAACTTCTGTACTTCTGTTTATGTTAAAGCATAAGATAAACTCAAGTGGAATATTACAGAAATTAACCATATCTGATGCATACAAAACAATGCTAAACAAATTATTAAGTAATCAATCTAAAGTTTTATTATAACACGAAAATATACCTATACTAAATGTTTTTTTTGTCATTTGCCTTTGGTAAAAGTATTGTGATTCATCTCTGATATAATTTGTTTGGTAAACTGGAAACCTATTATTTAACGTGGGTTCCAAACCACGATTATCTCGGTGTTTTGTCCATTACTTTCCTAGGAGAGGAGGTCAAAATCAAGTTCTTGCTTTTTCCAAACACAAATTTGATATCTCAGCATGTCCTGCAGAATTATTGTCGTATCATTTCATAACTTTTATAAAAGTGACTTATTGTTTTTCCAAGATAGTGTATATGATGATCCACATTACAAAAATTATATTTGGAAGTTGTGATGTTATTATTGGAAATATTTATAATTCATATTTCTAAAATTTACGATATAAATTTAAATTTATGACAAATAAATTTATTTAATTAAAATATATTTGGAAGTAGGAGATAGCGTTACATCATTTAAATTGCATTAAAAATATAAAACGTTTTTCCATTACTGTATTGAATACTACGCCACTGGTAACCGGTTTCTATTTATATAAGGGTTGCCGATGGTGTTGAGACTTTATTGAATCACGGGTATAAAATTGGAAATGATATCTTGGCCACGGATGTCAGTCGCACACCAGACACTCTTTCACAACTTCTTCAGACTCAAGAAAACTTAATTGAAATACTATTAGTATTCTCTTTTCAAACAGTCGCGCAGATATACCGCTTCAGATTTTTCATAATTAAATTCTTAATTTGAAAAATCAACATCAGAACATGAAAAAGAGTATTATCATAATAATTGTAAATGGACAATCAAAAATTATATTCAAGTTTTAAGAGCTTCAAATCGTTAGAAATTTAAAAATTAATCTTCAAGTTTTGACTTACATGCACAACCTTTACGGAATGCTTTTTGATGTTTTATGAGACGGTTTTGTTAATAACTCAAAACTTGTAATTAATCTTTCATCGGATTCCTCATAATTTGGAATAGTAATTATTTAATACTGTAATAACCGTGTGCGATGATTTGGGGTCAACACACATCGCTCCCCTTCGATATAAATTATCCTCATTTATTAGCTGACCTTCATCTCGAATCGAACTAATTATTTTGTTATAATTTTCTAAACATGTTGCGTAATAATTATTCTATAATGCAATCGGTGTGGGAAGCGACGTTTTGCAAAAATATTGGACATGTGGTACTTCTGTAAGTTTTGCAATCGAAAGCTCGCAGCGTTGAAGGAATACGTGGTGGCTAAAAGAATTTACACTGTAGTACTATCTCCGGTATGTCATTCGCAATTTTGATGGATGACCGTTGGTTATCACTTATCATACACATGATAACAAAGGGTATATTGAGCTGACAAGCCATGCAGGTCGACTTGACACGTCACAGACTGTCAATGTTGTTATACACGTCACTTCACAGTGCTATTGTGCCATTGTTTCACCACTCAGTAGTCAGTATGCAATGATTTGTGTAGTATTCCACGTGTTATATCAACATGTTGGATGGAGCTTTGGAGCATTTTAGCTATTTTCTATTGCTTAATTATTTATTTATGATCCACACTTGCGTGTGGATTTTAACTTATACCAAAAAGTAAAAAATGACTTTTTTGGCAAGATTTTGAAATAAAATTGGATGGACGTATTTAAATGTTAAACTCGATGACTGATGACTTGGTTCTTAAACTTTTCGATAGCACTAAGTTTCAGAAGCAGCTATGAAGTGGGTGGATATAAAACCAACAATTCATATTTTATATCTCCCTTAAAAACTTAACCCTGGATCTTTTGTCTTCCTTTCAACTAGAGGTATAAAGTTTTGAAAACTGTTTAAAAGAATTTGCAAATGGGCTGGTCGAGATTATTAACGTAATGGTGAATTAAGAGAGTGGAAAACTCAAATTCGTTTAAAGTTATGTTCAATCTAAATTTTATGAAAATAACGTACACGATCACCTTTCTTCTCAATTTGCTTTTGTGCTGTAACTTATATAATGCGCAAAGCTTACCTTGGTAACTTTTAAATATCAATATAAAGACGATTAAATTCGATATCTCGGTTTTTTTAAATACATTATTGAAAACATTTACGAACATAACAAAACGAAAATGTAATAAATAAAATCAGAGTTTCCGAAAGATGTTGTTTAAATACAATAAAGCCAAGTAGGTATCATGTTAAAAGACCGGAAAACAAACGTTAAAATGCAATTACTTAAGTTTCTTCCAGTTTCTTTTATTCGAAATTTTTTTCTGTTAGAAATATTTAAGTCGAGTGTACCTTTTCAGTAGCAATCGCTTGATATAGTGATCCCTATTGAATAATAATGGCATAATGGGAGCTGTATATTGTCACAGCATGCACGCTCAACCTCCCACTGGTTTGTTCTTTGTCTAAAATATTCTAAAAGCACTCGCAATCTGCCCACCTCCTGATTAAATTCAAACGTATAATATGTGGTAGATTTGCGCAAACCGTTTTTCATTATTGTAGTATGTCCAAATTGTGATGTTATATTGTTTAGACTCCATTGTACTCCTATTTGCTATAGATTAGTAGTAAATTATACTGAGTTCACTTAAAACAATGTTAGAATCTCGGGGTTTTGATGAGGCCTACACCCCATACAAAGTTAATCCACTTGATTTCGAGTTGCATTAATAACAATGGAATAATAACAAAACAATTTATTGATTCCATTTAGCGAACTACCTATATGCATAATATATTTTGCAAATTTTATATTTCGAATGCAGGTTTTAAAAACTCAAGTGGTTTTATCCTTCGAATCGATTTTTTCTTTAATATTAGTAAACGTTTCTCGAGTACAAATAAATAATAAAAGTTTTATAGCAGAAACTTTAACGGTGGTGATTCTATGTAAAAGATATTACGTTAAGGGATAACGAGATACTTGTATAGGTTTCGGGATGCTGCCTATTCAGAATTTCGGTGATTCTACTTCATGCCAGAAGAGCTCTTCAATGACCAGAATAACATATGGACCATCGAGGAAAAGATCAGAAATACTTTTATAGTTGTACTATTTTGATGTCTGTGTTCAAATACAACAAAGAATAGGTTAAACTGAAAATATCTTATGTTACCCAAAAAATTATAAGCATTTATATAGTGCTTTCCTACGTCCGAGCTAGTTTTAATTTTATATAAGATCAATAAACAATTGTAATTTTTATTCTGTATAATAAAATCAAAGACATTATTTTTAACAAAAGTGGTGTAACAATTGAAAAACCATTTGAATGGTATTAAAGTGGAAACTTCCTCGGTATACAATTTTATTTACAAATTAATATAAAGGCTCCGAATTAAATATAGCGGAAAATATGTCATCCTATTTTGGTGACATAATATTAAATTAAATATCAGGTAAAATATTTACTATATTATAGGTAGCTCGTTTCATATTTTTCGAATGGTATAGAATATAGATGCTTCTAAATAAATTTATCGAGACATTTTCATAAAAATAAAATTATTCAAAAATTTTATTCAATTATAATGCAATTATAGCATTCCGGGGACAATTTAAATACAAATTGCATTTTTAAAGTTGGAGTAGTAATAAAAAAGTCGGCGCAATATGACAATAAGAAACTCAAAGCGGATATTTACATTTCATATTGTTCCTCGAAATATAAAAGTGTCGAGAAACACGCCCAGCGTTTGTCACTGTTCTTATATATATCAAAACTCTTGTCAACGGGGGTGAAATTTTAAAAAATGGTTTCGACTTTTATAATAGTAATATAATTTATTTTTTCATTTCTTATACATATACAAAAGTCTATAATATATGGAAATATTAAAATTTTACTTGCATAACATATTCCAATTCCACCTGGTACCTGCAAACCTTCACTAATTAATTAATATGTAATTTTTAATGACCACTTTTGGCCTGTTATTTAATGAAATTTTGAATGTAATATGACGGCAACAGATTGGTAAATCGGATTTTATTATTGTCACATAATTTCTAATAACAAACTGCCAAGATCAAAATATGAAGTAACCGCGTAAAACTAAATTAAAATCTTTATTATAATACAAAATTACAACATTAAAAAGTACGGTTCTGTTTTTTCTTCTTTTTATTTCAAATGTAAGTTATAAAAGATATTCGATTAGAAGTATGGTGCGGTAATAAAACGCAGTCAGACACAAGAATGTCGACAATTTGTAACACCCTCTTAGGGAAAGGGTATAATAGACTATAAAAGGGGTTGTTCAATTTGCCTTATTTTTCTCAAAGTTAAACTTGCATTTTATACCATTTTACCACAACTTAATGTACTAATAAACCGTTTAATTTGGAATGAATTATTTTTCAAGTAACCTATTTTCCAAAACCGCATTTTTGAACAACAGTAGTAACTGAAACCGTATACAGATTACAAAAAATAAAACATTTTGTATGTGCCATTGAAATCCTTTACATATAACAACAGTCGTAACATTATCCTTAATTTGTTTTCTCCACATTTAATTCTTAATAATACAACCTATCACAATTTTCTATTGACTACCAAGACGTTTCAATAAAGTATTAAATAACATTTAAACTACACGTGGTTTACCATGCATTCAAAATGCCACCAGCTTCGTTATTTCATTGTGCCATTGCAAAATACAGTTAAGAAAACAAATCCCACAATTAAGAGAATGTAAAAAACTTAAGGCTATATTTGAATTGAATTGTATAGCTTTTTATATGAAGCCAAATTTTGTTCTTTATTTTTCAACGCTTAATTATCACCAATTCTTTATTCAAACATTTTTTTATCTCAAATCTTAACATATTTTTATAATATAATAATAACTGTCCATAAAAATAAAAGCGAGATATTTCTAGAAAATTTTCTTTCAAATTGAAAAATCCCAAATGGCTTAAGGTATAAGAAATTGTTTTATTACATTTATAGATCCTTTGGAATATTACAAGTTACTATATTGTATATTGCTAAAATTAATGCACATTAAACAAGCTAAAAGTCATTTTATTGTAGTTAAAAAATTTCTTTCTCAAAATTAAATTTAGCAATAGTGATTTTGTATACAAAATGCTACTCGATATAATATGTATTAAAAACTACGTACCTACAGGTATAGGTACAATAAGCTATCAAATTGCTAACGGCAACTAAAAAACACTACCTTGAATTAGTTGGTAAAAAGATAGGTACAAAAGGAATTACTATACTTTTTTTACAATCTTTTATAAGTGCGTGGGAATATATTTTAAAAAAACTGCCGTATTTATTTTATTAGTTAATTAGTCTGACAAAACGAAAATACAAATGATTTTGTTTAAATAAAAATAATAGGTGAGTATAACAGACTATATCACACAAAATCTAAAAATTGAAAATAAAAGAAAAGAAAACCAAACTCGTATTTAAATAATATGAAATATTATACTCGGTGGCGAGCGGATCTCTTCTTGAAAACTTTGTAATTGCTCTAGAATTGTAAGTTCTCAACTTCAAACGGTTTGTTTCAGACGTCTTTTGCAGATAGCAGTTGAAATAAGCGTTACTAAGCAACTTGTATAAAAGTTCACATGCTTGAAGAATTCTATCGAAACCACATTTTAACAGAAGACAATATAGTTTCGGTGGAATATATCAATAAAATAATTTGAATAATATTATATCCTCAATGTATATTCCGCAAAACCCTCTTCATTTAAACGACAAGTATAATTTATTATTATAATAATATCGCTGAAAGCTTAAAAATAAAATTGATTATTATTAATCTTGAACTAACTTGTTATATTGGAGTTTTAATTTATTAAATAAATTATATAATATTACATGCCAAAGCATAAATGTAATTTAAAAAAAAAGTCTTAATTAAACGTTAACGGTCACATTATAATTTGGTGAAAAAATTTAATACCGAGATAATTAAAATTGCTATAACAAACGTCTTAAAATTTGTTAAAAAGAAGTTGTTACACACAGAACGCAAATTTTCTTTAACATAATTAAAAAGTAATTGATTAATCGCTTTCAGCAAATTTAATTTTGGTTAAAACTCAACATTTCACAATAGAAGCGACGACGGCGACGCTGTGAAAACGAGAAAGAAACACAAAATTTAACAAGGGGTAAGAAACAAAGTCTGCAATAAATATTCAGCCAAGTAGAAGAGTCGGAAGGGCGCGTGTTAAAACAATTTCCAAGCCACCTTTGATGCGGGAAAATAATTTGCCTCAAGTTACAGAACATTTCACGGTAAGTGGACGTCGCTTTTCGCCGTTAACTGTGCGGAAACCAGCGCGCTGCGTACAGTAATGATGTTACTGATAGTTGAGTAGGTACTTCTCAATTTTAAGACTTATTTTAATGAAAAAGTTAAATTAAATTGTCTAAAAAATATTTTTATAATAATTAAAAATATGTTTTTTATCGATTTTTGGAAGTCTCACAATATGTTTGCTAAAATATATTATACGATGTGTACCAGGTAAATCTATACATAATAAACTATGTAAAATAAGAACATAATTAGAACAAATAAATTTTTGCCTAGAAAATATAAACATTATGCATTTATTTGATCGAAAATATCACGAAAGGTTAAATGCATCTGTAGTTTGGTTGAACCTAATTTATAACTAATTCAATTATATTTTTTGAAGAATTGGACCTTTGCTCAAAATTTGCTGGACGTAGACCAGTACATGATCAATAGTTTTATTGAGCAATAAAGGTCCAATTCGCAAAAAAATATAATTGAATTAATTTTAAAATCTATGAAAATTGATTAGTTCCTAATTTATAAAGAAATTTTGTTACAACATCTCTATGTTAGGTTTATTAATTTTGATGACTTGATACATTTATGATATAGGTACATATGATATGATTTGATACAAATATTATATTTGTTCGTAAAAGCTGCAGATTTGAATAAATTTGTCAAGTTGTAATTTGCAGGTAAATTTCCTAAAGACTGATATTTATTTATGAGAGCACTGCTTGTGTTTGTCGGTGTCGGATTGGTGTCTTCTGATACGAGTAATGTAAAATATGAGATAATGGTTGGTACGCGGCTGCTTGTTATCATATATCGGGTTCGTGTAAAGGGATTTAATTTGAGTGAATATGGTCGCTCGCTCAATATGTACTATTTGGATAATGCATGTTTTATAGAATCGTGATGTTTAGAGCAGACTAATTGGTATTTTCTTTTGAGTTTATCACTTATAATATATTTCAGAAATAAAATTAAGTTTTTTTTACGTGTAAAACCGACACTACCAAATTTTCTTTAAGCAGGCTCATCTTATCGTAACCTCAAATCCTGCAACCCTGCCGTAGAAGTGGTAAGTAAATTCACAAGAATTCAAGAACATTTACAACTGTGAAGTTTAAGTAGTTCCACCGGACTTTAGTATCATTTAGATGCAAGGAGCATTTTAGCTTGGAATTCTCCTTCCGAAAATCTTATGTTCTACTTTATATCAATCTGATACGTCTATCCATGTTTTAAAGAATAAAGAATCGTGATAAGAATAAATATAACGACGCCGAAAAGGATATACCAAAAATGTATTAACATAGAATACTTAATTACACTTTAAGGCATTAAAGAACCTGGATAGCAAAAGGCATACCCACTGATTGCTATTTTTTGTAATTACGATTTTATAAAAATCAAAGACATTATTTAGTTAGAATTAAAACTACACAATGTAAAGAATAAAAATTGTATAAAACCTAATCAATTTCACTTAATGTAACAATAATTATTATACTTTATATTAAGTTCCATATCTTGAAAAATAAAAATTATAAGAATGAATTTAAAAATTCAAAATTTCAAAATTTCAAATTTTAATTTATTTTGATAGATTAGGGAGCAACGAACTCGATAATTAATACCCACTTCTCGTCAAAATTCAGAAATCATTTTTACTCAGAACCTTTTATAATTTCAAGCCTAAATAATCAAATTACATTAAATCAAAATTTGTATTAGCCCATATTTTCAGAATTAAGAATAAACAAATCTCTAAAACTTAGAATTATTGATTGGCACAAAAAATTCGATGCTCTCATCGGAACAAAAGATCTGCAAAAATCTAAAGCGAATCTATCCAAAACTCTCACCTTAGGTAACATCGAAATTCTATTCTTTTTCAAATTTAACATTGTCCAAATAAATTTAAAAACAACCAACAAATTATGTCAACGAATACATCAAAATCCCAGAATGTATCGCAATAACAAAGGAAGGTATCTGTAAGATACCAAATCCAACACAAAGGCAAGAAATCAACTTTAATGAACGAATCAACGTACTACCCTCGGAATATTTGGATATTCATCAACCTAAAATGCACACCATTAAATCATTTCCAAAAGTTCACGAACTCCTTTGAACCAAACACATCAACAAAAACAATAAAGGAAGGAAAAGAATTGTACAATTGTGTGTAAAATATCGCGATGCATTTTATTATGAAAACACCGACCTGAGCTTTACAAACCATGATAAACATGAAATACGAATTATGGATGAACATCCAATTTTTACCAAATCTTCCAAGCGTCCAAGATCAATGCAGATCGAAGTACAAAACTTGATACAAAACTGCTGGACAACCATTAGGCCTTCGATTTCACTCTACAGCTCACCGGTTTGGATAGTACCAAAAAAGATGGACACTAGCAACCAAAAGAAATATAGAGTGGTAATAGACTATAGAAAATTATATGAAAATACAGTCGAAGACAAATACCCAATACCTCAAATTAAAAAAATTCTTGATAATCTCGGAAAATGCATTTACCGCACCACTTTGGATCTAGCTCAAGGCTTCCTCTAGGGGTAATGTAAACTGGGCCAAAAAACTACCTGAAAGTGGTAAACTGGGCCAAAGGCAAATATCTCTAAAATTTTAAAAATGGTAAACTGGGCCAAAAGCAAATTTCACTAAAATTTTTAAAGTGGTAAACTGGGCCAAAAGAAAATATCTTTAGGTAGGCTGAATTTTGTTACCGGGCATTTCGTTACCTACTCTGTAACTAAATTTAAATTGTTATTTTATGGAATATTGCGGGCTACCCAGTCAAGGTGGGGCCTCCCAGTCGATGTGGAGCTTCCGAGTCGAGGTGGATTGACTCCACCTGGAAGTTTTTAGCGAGTTCAGCGCCAGCCAAAACGGCCCGGAGCGTAGGGAACCGGAGCGCAGGGTAGTGTAGGGTCAGTTTTGGCTGGCGCAACCAAAGCAAATCACGGATTCACCGTAAAATGAATGAATTATTATGTAAGTAAATTATGTAAGTCAAAATTATCAACCTGAAGATATTAATTTTACTATCCGCAAATTTTTTTCAAAAATTGTGAACTATAAACATAAATCTTCGACTATTTCTATAGGAAATTAAACTAATGTCCGTATTAATAGTCACGGATTAATCCGAGATTCAAGATTTACCAATGAGATCACTGGAAATTTTAAATTCAGACAATCTCATTGGTAAAATTTAGGATTATCTTGAATCTCGGATTAATCCGTGACTGTTAATACGGGCATAAATAAGCTAAAATCAAACAAATCTGCGCGAAAAGGTAGATCGGGCGCGAGGATGTAGATCGGTCGGTAGGTTACAGTTAGTTTCTAAAATGAATGAATTATTATGTAAGTCAAAATTATCAACCTGAAGATATTAATTTTACTATCCGCAAATTTTTTTCAAACATTGTGAACTATAAACATAAATCTTCCACTATTTCTATAGGAAATTAAACTAAATAAGCTAAAATCAAACAAATCTGCGCGAAAAGGTAGATCGGGCGCGAGGATGTAGATCGGTCGGTAGGTTACAGTTAGTTTCTGATATTTTTTTTGAAATAATATCAAAAAAGAATTCATAGCGGCACACCCTGCTTGTATCCCTTCTTTCACCTAAAATTTGCCTTTGGCCCAGTTTACCACTTTCATAATTTTAGTTCAAAAGTGCCTTTAGCCCAGTTTACCATTTTCTAAATTTGGCCCAGTTTACCATTGGCCCAGTTTACATTCACCCTTCCTCTAAATTGAAATGGATTCCAAATCAATCGAAAAAACAGAATTTACTGTGAACAATGGTCACTATGAGTATTTAAAAATGCCTTGAGGTTTGAAGAATGCTCCAGCCTCATTCCAGCGAATGATGGACTATGCCCTAAAAGATTACTTATACAAATTTTGTTTTATTTATATGGACAACGTGGTAATAATTTTTAAATCACTGCATGATCATCTAATTCGCAACAAAAAAATATTCCAACGATGAAGAGAAGTGAACCTTAAAATCCAACTGGACAAGTCCGAATTCCTGTGTAAGAAAGTCGCATTCTTAGGATATGTCACTACTCTTGAGGGAATAAAACCAAACCCTTCTAAAATGACTGCCATTCAAAAATACCCGATACCTAAACCAACAAAAGAAATGAAGGTCTCGTGGGTAATTTCCGACTATTCATATCGAACTTTGCCAAAATAGCCTCTCCTATGACAGAATACCTTAGAAAGGACACGAAAGTAGACATGAATAATACTTGATAATAAAGAATCATTCAATTTATGCAAAGAATTGTTGACCAACGCACCCTTATTGACATACCCTAACTTTGAAAAACCTTCTAAGTTTACCACGCTTGACTAGAATGTATCGGAGCCGTACTCAGCCTAAACAACAAACTCTTAGGATACTACTCTAGAACACTCAATTTTTAGCCGTAATGGATGGGACAAAGCATTTTAGTCCTTACCTCTACGGAAGGAGATTCAAAATCGAGACTGACTACAATCCTTTAGTTTGGCTACACAAAATCAAAGAGCCTAGTTTTCGCTTGGTGAGATTGAAATTAAAACTGGAAAAATTCAATTTTGAAGTAATCTATCGGAAGGGAAAATAAAATGTAGTAGCTGACGCACTGTCACGCATCGAAATTAACAATAAAGAAATTGACAAACTGTCGATAATACCTTTATTAGAAGAACACACAGAAATAGAAGAGTTAGACGACATAATAAACAATACAAGTCAAGATAATTCTCCAGAATATGAAGAAATTCGTAAAGAATTAGAGAACACCACATATTCAATAAGTACTAACGACGCACACTGGCATGATTAAAACATACAACCAATTAAAATCAAAATACTTCTGACCTAACATGAAACAGATGATTACCAACATAATCAAGAAATGTGAACTATGCCTTCAGTCTAAATATAAAACAAATTATAAAACAAAAATTATATAAAAGAAACCTCTAACTAACTATTATAGACTTATTTTCCCGATATGCCCAAACATATTTTATCAAAAATGGAACGGGTTTTACAATACTAATCAAACTCCGTCATTATTTTGCCCATCACAACTACTCAGAATGGATTGTCTGCGACCAAGGATAGGAATTCTTTAATAAGACCTTTAAAGAACATTGTCAGTTACACAAAATTGAATTGCATTCCACTACTATTAATAATCCTAATTCAAACTCCCCAATCGAAAGACTACATTCAAGCCTATTAGAAAACTACAGAATACTCAAAATACAAACAAAAACAAATATAAATTAATTCCATTCATTGATCAAATTTATAATAAAAATAGAAGAAAATAAGTTAAGCAAAAAAAATGAAAACCGGGAAAATCCTTCACAAATTGACACCGATGTTGTGTTTGTTCAAAAAAAACAAACCAAGTAAAACAGACTCAGATATAACAAAATACATATTCTTGAACAAATCAGTCACAATAGTTGTAAGAAAATCCACTAAAGGAAAACTAACTAACTAGCATATTTGAAAAACCAAACAACTAAAAAAATCATTTTCTTTGCAGGATCCTAATGAGCTTGAGCTTAATACGACCCGTGTTCCCACTGTAAGTGACTCCGATGTAGATTAGCGGATACTTCGGCGAAGAATTGGGTAGGTACCGCAAAAATACATTCCCTTCATCACAAATTATATTTTTACTTTTAATGAGAATTTTGGTAATGGTAGTATGAATTAATTGGATAGTTACATATAATTGGATTGATTTGGAGATAAAATTAGTTTAGATAAGAGAATTAACCTACATTGAAGTAATAAATTTTACAGCAAAAGCTAAAGAAAACTTAAAAGAGATGCGAGCAAGGCAACAAGGTTGTTATATTTTGCATATTTGGTCAGCCGATTTACAGCACTCATAATTTGTAAAGCAAAATTTATTAAAAGTTAAATTTAAAATTCTAAATTAAAAAAAAAAAGAGTCTCTTTGCTCAATTTGAAAATCTATTGCTGGGGGTAGGTTATATTTTACAATTTGTATACCCCAGTACATCGCAATATATAACAAAAACTGTTTACCATTGAAAAAATTTGTATGTTGTACGCACCAACAAATCTTGACAAGTAACTGATGAATTATTGTCAAACAGCATTTTTTTAAATTTCATAATTGCAACTGCTTTGTTCTGTAACATGTTATACAATAGATAAATTATTAATAACGTGGATAATTGAATTAAAAAACAATGAGTCCTATTTACCAGCAGGGGGCTCTGTTAATACCATATTTTCCTTTTACTTTCAATATTATTTTATATTATGTTAAATTTTGTTTATTTCAAAATTCAAAAAATGTTATAAAAGTAAACACTGGGTAGTCAAATAAATTTAGTATTTGTTTTTTAAAAATTCAATGAAAAAGCTATAAAGCAGTCCATATAAATGGAACACGCTGTGTATACAATTATTTAGATGTATATTGTTTATGAAAGCAGTACTACCTATTCATTATCGAGAATAATTCTAACATGTACTATATCTCGTTAAAATGGTAAATAAAATTTCTACCCACTATTCATTGCAACCACAATTTACAAATAATAATGAGATCAATTAAGAGGTTTCCGGGCTGATATCGTTTAGGGCAAATATCAACTTGCACATTCGACTGCATTTGTAATTATATTCTGTTGACGGATTTCTTATTCAAAATTAATTTTATGAATAGAAATAATAATGTATGAGTCAAATTACTTAACGCCTTAAAATATGTATTATTATTTGTCAAGTTCGACAAGACTTGATTATGTTTTATTCCGTACTGGAATATATATGCACCACGTAAATGTATGAAATCGTGATTTGGTTGCTTTCCTCGCCAATGCATCTTGAGAGGTTGTAATACATTCGATAAAATGAATCTGAATTCACTAAACGTGTATAGGTACCTACTTAAATACGCTGCAATTATTTCACTAATTATGTTTTTTATACGAGTATTATCTAAATACTATGGATTTTTTACAGGTACAACTTAATAATAATGAATCAAAACAAATCTTTTTGAACTTCTAAATCACTTTTATGCAAAATTAAAATATGATGACATCTGCTTACAAATTTTTGATGGCCTAATAAACATAAGACTAGTAAATGTATTTGAAAAAAAAACTGCAAGCAAGACCGCCCAAAACGAAACTAGTTTTATATTTGGTTGCAACAGAAACGGTACTAATGGTGTAATGTTTCTGTCATTGTTATGAATAGGTACCAATGATGGCTTGTCATTCAATGTAATTTTCCAGTGAGCTAATCCCATAATTGTACAGGCCGTCACAAGTATCGCTACCATATTAGCATTTAGTTACTTTTCTATTTGGAATACCCAAACCCATTGTTACTTTCTGGTATATTATTACATGAATTTCAATTCAAAATTCCTGATATTAGCCATTAACGTTTACTTTTATTCTTTTTATATATTAGACTATATAGTTTTTTTAATTAAAGTATATATAGGAAAACCACACACTAATATTATTTTTAGTCTTTTAATTATTTATTATTTTTAATATTATTAATTTGAAATATTTGTATTAAATAAAATATAATATCCAAAGGCTTTGCATTTATAGTTATCTATATAAATAACCATAATGTGCATATTATATAGGTACATAAAGGGGTTCATAATACTAACATGGGCGATATCACTTCCTTCCTATAATAATTATGGAATTAAAACAAAATAAAAAATGTGTATATTATGCCGGAAGAGAAATAATCAAGAAAATTGAGAAACTTCAATCGTTGTTTATTAAATAGGTAAATGATAAATTGTCAATAGTGAAAATTTTAAATGGCACGTATCTGTCATTCGGTTATTGGCGTGAATGTTCAATGTAAGGAATGTCAGGGTATGGATAGGGTGGTTTACAATTTTCAATTCAATTCAAAGACGCCAACATCTTCAGATATTGCAATATGAAAAGGACTGTTCGGGAATTTCAAGAATTACAACAATGGCTTGAGTATTCGACTTTAACTAGTCCTCTCACTTTATTTTAAGTTAAACTAAAAACTTAGTATACCTATCCCTAAGCATATTAAAATTCATAAATTTATAAAGCAATAATTATTATCTTTGGTATTTGTATTTTCTCATTAATTTATTTCACGAACCCATCATGTTGAAAGATGAAAGTACAAAACAATAAGTAATAATGCTTATGATTACGATAACACTAAACACAAAAAATTACTTGTTAGGATCTATTATTGGAAAGTATTTCGTTAGAACTTGCCTTCGTTTGTTTATGCTAAATGGTCAATTCTCATATAACTAATAATATTAAATATCGTCCAATGTTATTTGTATTAGAAAAAAATCTTGGCATTAGGAACGTAAATTAAAAACTAATTAACTATATATGTCAACGTTTCGGCTCGTTAACTGAAGCCATCTTCAAAGACTTTAATAATTAATATAGAAACATATTGGTAAATACAAATGTATAACATAGTAATTTTAATTTCACACTCACCTAATATAGTAGGTGAACACATGGAAAATGTTTTGCGTTAACAATTAAAACATGGGGAGACAATACAGAAACAGTTAAATTAAATTATATTTTAAATAAATAAAGATTTATAAAATGAAATAATAAAATAAATTTGGAGATTAAAAAATAACGATTAAAAAATAAATTTTGAATTTTGATAAATGACAAAATCAAATAACTTAATAACATCTCTTATAACTTGTTCCGATGCTGTACCCACTTATTTTTCTGAAAACTTTATCCCGTTTAAGTTTTCATTTTAGTCTGATGATAAAGTAGTATTGCAAGGTAGTGGGAACTTCAATTATGAAAACCTAAATATATAAATTTTTTCCTAAAATGCAGGCTTTATATGGCAAATATCCTAACACTGATCAATATTTTTACAAAATGACTGTTGAATAAAATAACTCAGTGTTTAATTAACTAAAAAACAGACTCAAGATTGACAAAATATTGTTTTCACAATTCCGGGAGTAAAATGCTCACTTTACTCCCGCTTTTGCGGGACTAAAGTAACACTTTTTTTACCGCGCCATTATTGCGCGCTATTGATCTGAAATTTTGCATATGGCTTCTTACGACAAATCGCTGATGGTTTATTGTAACGGGGCTAAATTTTTTGCTCAGTTTTTCGATATCTAGCGCCGTTTTCGAGTTATTGCAATTTCAAAATCTCAAATTTAGTTATTAACCAATGTAATTCAGCATTTTCAGCGAAATTGTGAAAAATAGCATATACACCTTGGGACTAATGTTCTTTCCATCCCGTGTGCGGGAACCTTCGCACGCGGGATGAAAAGTAGCACCCTAGTCCCATGATGTATAATATACTATTTAATACCTTTGGAGTCCTGAAAGCCGATTTTATTTTAGGTTTTCATTTGTCCCTTCATGTAATCTGCAAGTTGTATGTTGTACTGTCATGTCAGTTCGCTATTATTATAATATTTGTATGTAATCAAATAAAATATATAATTAAAATCCAAGTGCTCTAAACTATAAGTCACTTAAGTTACCGAATTTATTAGTTTAGAGTTGTAATTTGAACGGCTATTAATTTAGAGCCCTAATCTAACAACATAAGTAATTAATAGAGTCCGGATAAAAAAGCATAAAAATTCTTTAAAAAAGCATTAAATATTACCAAAAAAAGCATCAATTTAATAAAAAAAAAGCACAAATTTTATTGGTTATCAAAAGCATTAATTTGATTTCTAAAACAATTGATTATCAAAAATTGTTCCAAATGTTCTTTGAGTAACTATTTTTTAAAAGATTTTGTAAGCTGAAAAGCTTCTTTCAATGTCGACACTAGTGATTGGTGCAAACTTGAATTTTGCTACAACCGATCTATTTCCAAATTTAGAATTATTTCGCCAAATATTGTTTTTTTTTTAAACCTCATTCAGTGTTTTTTAATGGCAATTCCAACCAGTCCCGTAACGTTAGAGGTGGTGATGTTATTAAATTTTTCTATTAAATCAAGCGATGCAGTTAAAGGCTGCTTTTCTAACCTTTTTATATCGCTTACAAATCCTAAATGTCACAAAAATTCTTGATTCTTTAACACATAATACAAAACAGCATTCAGCCACGTCCCCCATCTTGTTATAATCGGTAAAAAAATTTAACATTTGCAAATGAAGTATTAATTAAAAAAATCAAGTTTTAAATATTTTTAAATAAAGCAACGAATGAATTTAAAAAAAAGCACTGAAAGTATAAACATTTAAAAAAAAGCACAAAATACATAAATATTCAAAAAAAGCACAAAAACCCAAAAAAACTCAAAAAAAGAAACAAAAAGCAAATAAAACATGGTGCCAAATGGTCTCTTTTTTGATAAATCATTGACATTCTTTAAAATTTTTGAGCTGCTTTGAATTTTCAGGAAAAGCAGTTTAGCTACAAATCCGGACTCTAGTCATTAAGCATAGGCAAAGTTACCTACCTTAATTACGATTATGTCTATGGCAGCATTTTTTAAATTTAACGTCCGAATGTCACATAAGTTACCGTCACATACGTAACCGCTCCTGCTGAAAACTTAAGTGACCATTGGTAACTTATCAGCTGCGTTTTGTGATGTAATTTTGAATAGGTAAAAACATGGGTCCAACTCCAGCCGAGAAACAAAGAAGTTTGATAGATTTTAAGCTTGAGTTACCTTAATTTATTATTAAGTCACATAAGTTTCTTGTATGTCACTGGGCGTTATTAAATTCGTTTTCATCATGGCTTTCATCAAATTCAGTTGTTATTTTTACTTAATAACTAATCAACTAGGCATATTGTGGGGATTTGTATTTTAGGTTTTAGATAATAGCGGTTTGAATGAAAAAATACTACGTATTTTCATTGTGTGAAGAAATTAAATTCTCTAGTATCGTATCTGACATGTCACATAAGTTCCCATTAATCTTTTATCAAAAAATGATTTAAAAAAATCAAAATTATCTACTACTGCTGGTCCTAGCTTTACATCTAATATAACCCATACTTTGATATGACCACACAAAAAAAAAGTGACATCATAGTAATGAAAAAGTTCATCATATTGATGAAAAAGTCATTAATTTTACAGCCATGATCACTAATGATGAACGAACGTTCATCAAATTGTCTGTTTCATCAATATTATGAATGTGTTTTCAATAATATTAATCACGTTTCATTATTAGGATGAAAGTGTAATTAAATGTGATGAAGGAAAATCACTCAAATTATGTACTCGTTTATCCTACTGATGAATGCGTTCCGAATTAGGATGAATGTAAGTATTAATATGATGAAAGGAACCATTATAAATGGTTATCATTCTATAGAATGATAATACTCATTCATCTTATTGATGAATGCGTTCCTAATTAGGATGACTGTGGACATTAAAATGATGAAGAAAATCATTCAATCGATGTACTCGTTCATCCTATTGATGATTGCATTCCGAATTAGGATGAATGTGAATATGAATATAATAAAAGGAATCATTAAAATGATGTACCCTTTCATCCTATTGATGATGGCATTTCTGATGTTTTACTACAATCTAAATACAAATAATGAACAAATGGTTCTTTAATGTCAAAAAAATACAAATTATTTAAGAAAATTTTTATTTAAAATACATAAAACATATTTTAGATGATCAAAACAAAACAAAAATCAAAGCATTTTAATAATAGCTTTAAAATTACTCAACGAAATATTTGAAAATATAAAATAAAATTATACGATCTTTTGAATACAGGGTTTTATATAAATTATTTTATTAATTAAACACAAAATTTAAGAATTTAAAAACAAAAAGTTTAAATTTCCCACAATTCTCTAATAATAAATTTCCCCACATGTTCACGATATTCCCCACATCTTGTGGAATTCCCCACGATTCGGCACCCCGGCTTAGAATATACAGTAGAAAAGAAGGAGCATTAAGCGGCATTCAGATAAAGATTCTTGTCTTGCTTAGGTAGAAATTGGCAAGAGCTAATCAGATTGAAGTATTTTTCCATAATTTTTTTAATCCTTTATTTTGGTTAAATCTGATTGAATATCCAAGTTATTCGACATTTTTATACAACAGATTGAAGATTTTTTCATTTATTTTATTATCATGTTAAATGTTATTTGATATTCAGCGTTCATCAAAATGATGAAATGCAATCTTCAGATATCCAAGTTATTCGACATTTTTATACATTAGATTGAAGATTTTGTCATTTATTTTATTGCCATGATAAATGTAATTTGATGATGAGTGTTCATCAAAATGATGAACTGCAATTTTTAGATATCCAAGTTATTCAACATTTTTATACATCAGATTGAAGATTTTTTCATTTATTTTATTACCATGAAAATAGCTATTTACGATATAAGTGTTAAAAGTGAGATTTTATTTTGTTAGTGGGGAATGTTGCGAAACGAGCGAGAGAGCGAGTTGAGCAACCCCCACAAACAAAATAAAATCACTTTTAACATGTATATCGTATAATATTTTTTATACAACTGTTTATATTTAATTTAAAAACGAATTCAAAATAATTATTAAGAGTATTTTAAATTGTTTTACAAAAATCAGCTGTGTCGTGATGCAGTCACGTTATGCAGTGACAATTGAAAATTATTAGAAACTTCAGAAAATTGCGTATTTTTTAAAACAATTTGTACTATTTGGCAACAAGAAATTCGTTAACTACTTCCCATCAAGAAACGAATATCAATAATTTGTTCTAATTCTAATGTGTTATTAATTATTATTTATATATTTATAAATGTGTATGTTATTTGTTCCAACAAGACGATCCAGAATTATACGAAACTCTAGAAAAGAAAAACGAAATCGTGGCGAAGAATATATAACCGAAAATGGTAAGATAGTTGCTTCAAAATCTTGTTTAGAACTTTCAGATTGTCGAATGAAATGCAAAGATCGTTTTGAAGATGAAGTAAGGCAAGATATATTTAATTTATTTTGGGAAATGGGAGACAGAAATAGGAGATCCGATTACTTGAATGGGCTTATAACAACGCAGGGTAAAAAAACGCAAAGGTTACTTTCTTTTGGTGATGCTGTTAGAAATCGACAATCGACTAATGCTTATCATTTACTTGTACAAGGCGAACAAAAAGTTATTTGCAAGGAATGCTTTCAGAAAACGTTTGGTGTAACAGATGGATTTATCAAAGTGTTATTTTCTGCACGGTCCAAGAATGTTGCTAGTGTTACTGAAACCGACCAAAGAGGTTCTAGCACACATAACAAAACTTCTATCGAGAAAAAAGAACAAGTTCTTAAACATATTAATTCGTTTCCTCGATATGAAAGTCATTACAGCCGACGACATATCCAAAAAAATTACCTAGATTCCAATTTAAGTGTATTGAAAATATATGCTTTATATAAAGATCAAAATATTAATAAACCTGATGTATGCTATACAATCTACAGAGAGATTTTCAAGGAACAAAATCTATCATTCAAAATGCCGCACAACGATACGTGTAATACATGTGATTCATTTAATTTGCAGATAAAACTTGCTAACGAGAAGAGTGACAAAACAAGATTTAGAAACGAATGGGATACGCATAAAGATATCGCCGATAAACATTATATGGCCAAAAGCGACGATAAAAAACTAGCAAAACTTGACAAATCAATAAAAATGATATCGTTTGATCTACAGCAGGTTTTGCAAACTCCTCATATTCGGACAAACATAATATTTTACAAGCGACAGTTAGCTGTATATAACCTAACGATTTATGATGGGGCTGAAGGTATTGCTAGTAACTTGTTATGGGATGAAACGATTGTAGGACGAGGAGCAAACCAAATTGGATCGTGATTATTCAAATATTTGATCTCATTGCCTGAAGACGTACATCATGTGATTATGTATTCGGATACATGCACGGGGCAGAACAGAAATTCCCATATGGCAGCAATGTGTTTTTCGGCGTTGCAAATAAATAAAAACTTGAAAATAATCGACCACAAGTATACCGGGTGCTGGTAAGAGTATTAGATTTCATGCAGCTTTTATTTAAAAAGTCAAAAAATGCTTTTGAAATTGTTAAAAGTTTCATTTATCAGACTAGCCATGCAAGTTTCCATGGTAATTATTTTTTAAAATAGAAATTAAATTGAATTTATTACATGGCCAGTGCGATAAATGAAAATTTTAAGAATTTTGAAAGCATTTTTTGACCTTTTAAGTAAAAGCTAGATGAAATCTAATAGTGTTATCATTCGTAGTTTATATTTCTGCATAATTTTTCTATCTTTCTTTTTTTCTCTAAAATAATTAAGGAAGCAGGAATTTGCATAAATAGGTTTTTAGGTACATGTTAATTTCCTATGTTCGGCTAACTCATTCAGCACCCGGTATGATCAGTGGGCATTCTCATATGGAATGTGATACGGCACACGCAATGATTGAAAGGAAGAAAAAAAGAACCAATATGAGTGTTAGAAGTGCTGTTAAGCTGCAGGGAGAGCGGGAATATTTCGAACACGTTCAGCAATTATTTTATTAATGAAACGAAGGTTGAAAATTTCTACAAGTAATAATAATACGAATTAACAATAAATATAATATTAAAACAACAATCCTGTGCTTACAATTTCTGCCCTTAGCGCACTTGCACTTCTAAATCTTCTTTACCAAATAATTTGACGCCTTAAATGCCGTTATTCGGTATGTTATCTTTTCGTTGCTAGGAGCAGTATGGCAAGCACAGGGAAGTATTCAACGCACAGTAAAACCTAAATATAATCAAGTGTTACTTCTTCAACAATGAGAATTCATCATCCTCGCGATTGATTGCAATTGATACGATCGGTAGGTAAAAAAGGCAAATTTGAAGTTAAGCAAATGGAACAGCCTAACTTTTTAGATTTCAAGGCGTTTTATAGAAATAAGTTGCAACTAAAGAACAAAGATTCTCAGAATGAAAAGTTTATCTGGCACAATGTGCAATGGGCAAGATTTTCCAAAGATCGGATTGGTATAATGCAATTCAAGACTTCTTTGGACGATTTGGATTTTAAAAGTATATCTTTCCTGCAAAGACGACAAACAACAGTAGAATTGATTGCCACACCATAATATTCGGCACCACTCCCTATAAGTAAAGAGAAAAAGAAGGATCTGTTAAGTATCTTGCATTTGGTGGACTCCGTCTTTCATGACTTTTACAAAAGCCTTCCCGTCTCAGACTCACTAATACCGCAATCAGAGGACGAAAATTGAAGAAAACAGAAGAAGCAGGTTAAACGTTTTTGATTTTGTACTATTTTTTCACGTTTTATAATAAAAAATTTTAATTAAAACTAGTGGGGTAAAATGACTTATGTCATAGAAAGGTCATGATGTCAATTCACTTAAGTCAAGTAAAACCCTTAATTTTCAGTTGTTTTCAATTATTTTATATTATTCTTGTAATAACATTATATTCAATAACAAATATGAAAAAAAAAAATTATATACGTTCAAAATTTTAGTCAGTACAAGTTCAATTTTGCCAAATTTTGTTTTCGCCATTATCTCAGTTTGGCAAATATTGACTTAAGCACTTTTTCGCCGGCAACACAGAATTGTTCTAATTCTAATGTGTTATTAATTATTATTTATATATTTATAAATGTGTATGTTACTATTTACAAATAAATTATAAACTAATAAGCACTAGTGTTAAAAATATTTTTAACATGCTACCTTATAAAAGTGACATTTTTAATGTCAGTTGTATAAAAATGTTATTTTATGATCAGTGTTCATCAAAATGATGATGCAGAATTCATTAGATATTTACTTATTTAATGATCTTGTACATCATTTCGATGAAACTTGCATCAATTTATTTGATGTTTTTTACATCATATAGATGTTTTTTTTTATAACCATGATGAATTTAATTTGATAATCGACGTTCATCAATATGATGTACTAAATTTTTTTCAGTGCACAAATTTAACTTATTTGATGAATATAGAATTTTTTAATATTTGATATTCGACAGGCACAAGTTATGTGAGATATATACCCAAATACTATAATATTTTGCAAATTTAATCTCCTTACTTATACCGGGTGCTGAATGAGTTAGCGGGACATAGGAAATTAACATGAAAAAACTTATTTATGCAAATTCCTGCTTCCCTAATTATTTTAGAGAAAAAATGAAAGACTCAAAATTAATGCAGAAATATAAACTACGAATGATAAGACCATTAGATTTCATCTAGCTTTTACTTAAAAGGTCCAAAAATGCTTTCGAAATTATTCAAATTATCATTTATCGTACTGACCATGTAATAAATTCAATTTAATTTCTATTTTCAAAAATAATTACCATAAAAACTTACATGGCCAGTCTGATAAGTGAAACTTTTAACAATTCCAAAAGCATTTTTTGACTTTTTAAATAAAAGCTGAATGAAATCTAATACTCTTACCATTCGTAGTTTATATTTCTGCATTATTTTTGTACCTTTCATTTTTTCTCTAAAACAATTAGGGAAACAGGAATTTGCATAAATAAGTTTTTACATGTTAATTTTCTATGTTCGGCTAACTCATTCAGCACCCTGTATAGCAAACAAAATTTATAACAATAAGTTAGTAGTGAGTTTGCGGAACGTAACGTTAGGTTTATAGCCAAAATTTACCTTATAAAAAGTATACGGTATATAAATTTTTAAAAGTGTTTGAAGACCTTGATTGTTATGTTATTGTAACTTACATATATGAGTGGACACGTAATGTCTAAAGTATTTACATAAAATCGTAAAATAAAAATCAAATGCTGATAAAATAGCCCAAAAATTGGGCCTTTGATGCTATTAGTTACACTCGAATATAAGGGGCCCGACAGTTTTCTAAAAAAACCATACTGTTCGTTAGGATCAGTGCCAGCGCTGAGTACAAGAGAAACTAGGCAACTGTCTAGGACGCAAATCAGATCAAGGTGCAAAAATTAAAAAAAAAAAAACATTTAGCAACTTTTGCCACAAAAAGGCCAGATTTTTTTTCTGAAATTTTCTGAGGCCTGGAGATCGTAGAATACCTCTAGCATTAATTTTGCAGCGCGAACAAAGTGCAAAAGGTGCACTGGGGGGTACTCCATATACCCTCCTAGACCCCCCGGTTTACCATTAGCTACACTGAAGCTCATTTATTAATATTTAGTTATTAATGGTTAGTTAGTTAATATTAATATTTAGTTATAATAATAAATACGTTTAACTTCAAAAGTTCAACAACAGCTTGAAGTTAAACATAAACTAACCATACTAAAGGTAATTAGCTACTTCTGAAACATGCAAATATAGAATAACTTGTGGGCTTGGCAATGGAACCAGCTTTTTCATTGCTTAAAATTAAACTTAAGTTTTGAAAATACAAAACAATGTATACCGGGGGGGTCCTACATCAGAGCTATTTTTAACAAGTGCGTGGACTTAGAAACTTACTCACTTGAAAGACTTTCCGCTTCTAGCCCTATGAGGCTTAACCGACTATTGTAAAAGCGGACCTTAATAGTATGAATTTTTCTGTGAGCTTGTAGAGAGCTGGCAACAGGCTAATAGGTCAGTTTTTAGTTCCTTTTTAATTTTTTCCGATATATGGGAATCGTAGAATACCCCCAGCATTGATTTTGCTGCGCGAACAAAGAGCTAAAGATGCACTGGGGGGTACTTCATACCCCCCTGACCCCCCGGATTGCCACAAAACAGTTTTATAGTAGCAGCTGAACTAAATCTCAACAAAGCTTTACAACCAAATATAGAAGTTTTAACAATTAATTACCTAGTTTGCTATAAAAATTTCTAAAATCTGTTTTAAAAATTCGATAAGCTTCAGTTTAGCTGCAATTACAAAACTGGTTTAGACACAAACTGTAAGTGGTAATCCGGGGGGTCTTGGGGGTGTAAAACACCCCCCAGTGTTTCTTTTGGTTTTTATTCGCGCATCCGAATTAAGGTATTATTTTTAGTAACAAATATTGAAAGGTACCGACTCCATAGTAATGAAATAAATATCCTCAATGCTAGAAGGCCGTACAGCCATCTAGGGTTCCCACTAAATTTTTCAAAGCGAATTCCCTGACTATGGAGGGATATTTCTAAAAAATAACCAAAATAGTAAAAAATATGCAAGACTTGAGATTCTAAACAGTAAACTGTGCACTGGTTTACCCCCCGGTTTACCAATACCTACATTGAAGCTCAATTATTAATATAAATATTCCGCTTCGTAGCGGAACCAGCTTTTATTGTTTAAAATTAAACTTAGCACCTATTTTGCCATCAAGCGCATTAGGAACGTGCATAGGACCCAATGGGCAGATGGGCTCAAAAAAAAAGAACATAAAATCGTAAAATAAAAATGAAGTACTGATAAAATAACCCAAAAATTGGGCCTTCGATGCTATTAGTTAATATAAGGGGCCCGAAAATTTGCGAAAGCCTAGGGCCCAACTCAGTTAAAAGTAGGCCCTGGCTATTGGCGATTTACATTAAGCAAACGCCACCGCGCGGAAAAATATTAAATTAACTCAATACGTAATTTAACCTTTAAATAGTGTTATGTGTTAACGGTATGACATAGCGCAAAAAGATTACACGCGTTGGAAAATTGATCCTACTATTGAAAACCTACTTAAAGGTTAAACATACAAATTAAACACTCAAAACAACATCAAGTTACGTTTTAGGCAGCCCCCTAGCACTCTAATGGGAGAAAATATAAAATGCGCTCATAAGTTGTCACACAAATTTTAGTTCCTTAGGATGGCGTTAGTAGTTCAAGTGTGTTGCTCATAGTAAAGAGAGATAGATAGAGATGTTGCTACAATAAATGTTCTGTGTTGCTAATGGCTGCTAACAGCTGTTCGATGTTGTGTTGATAATTTAACTTATTAATAAATAAAACTTGATAATTGTGTAATAAATTGTGTTCAACTAGTGTTTAATCGGTGTAATTTTCTAAGAAAAGTTGTTAATTATAACATTATAACAATGTCTGAAATTTATGATAAAATTAATTTTAAATCTTCCGCATATTTAATTACGCACAGTAATATGTTACGTCACTGGTTATGTCACTAGATGAACTATTCTACTAGCGCCTCTTTCGTGATGAAACCACATTACGCAATTTTCTGTAACATGGAGTGCCAGGGGACTGGTTTTAGGTACGCCATATTGTCGACATTTGGCAGCGCCACCATTTTTACATTCCAGAAAAATGTGTAAAAGATCTCAGAGAAAAATTAATAATTTTACATAGACTGATATACATATACCT
The DNA here is from genome assembly GCA_958510845.1 of Cantharis nigra. Lineage (NCBI taxonomy): Eukaryota > Metazoa > Arthropoda > Insecta > Coleoptera > Cantharidae > Cantharis > Cantharis nigra. The sequence goes on along the minus strand of OY294028.1, from coordinate 37,302,420 downwards.
CACCCGTCCGCTGAAAGGCGAATAACTTTTTGTATTGGAACGCGGGATACAATAAGCTTCGAGTTTCAGTGCAACTGAGCAAGGAACCACAACCTTTTCAGCAATAATAATAATAGTTGCGCTCTATTTTCTATTTACTGAAAATCTAAGAAAATCAAAGCTGAAGTGCAATTTGGTAAAATTGGATTCTATTTACAACTTAGTATCTGAATCTAAGGGGAAATTAGAATCTTATGCTTATTGCGTGCGTTATCTAAAGCATTGAATATTTTTAACTTTCGCAGTACCGACAATACTACCTTAACGAACGTCAAACCATTTGACGTTGATCAAATGCCTTGACGAAGGTTGGTGGAACCGGGCATATTTCTTTCAACATTGTTTGTTGGAAAAGAAGGAAAAAAAAGGAAAAGAAAGATGTTCCCATCTAATCTTAATTGGTGTCCCCCATCATTTCAATTTTTAGTTAATCCCATCCGCATTGACCTGAATCCTGAAACTCTGGGATCGCTAGAGAAACAGAGAAATCCTAGAACTTAATCTCGCAAACTGTTTGACGACCACCGTCGTTTCAATTCAGTATTGCCAGCCTTATAGGTTTGAAATTAACCTAATCAGTATTTATAAGCTTATCAAAAAATCAATTAAGATTATGAATATTAAGCAATAATGCAATTTTTGGAGAGCCAAGGGTCAAATTTCAAATGCAATTCGACTAACCTAACAAATATTAAACAACAGGTTGGATTATAACCTCAAAATATATATGTTATGGTTTACGAGTTATATTTTATTATGAAAATTAATAATTTTTAGTTTAACGATGTGTTCGATTTAATTAAGCATTGTAATGTACAAGAACAAAAGGAAATTCTGCAATATATTCAGCATTATATCGATACTAACAGTTTGTTATTGGAAACTAACGAAATTGAAAGAAATATAAAAAAACGAAACAGGAAAAAGTTAAATAATGATAAATTGGTTAAAATATTCTTTAAATGCAAAATATGCAATAACCGTAGAAAGTCAAAGGTAGGTTTACTGAAACACTTACAGAGTCATGAGGGAATTTCTTCAACATGTACTGCTTGTAACAAAATATTTAAAAATAAATTATCATATTATTGGCATCGGAAACATTTATGTAAAAATAGGAAGTCAAAAATTGAAAATTGTATAATACATTATATGCAGGTAAGTTTATCATGGTTTTTGAAATAAGGGTAACATAAGTCTTTCCAGAAACGTGACATATATAAATGCTCAACTTGTAATAAGTTTCTCATGACTAAAGCTCGTGCTTATTTTCATTATAAATCGGTCCATTTGGTAAAAAACATAGTACCACAATTTCGTTGTCGTAACTGTTTACATACTTTTCATCGACAACGTCAATTCCATAAGCATATTTGTATACAGCAAGGCTAGTGTTTCTTATAACAACTTACACACAAAATATAAATTGCCATAACTTTTTTAGACCAATCAGCAGTGGTATATCAAACGACCTATGATAAAAAATCTCCAAGTCAGTATTATGAACAGTCGAAAATCAACAGTATTTCATGTAAAGAGAAAACTTTTAATAGGAATTATAAACGTCCTACTGGCGATAACAAAGTTTTACATAAATATTCACTGAAACGGCATATAAACAGATCTCATTTAGACAAAACCACTTTATTATCGTGCAAATACTGCAATTACAAATCTCATTTGAAACCCAATATGGAGAGGCACATCAATTTACATTTCAGTAATGAAAAAAATTGTATGTGTGATCATTGCGGAAAAACTTTTACCAATACTCCAAGTCTCATGGACCACATCAAGTATTTACACATACAAGTAAATAAAATTCTGTAATATGTAGTTGAAGTTAATCATTATCTTATATTTTAGGAGAAACAATTTAAATGTGAAATGTGCGACATGAGTTTTAAAAGAAAATTTGAGTTGGTCCGTCATCGGTCCTGTCATTCTGAAGTACGTCCTTATGTTTGTGAATTATGCCAACAAACATACAAACGTTTGAATCATTTAAGTCGACATAAGAAAACTGCTCACAAATTTGTTTTAAAAAGCAAGACTGTACAACGTTTGAAAGTTAATGAAACTGGTGGCGTAGTTCCAATTCCAAAGGAAACATTGGATTTAGAAACCAGAACTGATGTTAATTCGTCGAATTTAAACAGTTCACTCAAAAATGTTATTTATCTGTTTGATTCAAATGTAGTCAATCAACAATCTACGTCTGCCAATGGTTGCATCTTATTACAACATCAACCTGGAATAAAAATCGCTAATTTAGTTAATAGCGTTCAATCGCCTGATCTTAATATATTGGGTAGAAATTTACAGTTTGAAGGAAGTAGTTACAACAGCGTTGTCTATCAAATTGATTAATATATAACTAGAATTATTGAAAAAGTTATATGTAAATATATTATTTTACTAATTAAATAATGGGTTTTTCCTTATAATTTAAATGAAACATTAATTTTTAACAAATATTTATTTTGTAAAAGTAATTACTTGACCAAAAAATGCAATACCTCAATAATAAGTAGAAACAATTAACTAAAATATAAAAACACAGTAATAAACATGCAATACAATACATATAACTTAAGTTGTTTTAAACAGGAATGCCACTTATACCAGTGAAAGTTTCGATCTTTCCATATTATTTCAAACGATAAGCAATAATTCCTCCTATGATAAGCGCAAGTACAGAACCTACTGCCATAATCATTTTCTAAAAATAAAACAACTTAAAATTAGCTGAAATAATAATTGATGAAAAACGTTGAACTTACTTGCGAATAATTCTGAGCAGCAGCGGATTTAGGTTTGGGCGGGGAGAAAGGTAACTGACCTAGCATTCTTCGAGCTAAATCTTTTTCTTTAACCTTCTGTTTTTCCAATAATCCTTCTAGATAAATTATTTCCGTTTTAATTCCCTGTTCTGTAGGATAGTCCTGAAGAACTTCTTTCAAAATATTTAAAGCACCTTCAACATCATTTTGTTCCCGATAAACTTTGGCTTTTCGATACCGAGCCTTTAAATTTTTTGGTTGGCATTGCAAAACTGTCTCCAATGATTTTAAACAGCAACCGTATAGTTTTAATTTTAACTGTGCTGCGGCCATATTATTATTCATAACTATTCTATCTTCTAATATTTTTTGTAAAATTTCATCAGTAGTAGTTGCGTGCCCATGGCCAGTTTCTACTTGATCTAAATAATCTAAACCTCTTCTGTAACATTGAATGGCTAACTGATATTCACCACGTTCGTACCACCAATTTCCAATTTCACGTTTTTTATGTCTACAATAACATCATTTATTACTTAAAACTGATGTTTTAAACATGAATGCAATTACCCTTCTTTTCGCCTTTCGGGAATAGAACGATCTTCAATTTCTATCATGGGCTTAATTTCTTTTAATTGCACTATAAACAAGACAGTCGCATTACATGGAATGAGAGATTGATACCCCAAATGTCCATAAGCTAGTCGAGACACAATTTTTAGCTTACAAATCTCGCCAATATTCATTAATCCTAATGCTATGTCTAACCCTTGCACAACCTAAAATAAATTTTTTATTTTATTCTGTGATGGTGCGAAAATTAGTAAGCTTTTAATTTCATTTATGTATACATTTTGTAAACTCAAAAGTTAGCAGTTGTTAAATACCAACTAAAAGTAAATAAGGACCTACAGTCGAACATGAAATCCAAACACAGTTACTTGTAATGTAACTACACCTTTTGCAGCTGTAATTCAAAAAAGATCAACTACTATTCAGAAAACGTCAATTGTAATTCAGATTTGTCAACTGTAATTCGGATTTGCAAGTTGATATTCAGAAATCGTCAATTGTAATTTAGATTTGTCAACTGATATTCAGAATTATTTGGGCTTTATTTTATTAGAAATTTTAATGCGTTAATCTTTTAAATAGGTAGATACGCTAATGAGTTCTAATTTTTTTTTTTTAATCATGAGTCTGTTGAACAAACAGACACGGATCCAGCTCATAAGGCTTCTTCCTATACGTTGTATAGAAGCCTAAAACGTCAAATGTAATTCATAAAGTATCAATTCGGCCTTAGCAATGGATGCTATGCCAGCCGGCCGCTAAGTTATTTGCTGAAATTTGAATTAACATATTGTTGTGACATAATTTATGCTGCATTTCTTATTTTTTCTATAATATGAATAAATAATATTTTTAAAATTAAAATATTATTTTTTTCGTTTTTATGAAGCCCCTTTCATTTAAACCAATTAAATTTCATTTAACGGTTTTTAAATTTCATTTGACGATTTCTGAATATCAACTGACGATTTCTAAATTACAAGTGACGATTTCTGAATATTGGTGACCGGACAGAACAGAACATGAAAAAACAGAAGTAAGTAAATCCAAATTTACTTCATAATTATTTCTTATTTTTGTCAAACCATTTGCTTTTGCATCTTAACCACAGAAGGCTGGTGCTACTTGTTTAATGTTAACAAAAGCTTTGGTTGGCAATGAAGGTAATATTATTTGGTAATATGTATCTAATATGATAGAAGATAGATCATGCGACTGATGCCGATTAAATGTTTTTGATTAAAAAAAAAAAATTTGCATTTCCAAGTTTGAAAAATATTAGCGCTAAATTTCAGAGCGAAATCTTCGCGGGGGTAAAAATTTTACTTCAGTTTACAATGATTTATTTCTAGAATATGAACTGGAGCTTCTAATAATATTTAATTTCATATAACCTTAGAGAAAATAAAATGATTGACTAACTAACAGTGAAAGTTACTGGCGATTTGAAAGGATAATAAATTTTGAAAGTAATATAGGTACACTCTAAAAAATTATCAATTTTTAAGATAAAATTGACAATTAAAATGACAAAAATTTAAATTTTGGAATTTGTTCTATTCAACTATGTGTAAATATAATCTGAACTAGGTATGTATGTGCTGCTATTATCAAAATTGATAATTGAAAATCAAAACCATTTTAAAGTGTTTAAATAATTTAAAAGATTTTGAATATTCAATTTATTACAAAAGCAATTTCTATTCAAATGTAACGAAATACTTATACAAACCTCACATTCGCCCAATACTATTTCAGAATCAACTTTCTTTTCAACGACTGTTCCATCTAATAAACAACAATCGACATCAATTACACAAGTTTGTGTGCGTATAGGTCTCGTATCTGGTTTTCCTTGTTTGACGATTAATTTCATAATTGCACCACTGCTAAGCAAATCTTCCCAGACTTCTTCATTTGAGATTGGTTCACCTTCAACATCATTACCATTTTGTTTGCTGGAACCAGCAGCAACTTCTTCCACAACCGCATCATTGATGGTGTCGTTAACATTATCATTAATATTTAAAATTTCAAAAGAATTTGTATCCTCGTTGACGATATTTTCAGAGTCCAACCCTTTGCTATTAACACTTCCATTGCTATCACTCATTAGCGGTGGTAAACGTGATTCAACAGATATCTTGTTCGTTTCTTCTATGTTGAGCTCCTCACTGCTTACATTGTCGATACTCATTATTCTAAAATAATATTAAATACATTGTGACTTCCTTTTTGACATGTTTTTCTTTAAAACTGTGTAATTTTGATTAAAAAATTTACTAACCCGATTTTTTAAGTTTAAAATAAAACAATTGAATTAAATTTTGACTAACCAAAAATAATAAAAATTGAATTTCCAGTGATTAATTGCGAAAAGGCACAAAAAGGATAAAATGAACCACTAGAAATTGTCAAACAAAAATTATGAAATGTCAAACTCACAGCGCCAAATTTAACAGGCCGATAAAAACTTGTTAAATATCAGTGCCGAGTGCCGAAATAACGCGAAAATAATTTGACACTGCCAAAAGATTGTAATAAGTAATAACATAACTGAAGGGGAACCCCACGTTAGAACAAATTGAAAAGGAAAATAATTAAAATATTTACGTGAATATTTTGCTAGTTGTTTGTGAACACGTCTTTAGTTAACGACTTTTAACCTAACTTTTATGAATTCCGATTTGTTTATTTTCTTAAGTTTATAAAAAATAAGAAGTGTAGTGCTTAATTTTTGCTAATTAAAGAATAAAATGGAATCGGAAAATATTTGTAAACCGTTTCAAAATCGAGAAATGAAATGCAGTTTAGAAACTATAATAAAAAATCGTTCCGCAATTAAACTTCCAGCTTTTTGGCAATTTAGTTATAATGCAAGCAGTACCATATTTGTTTGTGCGGTGATAAAGTTAGACGAGAATAAAGTTAAATCTAGTAAATCTGTGATATTATCGGAAGATCAAAACTCGACAATAAAAATTAATATCTTATTGAACAGTCAAATTTCCAATATACCGTTTGTATCAAAATCCATCTCTAATATTGAAGAATTGACGATGGTTTTAAAGGTTGTTGATTCTTTAAAGTTATGCAAATATTTTCATATTAATAAGTGTGGAACTTGCTTATTATACAGTTTAGAATTTGATATTTGTCGTCCGTGCAAAGATTTGATTCTTGCATCTGAGAAAACTGTAATTGACGACAATTCCACGAACCCCGATGCTTCGAATTTAAACGAAATAAATGACATTAGGTGTGGTTTGTGTAATAAGTCTTTGACTAATTTGTCTGATTTACTAAAACACGAACACGACCACTTACCAAAATATAACGAGCTAAATTTTAAATGTACCATTTGTAATGTGTCATTTAAAGAATCCAATATACTTATTGAACATTATGGAAAATTACACAGGGGTTCTAGATTTATTAAATGCACATTGTGCACAGAAATATTTAGCAGGGCAAAATATTTAAGGATGCACATGAGGTACTTTTATTACATAGTAAGCACATTAATTAATACTAATAAGTTATTTTATTTGTTTAGGTTGCACAGAAATTCTATGAAATATTGTTGTCAACATTGTAATGCTGAATTTTTAAACAACAACGTATTTCAAAATCATACCTGCAAAGTTGAAGTTAAATCAAAGTGTTACATTTGCAATATATGCAGCGTGAAATTTTCTACAAATCATTTACTAATTCAACATCAAAGAGAACATCAAATTTGTATTTCGCTCAAGTGTTACATATGCAATAAAAGTTTTTTTACTAAAGACGACTTGTTGGAGCATAAAAACCATTGCAAACTAAAGCGTTTACAATTTGTTTGCAATGTATGCAATATACGCTTCTCTTGTATTTCTCAAAAAACATCTCATATAAATACGATGCACATTTGAAATGAATTGTAAATTTTTCATATACTTAACAATTGAACTTTTTTAACAGTTAATAAATTTAAACAAAGTTTTTATTTATTTTAAATTAAATAAAATGTTAAATTCCAACTAACAAGTTAAAATGAACTTGATAATATTGCAAATTTATGTGATTGTGAAAGGGAATGCTTGCATTTTCATAAGTTTAAGTCATAATTTCAAATTTTTGATCAATCAGAAGTAATGCGGAATTTTTTGCTGTAGGGATCTGTCGTTGAACTACAAAATAGAAATAAAAACATAAAGAAATCTTTTATACGCTTTTTTAAAAACGTTAAGTTGACTGAAAACATGGGACATAAATTAAGATCCTGCATTATTTAATCGTCCCATGCTTTTAGTCAGTTTGTTATTTTCAAAAGTAGATATATGATAATATTATTAATTAAAATTATTAGCTCTTGAAAATAATATAAATTAGAATTATCAATATTGAGCTACAGGACACAAATAAAACACATTTTTAAACAAGCTTTCGAAAAATGACTTTTTCTTTTTCAAGTTTAATATGAATTGAAAAACAATAACGTTATTATTGTTGTTTTTGTTTTTCAATTCATATTAAACTTGAAAAAGAAAAAATCATGTTTTGAAAGCTTGTTTAAAAATGTGTTTTATTTGTGTCCTGTAGCTCAATATTGATAATTCTAATTTATAGATATATGATAGTTATCAAATTGCACTAAATGCAATCAAATGAATGTTTTGTAGAATTATAAATTTAAACAAAAACTTAATTATATTTTTAAACAATTAAAAATTTATATCATTAAAATTAATAAAATATAAGTAAACATATTATAAATAATTTAAGGTACTCAACTTCAACAATGATAAAAATTAATTTTGGTTTTGTCTGTGGCATCAAGACATTTATGACGATTGGTGTCTTTTTCATTTGAAGAGGCTAATCAAAAAGGGTAGTGTAAAATTGTAATTTTCTTTAATTGAAAAAATATTAACTTGGATAATGATATTTCTAGGTAGATTCACAAAGGAGGCTGAAGCTTAACTGCGTAATTAAATAGCTGCATTGGATACACACTAGGTTTGTTTGTTTGTCATGCACGAAATCACACCAAAAAAGTTAGTATTTTATTTTGCTCAGCTGTCGTTACACCAATGGAATGAAAAAATAACGAAACATTCGAATTGCAGTGACAATTTTTTAAAGCAAATATAAGCGATAATTTTTTTTATTAACTTCAACATTTAAATAATACATATTAGTGGTGATTCTGTAAGAAATATGTTAATTTTAACGTGCGTTAAAATATATTAATTTTTAACTTAACTTTGCATTCTGTAAAACAGTAGATAACGTATGTGTTAAAATTTTTAAATTTAACATCATGCGTTAAATCGTTCGGTAATATTCGTTAAAAGTAGCTGCAAATTATTATCAAATTAATTCCAATAACGCTCAAACAAAATTACGAATGTCAAAACATAACATTTGCACATTGCTTTGCTAGTTTGCCGATATTTATTAGCAAAATAATTATTCTGTTTGTAATCGTATTGAAATTTTCATTGTGTTAAAAATTTAACGGTTCCCGACCTTACAGAATTGGAATTTATGTTAAAATTCTAACATCATGTTAATTGTTGTTCATAGACATAAATTGTTGTTTAACACAGGTTAAAATTTAACATTTTCCTTACAGAATCACCACTATTATCTACTTAATAAACTTGGAAAAAATTGTGCATTCAGCAGTAACTCAAATTATATTTTTGTAAATTTTATAATTAATTTCCTGTTTTATTCGTGAAATATTCTAAATAAATATCCTCGTGCATTTCAAATTAGTACACACTTTTTTTTCGCTTTTCACTTACGCGTTTGTTGCTTTTTAATTAAAAATTTCTGCAATTGACATGTAGTATTTTGTTATGACACTTTACAGCACTTCTTAGCACACCAGTTACACCAGCAAAAAGACGGTGTGGGTTGGTGTGATACTTTCTGTGCCGGTGTGCCCGCCATCGGACAAACGAACACGATTGGTATTCTTACACCGTGACAAACGAACGCTATTTTCTACACTAATTTTTTTGGTGTAGCTTAGTGCATGACAAACGAACAAACCTAATCAGGAAAAGATGTTTTCTTAAGCGCTAAATATAATTGCAATATCGCGTTAAATCGATATCCAGTTGACGTGCTTTTCATCATGTCATTTATGTGGGGGTTTCAGTCGATTCATAGTCAATGCATAGCAATTTTTTTTAAATTAAAATAGTACTGGTGATCTATTATTATTCTCTTGTAAATAAGATTTGTCATTTGGTAGGTTTTGTTCTTTAAGGATGTATAGGAGATACAATCGGAGATAAAAGTGGGATTAATCTGAATATCACGAATATTGGTCTTATGTGTGTAGTAAAATACTTTTTAAATATCATAAATGATAAACAAAGTTATAAAAATGCATGAAGAAAGGTTTTTTTCGTTTAAATCGGTTCATTTTCTGAAATTACAAATATTAAATTTGACATAAGAAAATTTTTATTAGTGACTATCCCTGCAATCCAACCTACTATCTAAATAAAAAATGTAATAATTTTTATGAGTAAAAATTGATATTTGTTGTTAAAACTAATAAAAACCGAGATATACATAATATTTTTTATACCAACAAGTTTGAAATATGTTTGGGGTTCTTTTAACGTCGAAATCTATTTTATTTTTAGCGAATTGAATATGACAACTCAATATCGGTTGTTCAATTACTAATTAATTTCTCGAGAACGGGCTAGTAAACCGTGATGAAATTTTGCTAAAACCTTCTTCTATTTACAAGCTATAACTACAGAAAATTTGAAAAAATTCTTATGTTTTGATCATATATTTTAACCTAATATATTATTCAATAAAATGTTTTTCATAAAATGATTTTTACATTATATAATTTTTTTAGGATTTCTTAAGATTTAGCTTTAGATTTTTATTTAGACAAGTATTTTACTGTTTAACACCTTGTGGTTTTTCCTAAAAGCAGACTCTTAAGCAAAACCATAGATGTGATTTTCTTGAATTTTAACAAAAAGTCAACATCAAATTAAAACTGCAAGACCTATTGAACGGTGTAGTGAATCGATTTGAAATTTTTTTTATTACATCGCAAAGTCAATGATGACATGTGTACCAATTTTCATCGATATCTTATATTTTTGAGTTTTATTTTTTGTCTCCTATACATCCTTAAGTTTGTACTGCATGTAATACTATCATCATCAACAGTACTACATTCATCGTCAGATATCGGCCTCTTTCTATGAGAGAAAGGTTTAAGCATTTAAACCCCACGGTTGCTTAATCCAGATTGGGGAATACCTGTAACCCTGTTTTTAATAGTTGATGGCGGCGATCATCAACCCAAGAAGACCGGCGGCTTTTCGTGCCCTCCGAAGCACGGAGATGGTCATAAAAGTTTTAGACTCTCCCCGGATTCGAACTGAGTATCTTAGAGTCAGCAGTTGTTCGATTAACCTACTAAGCTAATAACCGTCTATATATAGTATGTATATATAAATACTATATTTTTTTGATATCCGCATGTTCTAATAAGCAAGCATCTAAAAATGCTTTTATTGGAAAACGCGAAGAAAACGATACTCTCCAAAAGTTTTTTCGAGTGGTATTTTGGAACAGTTTGTAAAGCGGGCCCTCGTGCCAAACTTTGTCAAAAGTTTTAATTAAAATAATTAAAATTCACCAATTCTCTACCACATCGGCCAAAACCAGACTAAAAATTTGTCAAAAGTCTTGGCTATGTCAAGAAAGAAGGCTGCAGTGGCTTGCTTTTTGTTCTGTGATGCGGAGTATTTGATGCACTGTCGAGTGTTCTGGGCGGAAACCAAATTATTTATCCGGGACGATTTGGTTTTCCGTAGTGCCATATTTAGTCTGGTAAAAATTATTCTTCCGGTCAGTTTGCCTAGGGAGGGGAGGAGGCTGATTGGTCGATAGGATGTCGGGGTTCTGATTAGGTTTTGGGATCATAATAATGTCGGCCACTTTCCAGTAGGATGGGAAGTGCTTGAGGGTGAGGATGACGTTTGTGATGTGCAGGGCCCCCATGAGGGCTACGCTACTGGCGCCTGTGTGCAAAAAAGGATTTTGGCGCCTCTTAAGGCATTTTGGATCATGTTGTTTTATTTACTTTTTTGAAGGTAGGTAGGTGCTTGAAATAAAGCTTTTATTTTAAAATTAATTTTTGATTTTTTTGGTCAATTTTTTTTGACCCTGGGTTTTGGCGCCCCTAAAGGATGGCGCCCGTGTGCATCGCACACTTTGCACATATGGTAGCAGGGGCCCTGGTGATGTAGACAAGCGCCATAATTCCTGATTTTAATAATTTCTTAATTGCTCGGTTGGTTATGTTGTCTGGACCAGAGGCTTGTTAAGTTTTTTTATAAAAGCAAAGATTTCCTGATAAGAAGTAGAGGTGATCGGTGCTAGTGAGTCTGGGGGTGAGTGATTTGAGAGTATTTCTGTAGTAAAGAAGAGTTTATCCTTTATCAGCTGCCACCGCGCCCGCAATCTTGTGCTTACTTTTAAAATAAAGTGGTCGTTAATATTGTTAAACACTGTTTAATAGCTTGAATCACTCTTTGACTCTATAAGTAGTTCAAACCGTGTTGAAACTGTGAGACACACACGAGCAAATGCGAATTTTAATCTGCGCTTGTGCCTAACAGTTTCAAAACGGTTTGAAGTGCGCTAAAGAAACACAGCTTATATATTTATATTATTTTAAAGCACTTAGGGACGTTTAATAATTAATAATGAATATTTTTGTATTATAAAAGCATCAACTTTTAGATAATGGTGATAAAACAAATGGCTCTTTTGAGACGCTTGGAGAAAATATTTTTTAATATCTTCCAATAAAATTTTTGTTTTAAAATAAGAATTTTATCGTTTCAACAATAATTTTCATATTTAGCGGTACTGATTTTAGTTGTGCCATCCAGAGTACGTCACTGCTCAAAATTGTTTTATTTAAATTTTGACATTTAAATTTGTTGACGCTTACGAGTGAAGCGTGGCACTCGTTCACTTGTTGTTTTCCTTGGTAGCTGATTAGATCCTTTGTTTTATCGGGCGTCGGTTTTCAATTCTCGTTTTATTCATACCGAAATTTTAATATAAGTTTAAGCAAAATGCACTCGACTTTGCGTTTTGGTGTTTTAGTTTTAATTTTTGGTTTGGTTTATGCTAGCGGAGTAGATAGCAATGCTGGTAAATCCGGACCCAAAGTCACAGACAAAGTAAGTTGTCAATAAAGTTTTTATTTTAATAGCTGTTTGGTTTTTCTGTTTGGTAGGTTTATTTTGATATCACCATCGGAGATGAAGCTGCCGGTAGAATCGTAATAGGTCTTTTCGGAAAAACGGTTCCTAAAACTGCACGTAATTTTGTCGAATTGGCTCAAAAACCTGTCGGAGAAGGTTACAAAGGCAGCAAATTCCATCGTGTAATCAAGGATTTTATGATTCAAGGAGGTGATTTTACAAAAGGCGATGGAACTGGAGGTAAAAAGTGGTTAATTTTTTATTCACATGCTTGAAAGTAATGTTTAACTGTAGGTCGCAGTATTTACGGTGAACGCTTTGAAGATGAAAACTTCAAGTTGAAACATTATGGTGCCGGTTGGTTATCTATGGCTAACGCTGGTAAAGACACTAACGGATCTCAATTTTTTATCACCACCAAGCAAACTTCATGGTTGGATGGTAGACACGTAGTTTTTGGTAAAATTATCAGTGGAATGGATATCGTAAGAAAAATTGAACAAACTTCCACCGATAATCGTGACCGTCCTCTTAAAGATATAGTTATTGCCGATTCTGGTGCAGAAACTGTAGAAGAACCTTTTGCTGTTAGTAAAGCAGATGCTACCGATTAAATAAGTAGGCTCAAATAATTATTAATAAAATATGTTGTAATTTTTGTTTTAACTTTAAATATTAGTACCTATTTACTGTCGATGAATTGATTATTTACCTGCAATAAGAAAGCCTCATTAATTTGTGATAATTAAGCCATGATTTGTACTACAGACTAGTGATATTATAAGACATTTTTAACTTTTTTATTTTTTTTGTCCCCATTTCAGAAGTTGAAACTTCTATAAAATATTGAGAGTTTAGTTTAAAAAAATTGTGTTAGAAATTGAAACATAATAATTATTGTATTAAAATTTTTATATAAAAATAAGAATAATAGCAATACATTATTATAACAGTTGAATTTTAATATCGTATCTAGTTATTAAAATGTGGATTCACAAGTAAAATTCACGAGAATATTCACAAAATACAATAACGAGCTATATATTTTTTATTGTAAACCAAAGTTGAAATATTTACATCAAACTAATCTTCTGATTTTTAAAATTTAATTTGCACAATACGTAAATTCATGGACTTTCTGCTTGTTAATTGATAAATACTGATATAAAACTCTTGAAATGTAGTAATGTAATATGTTCCTTAAGAGGCAATTTTGTGTAACATTGTATTTTTTAAATAGTTTCAACAGACTAATAAAATTTTTGCTCCGAAGATTCGTTCGTTTTTCGGTTACTTATACCCATTTTCTTTACCTTGGTATCAATCGGATAAAAATCCATTTGACAAATTGATCCAGTAACAACAGCAATTCAAAGAAACAAATCAAAAATTTGATTGGAACTACACTTTTTCAACTACAAAAAATGAACCACCCTGTACATTAGTGGCTGCGTCTTGATACATGCGTGATACTGACATTTGACATGTTTGTAAACAGTGAAACGTGGGGCAAATTCTTTAAAAATAATTTGTGAAATAAATGACAATGGAAAAGGCACGACTACTTGATCTTGCATCGACAGATGATGAGGCAGCCAGCATTATTCCGGTGGTGGTGCATACTTGTAATAATTTATTGGAAAATGTGTGGTTAAAAAATTATAAAACACTGAAAGATTTGGATGAAAACTATTCTGAAGTACTAATGCCACAATATTCTTTAAGCGATTTCCACGTTCATTTTAGAATGGGGCGTGCGACAATGGAGGTAATGTAGTCCAAGTAAATGTTACGGCACTTGGCATTATGAATTATTCTTGTTATTTGACAAAAACGCTCGCAAATTTACGTGTTCGGTTCTTGGAAGATATAGTTTTATGTGAATATTGCAAAATAGTTAGAAATACTTTCTAATTTATAATTTGTAGCAACTTATTAATATCGTTGGGCAACGTATGGATCCAAAAGATTATTATACCACACCTTTACAAACGCAAGTGCTGTTGACTGTATGCAAATTGGCAAAAGGAGAGTCATTTATAGCAATAAGTGATACATATGGTTTGTCGGCACTTACAGCACAATGTTGTTTTGTAAATGTAGTAACCGTATTAGCCACTTTAATAGGTAAATATATCAAATGGCCCAGTGCGGCAAATTTAGAAAATATTATTTGTGTAAGTAACGTCGTAATTTATTTTCTTAATAAAAACCATTTTCAAATTTCATTTTTTAGGATTTCAAGCAATCCCATGGACTACCAGGAATAATTGGTGTGATCGATAGTTGTCACATTCCAATAATGGAGCCAAATAATAACGGAAGTGATTTTTACAACAAAAAATGCTTTCACAGTGTAATTTTGCAGGGCGTGTGTGATAATAAAAACAGATTTACGGACGTATTTATAGGCGCACCAGGAAGCGTTAGCAATTCTCGTGCTTTTCGGAACAGTCCTTTGTTTAAAAATGCTATATCTCATAATTTAATTCCAAGAGCAAATCATTTAGTCGGCAATAATGGTTTTCCTTTAAGTATATTTTTAATGGTGCCATTTAAAAATAATATTCATCTCGCAAATAACGATCTTCGATACAATGAAAAATTATACACGGTTCAGTCTGTAGTAGAAAATACTTTTAGTTTATTGAGAGATAAATTTAGTATATTAAAATATTTAGAAATGAGTAACATAAATCTAATTAAAAACACCATAGTGTCTGCTTGCATTCTTCATAATTTTATTTTAATAAACGAAGGTCATTGTAATGATTACAGTAACGAATATATAGACTTAGAATACGGTAAAATTCAAAGCTTTGCTGACTATCGAAATAGAATACGAAATGTTGAAAGTGGTAGACAAAAAAGAAATTGTATTGTTCAAATGTTACAATAAAGTAAAAAAGAAAAATTTCAACAAATAATATTGTTTGCCAATTATGTCCAAGCTTCAAAGCATGAACGATATGAGTCCACTAGATGCAAAAGTGTGTATATGACATTCAAGTTGTTTTGAGATATTTACACAAAACTGTTATGAGGAAAAGTATGAAAGATTCTTCCAGTATATTTTGTTTGTCTTGTATTGTATTGCATTTTGAAGTCACAATGATAATTTTTTTTACCAATATTTAGATTATTAACCGTAGAATTTTAGTTTAAAGATTACATACAGACAGTTTTTCAACTGAACCATGTTTATTGAACAGTTTTGCAACTGAAGCGTTAGAATTAATTTAATGTTCTCCTACTTAGAATTTATCTACTGATTTATAAATAGTAATTAAAAGCATATACTGATATTTAAAAGATGCGCATTGGATTAACGAATACAACGCCACCAATAACTCATTTTCGAAATTTTTGCATATACACACTTTTGCTATTAGTGGACTCATATATTTTAAACATCTGCTATAGAAAAATATATTTTATCCACTGGCTATTAATTTTCATTATTACAGTAGAACCCCTCTATAACGAGAACTCAAGGGACCATCCCACTTACTCGTTATAACAGTCTCCGACAATAAAAGTTTTTATAGATAGATAAGTTTATTAAGAAATAAAGTTAAATGCACACTTACATAACGTTTAAGAAGTTATTGAAAAATGTCTGTAATTTTGGTTTGTTTGCGTTAATAAAGAATTTTAATTTTATCAATTGCACTTTCTAATGATACTAAGTTATTAAAAAGAGCATCGTGATGAGGTGTGGATGCACCCATTAACAAAAACTCCCGAACAGTTAAAATACAATTTCGATAAAATTCTAGTATGTAATTGAGACCTGCAGGTGTCTCTATTTTGCCCAGAAACTCATAATATCTGATCTACTTCTGAAATTTTTCGCTATTACCGATCCGAAACCAACCAAAATCTCGTTATATCCACCTCAATGCCAAAAACGTACTCGCTATAAAGGGAAAATTTTACATGGTTACAAAATGGCAAGGGACCAAACGATTTACTCATTATAGCCGATATTTATATTTCGTTATAACCGGGACTCATTATAAAGGAGTTCTACTGTAATAATGAGAATTATTAATAAAATAAAGAAATTATAGTCTGGGCTGTCCTTAAAATCAACAACAAATGAAAAAATTTATTAAATACAAATAAAGCCTTACCGAATTACACATTCCAATCTTATTTGCAGTTTTATCCACGACACTGATCTCATCAGATTCGTATTGGCAATTGAAAATATAAAATTAAACTTACCATTATTTCAAATGATCATGAAACTATCTACGTGCACTTAACCTACTGTATCTCACCTCACTCATTTATAAATCATTGTCTTGGATAAAACTGCAAATAAGATCGAAACATATAATTCGGTAAGGCTTTTTTTAAATTTAATAATTTTTTTCATGCTATTTTTTCATTCGTCGTTGATTTTAAGGACATCCCGACTACCCTTGTCCTACTGTGATTTTGTTTATTTAGAATTATATTAATTTTGTGGATAAACCCAGAATCTCGATTCATAACTTCAACTATCGATCACATCAAGTCACCGTTGTGGTCTTCTTGATTCTAATTTTGAAGATCAACTAAAATAGATATTTAAAAATATTCAAATTTCTTGAAATTTAAGAATTATTTTATCTTTAGTTAATATTTTTTTATTAATAAAATATAAGAAATAATTTAACTGCTTAAAAAATCTTTTATTTCAAATATTGTCTTTATAAATATTTTAAAGTGCTTTTTTATCAAAATTAGGCATGACTGTGCAATGCTGAAATTCAGTTGTTAAGCGCACCATAATAGCTGCATAAATCCACTGTTTGTTCCTTTTCGATTCCCATACTAAAGAATTTTTATGATTAAAAACGTCTTCGTCCATTTCTAAACCAGGCTCAACTAAATCATGCAATAATGACCAATTCTTTTCGGCCCTTTTTTCTATATCCATCAGTTTTAATTTATTGTCTTGCACGTTATGAGGAGCAACAAAAATTATGTGAGCTTGATCCAGTACATTTTTTGTTTGATCGCACTCTATTAAACCTATATTATAAGTTTTGCTAATCTTTCTTCCAGTGGGTAACATAGCAGGACACATTCCCAAACCTGGCTTGCATGCACAGCAGTATTTTATATTTATACCGAGTCTTAAACCAATACAAAAATAAGTATTAATTACCGAGGTTGGATTACCGACCCATCCTAACGTTAAATTATTCAAATATCCATATTTTTCTTGTATTGTCATTAAATTTGCTAAAACGCTTAAAATAGTGAAAGAACAGCTTTTAACATTAACCACAGGAACAGATAATCCTTCTGCAAGCTTCTGTATTTTAGTTTGATATTTAGTTTGACAAAAAATCAAATCAAAACAGGACCCGAGAAACTTTCCTACATCTTGAACATAATTGTTTCTATCCCACTGTGGATCAATAATAACATTTAAATGAGTGTTAATTATATTTGCCGCAGACATTGCCGGGCCTTGTATTTCTAAACAAGGATTGCTCATTAACAAGATATGTTTATGCTGCGACATATAGTTAAGTACAAAATGATTATTTTTAACTACTTGTTTCAATTCGGATGCTGTCCACAAAATCGATTTTATTTCTTCAGACGTCAAACTTTTTGGAATTATGCAATGTCGACCGACCAAGTTTAAATTTGTATACGAAGTTAAACTAAAGTGTTTTATGTTAAAAACTATTTCTACTTGTAATAACTTATGCATTATCGAATGTCATTAATTTATTTAGCTTCCACTGCCTATTTGATAAAACATAAATGCAAATAAAATATTAATTATTTTTCAATTAATAAACGAATTTGCTTATATATTTTTATATATATTTTCAACCGGTTTCGCTTTATAGCATCATCGGTTAAATTAATTATTAAATTAATAATAACTTAAGTTAATTAAAAAATGTACAAGCAAATTCGTTTATTAATTGAAAAATAAAAAAAAGTAGAATAAAACATTGTTTAATTTAAAGTAATCGAGTAACAAGAAATGCCTGATTAATTTACAAGTTCGAAACAAAATGAAATTGCAATATTAAACATTTAAAAAAAAATACTTAAATATAATTATATATAATCAGTTCTTTTATATACATCTATATAAATATTAATCGATAAGGATGACAGAATCTGAAAATGAAAATAAAATTAAATAAAGAAGATAGGTACAAATAGTTTTACTTACCTGTGTTTGAATTCACATTAGGAGTACTTGGTCTAGGATCTCCAATTGTTGATATTGTAATCTCTGAATTGCTGTGCATAGAAGTTAATAACCTGTTTTGCTCTTCTTTTCTTGATAAATTGACTTGTTTTCCAGAATTTTTACCAGATACTGTATTTTGTACTGGTTTTGTTGGTGTTTGTTTCATATTATTATTATTGTGAATAGCCCTAGCTAAAGTATTCAATACAAGGGGTATTTCATCACAGTTTATCACATGAGAATTAAATGTACGAGCATGTGTAACTTGTTTATTTAAATGGAACGGATTTATAGTTGTAAGAGAACTATTGATTTGAGAAGCAGTTTTTTTAGTAGAAGTTGCATTTGTTGTTATTTTAGGATGAGAATGGTTTGTTCGAATATTGTTTGCATTAATACGAAAATTATTGAATGGAGTGCTATTTAAATTAGGGCGAAAATTGGAAGCCTGGGGAAAACTTAATACAGGGCCATTATTGTTCACAGTTGAAGGCATTGACACAGTTTTTATTGGAGTCGATGTTGAATTGTTGGGTGTATTATTTAATGAAGTAACAAAATTTTTAAATTGTTGATTGAACCCTTTAGGATTAGGTAAATTTGTAATTCCACTAGGGCCTGGTACAGGAGGAGCAGTTTTTAATTGCTTCCTATGTTGTTCAGTTTCTTTAAAAAAATTATTTCAAAATTATTAAACATAATCCATAACACTAACGCTTTAAAATACATATCTCATTAAACTTACTTTCTTCATCTTCTTTGTAATATTCTTCCCAAGCCGATTTCATGTCATCAGCATTTAGTCCCTCGTCTGGTCTATCTTCCAACAAAGATTGATGTTCGTGATATTTAAATACACACTCGGGGTGTGTTTCAATGATCTTCATTAATATTGCATCTTTAGGAACATGAAGCATTGGTCTAGGTTGATTAGATTGAAAGTTAAACCTAGGAAGAAATTAAAAAATTAAGATTACATACAATATGTATAAGTTAAAAATTTACCGATACATAAGTTGCAAATCTGAACTGCTGTAATGTCTGGAAACTTGCGTTTCATCTATCACACGTCGAGCTATTGCTAACTTAGTTATTTGACGTTCATATAAAACTTCTTCCATAGCTCCCTAAAATAATATGCATTTTAAAAGAGAACATGTAGTTGTAAAATTTAAAATCTCAAACTTAATTTAGCTTAATAATAAATTAATAGTTTATACAAATGCTAAGTTTAAAACTAACTTTCAAAAAAATTAAAATGGTTAAAAAAACTTGGCATGAGTTAGAGCAATAAAAAAACATTAAGAAATCTGCATCTTGTCCTACTATCTAATGTCCGTACTAATAGTCACGGATCAATCCGAGATTCAAGATTAATTTTTGAAATAGTAGCTGTTGCTACGATACGGTCTAAATTCCAGTAAGCTCATTGGTAAATCCTAGGATTATCTTGAATCTCGGAAAAACCAGCAGTACAGTGTAAAGCCTAAAACTGGCCAACTGGGAAGCGGGCAATCGCGATTCAAATCCTGGTCGTGTCGAATACACTGCTGTGATCTAAAGCCCAAAATATATCTCTGGGCTGTGGGGATCACAATGGTAAACCACCCCGTTAATTAAATTCCCTAGAACCTAGATCATCATTTTGGCTTCAGCCAAGTGATTGCCTATGCACTGCATAGTGTACGGCACTTGAAGAAGAAAAATTTATGTATGAGATGTGTTCAAAAAGTAACAGGGTTTTTGTAATATTGCAAATTGTATTAATCCAAATCACGTAATATTTTCATTATTGTGTTGGTAAACATGTCTGAAAAGGGTATCGACCAGTGTTTCCTAAATGTCTCGAAATTGCAAACCCCCAAAATTTAGACACTAGTAATGATACTGATCATGATCCCATGAGGGAACCCCCAAAAAGTTTCATTACAAATATAAAAAATAAAGCAACTATTGCATTTTTAAAATATGTAATTAATAATTATTAAAAGATTTATGAATAATGAAAAATAAATACATTACACATATCATTATCAAGAAAAACTTTATTGTTAACGTATTTCTGCCTATTTGTCTATATGTTTTTCTTTTTATGTCGTGGATTCGTGGACCCCCCAAAAACATGACGCGGACCCCTGGAATTTTAGATAAATCTACAGTAAAAAACAAGTATTGGTGGAAAAATGAATGGGTTACGGAATAAGACATTGCCATGATTTACTAAATCTTGATAGCTTTCATACTATTTTTTAGAATAATAATAAAACTATTTATTTCACGTTGTACTTTTGTCATAGATTTTGATTTTTGTAAATTTTGTAGAATTTTTAACACCTTGCATCTGGAAGCCTATAAATAGGCTTTTAGCAAACTTTACGCTAAACGCAGGAAGCCTATTAATAGGCTGTTGGCATTTCTTTCATAAAATGTTGTTAATTACATATTAACGATTATTATTCAGCTTTACATTCAAGAAGAACATCGCTATCCCTTTGGGATTTGCAGATCCAAAATTAAGAGGTGGATCAGTCCTCATAAATATGTTTGTTTTGAGTTCTACAGTTACACTTTCCCCTTTTTTTACTGTCTTGCATGAGTCGGTGCAGTCCTGACAACTTCCCTCCAACTCTATCTGTTCTCCGTTCTCTTTTCCATTCGTATACTTCCATGCATGTTAGGTCGTTTGCCACTTGATCTCTCCATCTTATCTGCGGTCTCCCTCTCTTTCTCTCTTACATATTAACGATTGCAAAATTAAATTATGACGTTATACTTTTGTCATAAATGTCGTAGATCTTGTTTTTTGTAAATTTTGTAGAATTTTTAATTCTTTAAATTAATTTTAAATTAATAAATAAATTTAATAATTAATTTAAATTCTAATTTAAATCTGCGCAGTCGTACTTTATCTAGATGTTGTAGTTTCGTTTCGTTCTTATTTAAATTAATTTTAAATTAATAAATAAATTTAATAATTAATTTAAATTCTAATTTAAATCTGCGCAGTCGTACTTTATCTAGATGTTGTAGTTTCGTTAAGTTTATATGTTGGTGATACATAGTAATCAAGAAAAATTTTAATAATGAATAACGTCAGTAAATGTGAATTCTTTTTCTGAGAAAAAAGTTTTTTTTACTTTTTTGAAGTATACTTATATACTTATTTATAAGACTCATAAATATTTTGACCATTTTTGGTAATGCTGACACTTCTGATTGTCGAGATAATAACATTTAAACCAATGTGAAAACAATGTAACTTTGACATTTTTAATCTCGATAATTAAAAACAAGATTGATAACCCCTTAATGCACACATTAATTTGAATGAATTTAAAATTATTTTTGATTTGATTGGAAACAATTTAATTTTTTTTTAAATTTATCTACAGGTTCAAATTTTAACCAAATCGGTTAAGTAGATCCTGAGATATTTTGTCCACCAGTTTGAAAAATGTAGTTTTGAGAAAAACGCAAAAGAAGAAACAGTATTGCGTTTGCCTCTTACAACCAAATACTTTTTTAATTTCTATAAATTGTGGAAATAAGTTGAATTTTGAAATGGTTAAATGTTTAAAATATTCTTAAAAGTATAAACAATATATCCAGCCAAAAATAAAAAATTCGATATTTTGAAAATCTCAGGGTGGTGTAACCCCTTAAGGAGTTAAGTTTAAACTTCGCCAAAATTTTCTTCTTTATGCAAATAATATACTGTAAAAATTTCAATACTTCGATTTCCTTCTTAATAACCTTAAGTTTTATTTCCATATTCGACGTGTTCTAATTAGCATTTACACAGATAATTTTGCTATGAATTAACATTAAGGGCCAATCCCACCAGACAAAAAAAAATCGAGTTTTAGACAAAACTTATTATATTACCTAGGTAACACATGCTAACTTTGTTATTTTAATCCAAGTTTTGTCAAAAACTAGATTTTTTTTGTCTGGTGGGATTGGCCCTTAACAGCATTAACATGCTACGAAGTAACATTTTCTCAATTAATTTAATTTTAGATTTTATTTGAAACATTCTTAATAAAGAAATATTAAAAATTTTGCAATAAAATACCAACCCACATCAAAATAATCAATTTTTTCACTCCTAAAACATTTTGATTTGATTTAGATAAATTTAAAAGTTTAGATTTTAGAATGATCGTAGCAATATTTTGATTTTTTTACTACCTTATGCATTTTATTAATAACCTGCATTGCAACAATACTTACCATAGCAACTAGTCTGTAAACGAAACATTCTTTCACTTGACCAAAACGATACATCCTAAAAATACTCTGACTATCAATTGCTGGATTCCAACTAACGTTCATAAGAATCACTCTATTGGCAGCCATCAAATTAATTCCAAGACAACCAACTCGATAAGATAATAAAAACACCCTTAAAAGAAAAATAATTAGAAAATTTGTATAATTATAGAATGTATAGGAGACACAAAAAAGGAAACTAAAAAAGTCTGAGATCGATGAAAATTAGTACACGTCGTCATTAACTTTGCAATGTAAAAAAAATTTTAAATCGATTCACTACACACTTCAACAGTTCTTGCAGTTTTAATTTGACACTTCTTGTTAAAAATCATGAAAATCATATCTATAGTTTTGCTTAAGAGTCTGCTTTTAGGGAAAATCACAAGTTAGAAATCACATTGTTAGAAAGTAAAATACTTGGTTCAATAAAAATCTAAAGCAAAATCTTAAGAAAATCTTATAATGTAAAAATCATCTTATGAAAAACTATACTTTATCGAATATATTAACTTAAGAAATAAAAAATATAAAAAATAAAAGAAACTAAAGTATTTACAAAAATGTTCTGTAGTTATAGCTTGTAAATTGAAGAAAGTTTAAGCAAAATTGTATCACTGTTTACTAAAACTCGTTTACTAACTCGTTCTTGTAAGACACAGTCCTACAAAATTCAACTTTTTTCAGTTTCAAGAATGAGCGGGGGTGATTCTTATAGATTTTTTTGCGCTGAAAACGAATCTGACTTTGAAATTGCTCCAACACGTCAGGTTTTTTGAAATTAATAGACATTTTCATTTGCCCAACTCTCAACAATAAATTATGTATACACTTAAAATGTATTTTTTATTTGAAATACATAATAAAAATACAAAATACAAAAAAAATTGTATTTGAAATAAAAAATAAATATGTAAAATATAAATATTTTACATCGTTTGGGTAGTTTTTAGATGTAAGTCACACTTGAGCTTTCGTGGGACCGAGTATAAATATCTCCTATACATCCTTAAAGATGATGGTCCAAGTAAATTCGAATTTATGTTGGTTGTGAATCACAAACATGAGCTGCTGTTTTATGATTACATTGGTCAAGAATTATATTATTTCTATGTAGTTAGGGAAAAAAGGGATAAATACATATTTTACCAAATACAGTTAGATACATATTTGTATATTACCCCTCATCGTTGACTGACAGAGTTATCAAGACACGCAGCCATATATGTTTTAATGCAATACTAAATTGTCATGACAACTAGATGGCGCTATTTTTCAATGTAAATCCTCATTAACAATTATTAATCTTGCGATCCATTCCGTTAGAACGTGTGGACAGTATAGTGCGCGAAGTGCGTTCGAGTGAGAGGGACATAGAATTTACAATTCTTCCATATGGCTGCGTGTCTTGATAACTCTGTCAGTCAATGCCCTCATTTAGCTTTTTAAGAGGAGAGAATGGTTAGGAAAATGCGGTGCACAAGTGAAGGGAAATCTTAGGAAGTAGGATCTTTTTTTAATACCGATTTTAAAAAGTAAGCTTTAAAAACTTACCTAACACGTTTATTTTTTGGGTTATTAAACGAGTGGCACATTTCCGAGCGTTTAGCTTGCGATACACTTCCGTCCATTCTAAAATAATCTAAATCACGTTTCCATTCTGAAGTGCTAGTCGAATTTTGGTGTAAAAAATATTCAATTGTCTCCAAATCTATCATCGAATTAGAGAAGATTAACCTTAAAAAGTATAAGTATTATTATAATTTTGCCTTTAAAAGAATTACGATAAGCTTACACTTTATCACCGACGGCTTCACATTCTTTAATAATAGCCATCATAACTTTATACTTTGGTCCGTAATCAAGATTATTTTTAAAATCATCGGGACATAAAGGGTTCCACCAATCTGATGGTAAACCACTAACTTCCTGTAAGTCAGGTGAATCTGTTGTCGGACGGTTTGATTTCAAATTTGCCTTTATAGAGGCCTAGAGAAACTTCGTTTATAAAACCAGAAAGTAAACAAAACAAAAATGCATACCTTTTCCTTCATAAGAAGAGCGATTGGATGAGAACAAATAAATTGTAAAAAATGAAAATTATTAAAGATATTATTTTTTTCAGCAACCGAACTCTCCAAATTGTCAATGTATTTGGTATACAGTTTTATTTGCACAGAATGTAGTTCGATAAACAAAACATGATCGTGTCTTTTAGGCAAATACTTCTCCAATTCTGAAATTCCATACCTCTGCAAAAAAAATGATTGAGCAAAATAAAAATTGATTACAACTAAATAACCCTAATTTTTTACCTGTATAACGTAAACGTTCAACAATTTATTTAAAATATGACTTCTCTTTTTCATTTGTTGAATATCTCGTTCCGTTGAGTCATGATACTGTCCATTGTTTATCGGATTCATAAAACGATTGGAATATTCCTTCAGACTTCCCAAATAATTGGGTTTGACAAAATTTACCATATAATAATCTAAAAATTTCATAATTTTTGGAATTATTGAAGGTTTAAAATAATTAAATCTCACATTCTTTCAAATTATTTTGTAGGGGTGTTCCAGTAAGTATAATACGACGTTTGGTTTTTATCGCCATTAAGGCTCGAGTTCTAGCTATTTTACCATTTTTCAATAAGTGACCTTCATCCAAGACGACCAAATCCGGTCCTGGATTCACTAATGCATTGTTAATTCGTTTCTTTATTTGAAAAGAAAACTGTTTTTCTTTAGGTAAAGTCAATTTTTGATAAGCTTCGTAACCCATAATTAAGATACCAGTTTGTTTTTGCCATTTCTTTATCAACTCGACTCTTCTAGTGATATCACATTTGTCACTACAATTGTAAATCAAATGGATAAGTCACAACTGTTATGGAAAACTAATGTTTTCCTTATATAAAAGTAGTTTACCTTATATAAAAAACATGAATGGTTAAGTTATCATTTACACTCTCGAAAGCTTCTCGAAATTCGTCCCTCCAATTGAGAACTACTGATAATGGACATACAATAAGCACATGTTTAGTGTTGGTTACTTCGTGAGCAAACAAAGTATGAATAAGAGTAACAACCTTTAAAAAAATGGGTAAATAAATGTAAATAGAAATGTTAAAAATATATACTTGCCTGAAAAGTTTTACCCAGACCCATCGAATGGGCTAAAATGCATCCCGTACTTTCACTTTTCTTCCCATCATTTACATTTTCATAACAACAATTATACATAAATTGTACCCCGTGCCTTTGATGATCTTTGAGACGTTTATATAAAATTGGATGAACACTAATTATTGGAGTGTGGGTAACTTCATCCACATCAAGAACGAAATTTTCGTTTGTATTACTCAAAACTTTAGCCATCTAGAATTAAAAATGTCATCAAATTATACAACCAATTACAAAATCGCCACTTACAAGTTTCAGTTTATTATTCACGCGTTCCCGACGCAATTTTTCAGCGTCCATTGCCTTTTTTGTTAAAATGCCTAACTCGGATTCGGAACAAATCTGCAAATATATTTTATATTTAGTTATTGTTTGCAGTTCTTTAAATTCAATAAGGAAGAAAATAGCGTTAGCTGGCAGTACAAAAAGAAAGATAATTGGTTTTACAAAATTACAATTGGTAACTTACGCTTCGTATATTTTTTCGTCCTTTAGTCATAGAAAGATTAACTTCTTCTTCACTGTTGGACTCACAATCTGACGAGAAATTTAGATTTATTGGAGATCTTCTTTTGTTTTTATTCTTGAATTCTTTGACGCTAAAAAAATAATAAGATAAAGAGAAAATTTAAGATCAGTTTAATTATCTTACAATTCTATGCTGCTGTCAGAGTCGCTTGAAAATATTTTTATAAAATTTGAAACTTGTTCTCCATCAGATATGCCTTCATTGCTACTTTGTGGATTTGTATCTGATATCTGATTTTCGTTTTGTGGGTCACTGTAACAAGCATATTAAATAAAATAGTATATTGCTTTATTAGTAGCAAATGTTAGACTAATCATGGTAAGCTTGTAGGATTGATAAACAATGAAAGTGGAGAGAGCATAAAATACATTTGCTCCAACCAAAACATATTGTGCAAAATTCTTATAATAATATATTTCAACATTTTTAGTTTTAACCTCTTCGGACCCAAGGTATTAAAAGTATATACCTATCTTTGATAAAATGCCAAAGGTACCAATGTGAGAAATGTTCAATTTTAGACTTATTCAATTGAAGCCATTTTTTGGACTCTTTATAAATGTTCAAAATACGAATGTACCATCTATTTCGAACAACGATAATTTATATGTAGTATGTGCTAATATTTTTTTTAATACAGTACAGTCTAGGTAATCCAAACACACGCTAATCCGACGATCCAGTAATTCGAACAAAGGAAGAAAAACTCAGTAACCTGCACAAATAGTTATAATCCGAACACAACTAATAAAATTTTCGAATTATAGATAAATGTTCGGATTACAAAAGAAAGGATAAGGTGAAAGATATGTATGTAATGCAATACATAAGCACTATAAACTGCTGAAACTACTAACTACAAAACGCTGTCAATAGTTTTAACTTTATTGTTTAAGATGAGCATGTGAAAATGACGTCTAATCTCATACATTTTTTTTTATGATTAATTAAAAGAGGCAATTAAAAAGGAAATGGGTGCGAAGAAACAAATCGTAATTTTGAGATTTGTTAATTTCTAAAATAAAAATTGTTCTATAAATTTCATTTTTTAACTATATCCAGTTATCCAAACTTTCTTTGTAATCCAAATGAGGCCAGGTTTCTATTAGTTCGGATTACCAAGACTGTACTGTAATTATAATTTTTCATAACACTTCAGAGTTTTCAAGTTTTAAAACTTCAAGAATCGGCATGTTTTGAGCTTTGAATATGTACAAAGTTATAAGTGATTTTAAATATATTTTAAATACAGTAGAATCCGTTTAATGTGATCATAGATAATGTTATCCGTCGATTATTGTGATCATTTTGACTGGAAACCGGCCGCTTTAATTAGTTTACATGCAAAAACCACCAGATAATGTGATCAAAAAACCGCTTATTATTATCACTTTCAAGAAATTTCCTACACAATAATCCCTTTTTCTTATATCTTTTTCTGATTTCTCATTGAAATGTTATATATCTTTACAAAACACGTCACTCGATTTAATTTCTATACAAAAAGTAATGAAGTTTCCCGTTTCATGGGGTGTTTCTAATTTTATTTGCTAAATGTGCACTTTGCTTTATGCATTTTAATTTAAGTTTAGTTTATTCTTGTTTCTTGTTAAATTTACCTAATTCTTTTAAAATTCGTGTTTTTCTAAAATTTGCTTATTGTTAACAGTCGGTTAATGTTATCAAAATGTTCTTGGCCCAAAGTGATCACATTAAGCAGATTCTACTGTATAATGATGTAATGTAAACTAAATTGATTCAAAAACACACGATATCCAATGTAAAAATTCCAACTATTATGTCATAAGTCGTCCCAGTTGTTGATTTACAACAGTAAGGTGAAATATATAATTCACATAAGCACTACAAACTGCTGAAACTACTAACTTTACTATAGGTAATGTAAAATGCGAATTGCTGTTTATAAATCTATGGTTGGCACTTAATAGGTCATAAGTCGAGAAACAATGTATACTTATGATCTTTTTAAGGACCGGTTGTATAAAAGAGGGTTGACTCGAGGATTAGTTGAACCTGATTCAAAAATTGATCCAAGATCAACGCCTGTGCGGTTGTATAAAGCAACTTTCAGGTAGAATCAACTAATCCAAGAGGTATTTTAAAAATTACTGTTGGTATTGCTAATAATAATAAAAAGTAGTTTTATGACGAACAGCATGCCATGTAAATGGAAATTTCAAAACTACAAATTTTAGATTTAAAAAAATAAATTTTATTCATAACAATCAAGCAAAGTGATTATTTATTAAGTTTAGTACGTTAATTTTATTGGCGTCGTCAATAAAGTCAAGTAAATCAAAATAAAATTTTATATATTTTATTAAATAAGTTTTCTTCAAATCAATAAAACTACTTTGTTTGAATTATTTTTTTAAGCAAATAAATTTTGTTAAATTTAAATAAAATATTTTTGGTTCAATAAAAGTTTATTTAACCCTTTCAGTCCGGCGTTAGTTACGGAATTTGCTGTACAGCCGGGGTTCTTCGTTTGCCGTTCTAAATGCTAAGGACTGCATTGCATTTTAATCAATAAACTGTTCGGTAGTTTTTGTTAATAGGTACATCCACACCTCATCATGATGCTCTTTTTAATAACTTAGTATAATTAGAAAGTACAATTGATAAAATTAAAATTCTTTATTACCGCAAACAAACCAAAATTTCAGACTTTTTTCAATAACTTGTTAAAAGTTATTTTAGTATACATTTAACTTTCTTTTTTAATAAATTTAATATATTTATCTATCTATACAAACTTTTATTGTCGAGGACTGTTTATAGCGAAAATCTGCTTATAACGATAACAGAAGTTTTTTTAATTTAAATTAATTTGTTTTAGACCAAAAATATTTATTTTTTTAATAAATTTAAAAACATTTTTTAAAAATTTATTTACTTAAAAAGAGTAATTCAAACAAAATAGATTTTTTGATTTAAAGAAAACGTTTTCTGTGTGTATTACAAGCCAACATTACTTCAAAAATCGAAGTTAATCCTTCGAGTTCTGGGGGTAAGAAAAACCGAGAGTTAATCCAGGGATCACGCTTGAAGCAGTGATGCAGTCCTAAACTAAACAGTGACGGGGCGCTACAAAAAAATTTTTAAAAAGGGGAGTGGCCAACATTTTGTTTTTTCATAAAGCGTTTATTAAATGTACAATTAATTTATTTATAATTAGTAATAATTTATTACCGTTGACCTTTTTTATATATTAATATGATATTAAATTGTTGAGTTTGAGGTCTTTTATTCAATTAAATTGACCGACGTTTTTAAAGATTTTTTAATAATTTAATTTTATTGTATAATTTTTTAGCCTTGAAAATGGGTCATATTTAAAAAAAGACTCGAAACGTCGGTCAAGTTAATCGAATAAAAGAGCTCAAACTCAACAATTTTATATCATATTAATTTATTTATCTATTTACAACAACAAAATACAATAAGAAAAAATAATTAATTAACAATTAATTTAGAATAACGACCACAGTTCTTCTTTTCCTTGACTATGGCTCGTTGAATACTCGTGATTGACATGACGAGACTGGTTATTATCTTCAGCACTTCTGTGTCGAAGCAACCACGTTTTCACGTACGGTATTGCGTCCCATTGTTGAAGTGGAGGACCATTAAGCTTAATGAACATTGAGGATGACACATGTTTTATTAAAAGTTTTGTGCGCAATGAAGTAATGATTAAATTCATTGCACTAAAACCTCGTTCGCATTCACTGCTGCTACAAGGAATTATTTTTAGGATATCCATGAGTGGTGTAAGATATGCAGGAGTAATTTTTCCACCTGATTGAAAAAAATCTCTGAAGCCACTGATCACTAAACGCTCATCACCAATGTTAAAACGAGTGCACATATTTCTTATTTCTTCTTCTCCGTATCTTGACAGTGCTTGGTTATCATCAGTATCTACATCTTCGGGCCAGGTGTCAGGATTTAAAATTGAAAAATCTTTTAGTATCATATTATACTTAGACCTCTCCATCTCAAATTCATCATTATTTCTTGATCTTTTAGATGCAGTCAATGTGAAACAACGAGATTCCAAATTGTTTCTAATGCTAGCAATAAACTGCTCTCTATTTATAGAAACAATTTTTCTATTATTCCTTAGCTCTATCCCTTTAAAACTCATATTTTCTGCAGATCTAATGCTTTCTTGTTCCTTACATCCAGGTTTATCTCTCATACTTCCTATAACTCTAATAGTTCTTCTGATTAATCTATCGGCTCTGACGATAGTACATAATCTTTCCTGGAGCTGCAAAGACAGAGCGGATAATTCTTCTAAAACATCATAAATCAGGGCCAAAACTTTTAGAAATTCGATAGATTCCATTCTTTCAAAAAGACCTCTGTATTTATTGCGATCTGTACTTCTCCTAGAGGTGTCATTGGCGGCTTCTTTAAAATGTTTCACTAATGCAGTATAAGCATTCTAAACTGATTTCACTGTCCGAAAACTACTAGAAACCCAACGAACATCTAATAATCTACCAATTTTATTTAATTGGATTCCCAAATCTGTGGCTATGGTTTTTAATTCATTTGAATTTTTCGGAGACTGACTATATAAAGCGTATAAAGTGTCCATGAAAGATTTGAAATGATTAACAGCATTTATATCACTAATACTGTCATCCACGGCCAATTCTAAACGATGGTTTAAGCAGTGCCAGATAATAAGGTCCGGATTTTGTAATCTGTCTTTTAACAATTTGGAAACACCTGAATTTTTCCCTAGCATTGTACTAGCACCATCTGAAGTAAAACATATTAAGTTATTTTGTAAAAATTCTTCATTGAGGCCATATGACGAAAAACAATCCAGGAGTGCTTCCAAAATAACTGGTGCAGATTGTGTTTTTAGAGATATTAAGTCAAGAAATATAAGTTCTTCCGTTTTTTTAACGCACGTTTGAATATAAATAATTAGAACTGATTCTTTACCTAATGTAGTCGACTCATCAATTAAAACTGAGAATTTTCTGTTTTCTTCAATTAAATTAGCTGTTAATTTTTTTCTAAATTCTGCGGCTATGTGCATTGTTATTTCAGTACCACTAATACGAGAATGTAACGTGATTCCTAAATCGACTCTATTTTTCATTTGCAGTTCAATTAAGCTCTCGTAATCCGTAAAGGGCCTGTCATTTTTTACAGTGTAATACGCCGTGTGAAAAAGTTTCTCAGTTTTTTCAATATAAGCTTCCTTTTGTTTAATATTAATTTTTTCCAACGTTGTATTTTCAGCCTCCTCTAGAATTTTGAAAGCAATTTGATGAGCTTTTGATAACTGATGTCTAGAAATTTTAGTGCGCAACGATTTTAATTTTTGAATTCTGTCAGAACCATTAAAAGTGACTAAGCAATTAATCCACTCTGGACTTAATGAAACACCTTGGATTTTATATGAGCCTAATGTCTGCACTTTAGAACAATAGTTGCATCCCAAAAAACTATTTTTTGTTATTAACCATGCATATTTCTGTTTTCGTTCCAACCATTGGCTTTCAGACCAAACATTCCAAATACCAGTTGATTCTTTATTCGCTACTTTTTCGACACTTAAAAGTTCATTACTAGGGACATTTTCGTTCGGTTTCGATAACGACGATGGAATAGATATAATATTATTTTCATTTTTGCTGGCCTTTTCTGTTTTTTCACATATTTTGATAGATGGTGTTGAAGCCTCACCACTGTCTACTCTCGGAATTTTTGATGGAATCGATGAAAAAAAACTTGTAATTTTTCCTTCTGCAGTTCTCTTCATTGTTAAACGTAAAATAAAAAATTCGACCAGAAACCTAATTTAAAAAAATCAACATTTTACTTCCAGAAAATAAAATATGTAAGTAAATACTAATAATAATACGATTCTACGAACAACACAGAAATAAAACTTGATTTAAAAATTTTAAAAATTAAACTATAAAGCTCTATTAGGCACATGATCATTATTTTTATAAAACATTTTTAAATTTTGGTAATTTCGTCAATACTATTTTGATCAAAATAATGATCGTGTGTCTACAGCATAATTGAAATTGATTCATTTATATTATAATTAAATTTTATATTGTCGACCTAATAATAAAATTTGTTTTATTAGAATCTACGTTTAAACAGTTCGTAAGTTTTATCAAATTAAATTAACTCATATTTACCTGTTATTATAGCTGATATTAAAATAATTGAAGAATAAAAAGTCTTAACAGTATTTTTTTTATATATTGTAAAAAAATGCAGCACTCAATTTTCAATTCACCCACTAGCACTAACATCTACGTAAACACTAAAAATGTAGTACTTACTTTTTAAATAAAACTAACTTGAACCAAACATTAGAACAGGAAATAATTGTCACCTAAATCATAAATCAATCATTGACATTTTATTACAACTATGGGTTCAAAAAAAATGTACCAAATACTTTAGTTTAGAGCATATTGTTTAGCAAGAAAAATGTCAAGGCATTATTAACCCTCCAGTCAAAGGGTAGAATAAATAGGAACCATATAATATAAAGATTGACAGACTTCACCCCCGCTGACTAAGGCTAATAAACAGTTTGTCACTTTACTACTTAAAAGTGTACAATAAATAAAAATTGGGCCGGGCCCTTCACTTGTTGTAAAATCAAAAGAAAAGAAAAGAAGACGTAATTTATAGTTAGCCGGAAATAAAGTGCAGACAAATTTGTCAAACATCTGGTTGTGCAAGTTCTGGGATTCAGGATAAACAAAATTTAATACCTAATACAAATCTTACATTTAAAATTGTGCAAATTTTGTTTAAAATATTTTTATTAAGCGGGGCGGCGCCCTGCCATGAAAAAAAGTAGCGGGGCGCCGCCCCGCTGCGCCCTGCCCCCATTACACCACTGGCTTGAACCTGCTTCATACAACACACACAGTACCGGATTACCCATAAGGCAGAAAAGGCGGCTGCCTAAAGGCCCCGTGAAAACGGAGAAAACTTTTTTTAATTATAAATTTCATATCTTTGTTTTTATCTTTTTATACCGATTCAGCGTCTAGAATATATAAAAATATTAATTAATTAATTAATTTTTTGTGTAAATGAATAAGTTTTAGCGAATTAGTTTAATAAACATTGTTTTATTTTTTAAAAATTAGTTGCTTATTATTGAAACTGTTTATTTTAATTATTGATTAGTAAAATTAAAGACATATTATGCAAGTAATAATTTTCTAGAGGGCCCCAAAAATTGAACTGCCTAGGGGCCCACAAATGTTTAATCCGGCACTAAACACACATTTACTTACTTTGATCCTGGAGTTAATTCTTTAACATTCTTTAAATTTAATAAAAAATTTAACAATTTTTTAAATTATTAAAAACAAAAAAGTGTCGAACAAAATTTTTCAGAAACGTAATAACAAAATCAAAATTTTTCGGTATAAAAAAAAAACTGCAGACTTGGCAAATTGTAAGTTTTAAAGTTAGAGGTTTTCATTATAACTACAATAATATAATGTACGTGTAAAAATCTTAATTATTTCAGATTTTGAATTGAATTTCAATGTAATTATTTTTTGAAGAATTTTGAAGTTTTAATTTTGCTTATAACACAAAAACGGTACGTTTCTGAAAAATTTAGTTTGACATGTTTTTGTTTGTAATGATTAGTACTACATAATCTAGGCAAAATCTTGGGTAAAATTGACTATCTATTTTAGCTCATAAAGGTAAGGGTAAGGTAACTTACACTCTTTTTCTTTTTCTTCTGACTTGGTCCACAGAATTTACGCTTTTGTCATCATCACTATCCGAATCTTCACTAATTTTACCCCTCAATAAAGGATCATTACGCCATTTAGGCCTTTTGGATTTCGTAGGTTTCTAAACACATTGATTCATTAGTAAAATACTTACAAAAAATACTGCAACTTAGTTAATATCAGTATTCTAAAATTAAATGAAGTTATCCTTGAAGAAACATATTCCCCTCATTCTCAAGTTTTCTTTGACATAGTTCTATTAGTCTAGAGCTCGTTACACCCGTTTTGCACGGCGGTACCGTTGGGATAGGTAAATAAAAAAATTTTTATACATGAGGTACTGCGCATAGAACAAAAGTAAAGCGCAACGGTCAGCAATCAGTGTGAGTGAGAGCATTTATCAGCAGTTACCAATAAATGCTCACTCTGACAAAAGCTAACTTTAGGTGTTCATTTTACTTTACTAATTTAAAATAATAAATTTCAAATTTTTAGTTTATAAAATTTGAGATAAATTTTTTTTTTCACTAAACCCCTGCCAAATTAAAGTTTCATGTGACTATTAAATAGTCACAATAGTAGATAAATTTTATCAACCAACCAGAATAGCTTTTTGCAAGTAAAAACCGAGTATACACGAAATATAACTAATCATAATCATAACTAAGTTAATCATAACTACAAAATGCTTTGGTGTAACGCTTTGAAGTTAATGTTGGTTAAATTCATTTATTCATGATTACTTAACCAACAATTTAATCAGAGTTGGTGAAACCGGCCCTAAGTGTCTTACAAAATAAGAGTTCTTAAGAGGAAATAATAAACTTACCACTTCAGGTTCTTCTTTTAATGGTTCATTTTCTTTATTTTCATCCTGATTCAATTTCTTATTTTTTTTCGACTTGATTACATTTTCTTCATCACTATCTTTAATTAAATCACTATCAAAATCAGATTCTACTGTTAAAAGATTTGTTTGCTCTTGTTCTTCCACAGGTTCGATACAATCATACTCCATAGGAATTTCCACGTGATTTTCTTCCACAGGTAAATCTGTTTTATTGTTTTCATCTAGTGAAAACGATAATGACATAGTAGAATCAGAATCATCATCTTTTTCATTTACTTTCGATTTTTTCAAGTCAGATGTAACAACTTCTTCGTTACTACTTTGAGATTTTCTTTTCCGCTTTACTCCTATAGAATTTAAATTTGACAGTCTATAATAGAAAATAAATAAATTAGAAAATTAAAATTAAAATTGAAAAAGTTACCCTTCAATTTCCCGTTCTTCCTTATCATTTGATGAATGTGAGTTTTCACTATGCTCTGCATTATAACTATTTTGGTATTTCGTTATTGTAGTCTCTATTCTATTCAATACAATTGTACATGTTGCTAGAGTCGATTGGTCATTTGTGTTACCGTTTGGTTTTGAGTTTTCAGAATGCTTATTTAAATCAATTTGTTCGTCATCAGATGGAAGATTTGGTAAAGTTGTCGTAATGTGTCCAACAGTTCTTAATTCATCTGGTGTTGAGTATGCAGAATCTTTTTCACTGTTATAAAACGTTCGGTATAGAAAAACATATTATATGAAAAAAATAGAAATATTTTATGGGTCAATCCATTTTAAGTTTTCAAAATTTGACGTATTGTAATTTTAATTGTTGATTTAAGGATTATTCTTAATAGATGTGATCTTCAACTCAATCAAGAGCAATAACATGCTTAGCATGCAATCGGATAGAACCAGCACTGTAAGGGACTTCCGAAAATCATTCAGGGTGATAATACCTGAGAGGGGCAAGGAAAAAACCATACAAGAGCTGGGCAACCGATATGATACCATCTGGTACACAGATGGATCTAAGACAGAGATAAGCACTGGAGCAGGTATGTGGGGAAGAGGAACGGGAGATGCCTTTGGCATTAACCTGGGCCGTCACGCCACAGTGTTCCAGGCAGAAGTAATTGCAATTCTGGCTTGTGTTGCTGAAATGGTGCGGAGGAACTACAATGGTAGACGAATCTGCATCATGACAGATAGCCAAGCAGCTCTGAAGGCTTTGGAGGGAATAGAAATTCACTCCAAGGTCGTTAAACAATGCCGTGATGAACTTGTGAAACTGGCGATCTGCAACAGCATTTCGCTTATGTGGATTCCGGGACACCGAGGCATCAGGGGAAATGAAGAGGCTGATCGCCTGGCCAAAGTGGCTGCCAATACAATCATGATAGGTCCTGAGCCCACCTGCGGGATTGCATATGCGACCGCGAAGGAGGGGATCAGGGACATGTTATGGAAACAACACCTTGAGCACTGGGAGGGCCTTCCTGGACTGAGGCAATCGCGGATGTTCATTGGGGGCCCCTCCAGAGAGTCCAAGAGCAAAAATATAATCCAACTGAGCAGGAAACAGTTGAGAAAGATAGTAGGACTTTTTACAGGACACTGCTGTCTTAAGAGACACCTCAATACAATGGGGTTGATTGAAGATCCTACTTGTAGGATGTGTGGTGAAGAGGATGAAACCCCTCACCATATCTTATGTGAATGCCCAGCTCTAGCTGGGAGTAGGCTACGCTACCTTGGCCTTACATACCCGAGGGCCGAGGATATAGCTAAAGCACCCTACAACTGCTTACTCAACTTTGTTGAGGAGACGCAGTTGTTGGAGTAAAACGTGGAACGAGGGGCACAATAAGCTTAAGCTTCAGTGCAGTGGGGTCAGAACCACAACCCGTTTGAAATAATAATAATAATAGATGTGATATTTTATAAATTTGCTTCTCTTGTAATTGTGATATTTATATTTGTGATACTGCCTTATTGGTAAATATGTGGGAAAGTAATGAGCTGCTTGTATTGTAAATGATTGTTTTCTAGATCCTGAAGAAGAAGACAAAATATATCTTCGAAATGTTGATAAATAAGTATAATTTTATTTACACCCTTGTCCAATATTCCCAACTACTAGAATAGATGATATGATTTGAAAAAAATATTACCTTAACGAGTTGAGATTTTCTTCATCTGATTCCGATACCTCAAAATCATCATACTGCTTGAACATTTCTACATATCGATCATCAATTTCTTTTCTGCTACATAATCCTACAGCGAATAAAAAGTTAGTTTTAGTTGTATTTGAAGTATCTACGAAGTAAGACAGTTTAGTGGCAATCGTTATTTTCAAAATTACAAGATAAACCGACCTGGACTAGATTTTTCTTCATTATCTTGATTATCACTGTGTTCGCTATTTGAACAATTATTTGAAATTGCACTTTCATGTTCTTCTGAAGCAGGATGATTATCACTACCATCGACATCGTGTTTTGAATTTTCTTCTTGTATTTTTAGGATATCTGTATCATTTGGTAATGAAGTTTTAGTCAGAAGATTTGATGATAATGAAGTTGTAGCAGTAGATGAATTTTTATTTGCTTCATGAATAATCACATCATTTTTATCACTTAAAAGAAGCTCACCTGAAATAAACATAATAAGTACATAATTATTAAGTTGCACTTTCATTAAGATGGATCAGATGTAACAAAAATAAAAATTACAAATTTTAAAAACCCCTGACTGTAAAAGCACTCTACTTTAAAAACTACTGTTCCCCTTAAAAAGGAAGAAATAATTCTTTCTTCTTCACTCAACAACATAAACTCTCGGACACTTAACTCGAAAAATTAACTTATTATCCTCCGACGCCCCCCGCCACTACAAAATTTCAACATTAATTTTGAAGTCAGGGGAAACTGAGAATTTTTAATACGGAATTTACAAACAGGTTTCGTAAGTGGAACAAATCTCCGTTTCCCCTGACTTCAAAATTAATGTTTAAATTTTGTAGTGGGGGGGGGGGGCGGAGGATGATAAGTTAATTTTTCTAGTTAAGTGTTCGAGAGTTTATGTTTTTGAGTGAAGAAGAAAGAATTATTTCTTCCTTTTTAAGGGGAACAGTAGTTTTTAAAGTAGAGTGCTTTTACAGTCAGGGATTTTTAAAATTTTTAATTTTTATTTTATTTCACTCTTTTTGGAGTACATTTTGTCAAAATGAATAAAGAAATCGAATATATGTTTTAAACCGCTTTCGTGATCCAGTCAGACGATGTGGTAGGCGCGAATTGTTAGCCAATGATATGAATTTGGCCCTAAATAGTCTAACAAATATAGAGAACGGGGGGGGGGGGTCGCAGGATAGAGATGGTTTTCTGCGATAAATTTTTTTCTCGTGAGTGAAAATTGTATTTGACTAGCCAGGAACCCTCTCCT
The DNA here is from genome assembly GCA_958510845.1 of Cantharis nigra. Classification (NCBI taxonomy): domain Eukaryota; kingdom Metazoa; phylum Arthropoda; class Insecta; order Coleoptera; family Cantharidae; genus Cantharis; species Cantharis nigra. Next base: position 37,263,493 of record OY294028.1, on the reverse strand, counting down.
GATCTTTACAAACATGCTTTCAAAAATTAAATTTACGTCGCTACCTGTAACCGTTCGGGAGATATGGTGACACAAATATATAAATATATAAACAAAAAGATTGTACATAGTAACTTCATATTATACCCTGTGTTTTTGAAAAACAGTCAGGGGTAAAAAGACAAGACCTGGACTGATTGAAGAACGATATTTTATTTTTGAAATAACGATATTTCAATAGTTATCGATATTCCGATAGTTATCAATATTTTTAATTTATGTTAATGTCTTATGTTTTCTGAACTTCCCATTGGTCAATTTTGGGTTCGACTGATTTCTTTATTAAAAAAAAAAAAGTTGGGGTTCCCTGTATTCGCGTGCAGGATGACCTCAAAATGATAATGTTTATGTTGTTCGAGAGTTGTCTCCTTGTTCCATTGGATCGGTTGCTATCCAAACTATTGAAATACCGATAACTAGAGTATGGACAAGTCTGTACTCTACCGATAACTATCCAATAACCAATCCAATGGAACAGTACATAACGAAGAACCTTCTAAACAAACTGATCTATCGTTTAAAAAAATTGCATCAAGATTCGACCTTCTGTTGAAGCGTTATGTAGGCAAACAAACAAACATGTCAACATTTTTTTTAGAAAATTGAATTGTTCTAATAATATTATCTAAAATAACAGTTGCTACAATAATTGCTTCAACAGTTTCGATATTAACTTTTATGCCATTCGATAAAATAGGAAAACGCCGTTTTAAAACTCCAAAATATTCTTGCTTGTTCTAATTTGTGATTCATTAAATAATTGTTCGAGATGAGTTACAGAATTTCGCAGCAGTGTTATGAGATCTGGCTTAATAGGATATTAGGATATCCGGAGTCACCTAATATAATATAACTTTTCAAATCATCTCTTTCAAACCTGGCTCCCATGTTTGAATTTTTGAAAATTGTTGAATCATGAGCGGGGCCAAGCCACCTACGAACTATATCTCTAATAATTAAATTCGCATCACACACAGCTTAACAATTTAAAGAAAAGTAATCTTTTCTATTCCTGTAGATTACTGCTTCAATACATACATATTCTACTGTGCTTAGAAATAATAGTTTGTAATTATTATGGTTTGTTTCTTCGCAACCATTTTCTTTTCGCATGCCCTTCTTATACAAATGTTAAAACTATCGACAGCTTTTTGTAGTTAATAGTTTCAGCAGTTTGTAGTGCTTATGTATTGCATTACATCTTATCTTTCACCTTTTCCTTTCTTTTGTAATCCGAATATTTATCTATAATTCGAAAATTTTATTAGTTGTGTTCGGATTATAACTATTTGTGCAGGTTACTGAGGTTTACTTCTTTTGTTCAGATTACTGGATGGTCGGATTAGCGTGTGTTCGGATTACCGTACTAGCAATAAAGGCTCATACACAATTAGTCTGTAACAGTAACGAGAACGGGAACAGTAAAAAGATAAAATACATGTATTCGGGTAGCTCTATTCACAATTAGCGGGAACGGGAACAGAAACGATTTAACTTTTATTGCTATGGTTATACGCATGCGTAAACTGTCAAAAGTCAAAACTGTCAAAAGTTTAGCCAATGAAATATCCTTATATAGCTACCATTACTGTTCTCGTTTTGGTTTATTGTAAACCGACGATTCATTTCGTTCCCGTTCTCGTTACTGTTTTAGACTAATTGTGTATGAGCCTTAACAAACCGCAATTTGACAACAAAAAGTAAAGTAAAAGTGTAAAAGTTTAGATAACTGATGCTTAAACAGTCGATTTTGTATGATGCCGTAATCCTATAGTTAAGCATCGCTTAACATTAAACAGTAACTGAAATACTCAAAATACTTTAGGTTAAATATATCGCTTATAAAATCAGACAATTAATGCTAAATTTCAATAATTTTAGCCATAATACAATTAATACAGTTTATTATATTAAAATTTTAATTATATTTTTATTATTATATCGTTAATCAACTTAATTAGGCAAGTATCTTTTCTTCGCTATTTATGCAGTTGGTCACTTTTGCTTGTATGCCGACGATAACAAACAAAAAAAAATTTCATTTTTATTTAATAGACAGACCACGTAAGTCCTAACGTCACAAGTCGCGCGCGCCTTTTAAAAACGTTTCCAAACAAAACTTATCTACATACAAATTCCCATAAGAGAATTTGTTAATGCTTTTTTTATACTGGAATTACTTAAATAATGGTTTTAGTATATACAGGGTGACCGGTCGACCATCTGAATGACTATATTCTCACATCTAAAAAATATTAAAACCTGGTAGTGACATCTATTAAAAAGTTGTTTTACCGGTTTTATAATGCCAACTATTAAATTGGAGTTCGCGTATTACAAGAATTAGCACCGTTACAAGTATTAGCACTGTGCATCAGTAAACTGTCAAAAGTCAAAACTGTCAAAAGTTTAGCCAATGAAATATCTTTATATAATATATAGCTATCGTTACTGTTCCCGTTCTGGTTTATTGTGAACCGACGATTCATTTCGTTCCCGTTCCCGTTACTGTTTCAGACTAATTGTGTATGAGCCTTTAACCAAATTTATTGTAATCTGTCAAAGCAACTTGTTGGAAATTATTGGTTATCAAAAAAAAACAATTGCAATAAAATTCAATCAAAGCAAATAAAATTATTTTTAATATCTCTTTTATGCATTTTATTGGTGAGTTTTTAATAGTAATTAAAAAACAAAATATCAAGTGTTAGGTATCTTTAGAAGCAGAATAAAAATTTCATTCTTATCCGTTGTGATGGGAAGCAGAAATTAAAGAAAAATTAATTTCCTATGTTCAGATGGTCAACCAGTCACCCAGTATAGTCATAAACAAGAGACGAAAACCTTCACCAAGTCCTATTGAGTAAGTGCAAAGTTTGGATGAAATCAGTCAAAGGGTCTAAGAGACGAACAAACAAACAAACTTTCAATTTTATAAATATATAAAATATATATAAATATAATATGAATTATATGAATATTTCACAATATTAATAATATAGTATTTAATTTTTGGTTGGAGAAAAAGTAGTATGTCTCATTTGGATTAAAAGTGTATTTGTTTGGCGAGCAATAATTGGATCCGCTAGAGATCTGCAAATGCAAAAATTGAGTGTCAAAGAAACTTTTACTTTTAATCTGAGTAAAACAATATACTATTTTCAGCTGAATAGTATAGTTTGCAAAGCTAATGTGAATACAAATAATAATAATTCATAGATTTCCTGTTTATAAATATAATCCGTTCCATTCGTGAACATTGCTAAGTATAAAATTGATCTTCACTGTTTGCTCTGTTAAAAAAATAAATTTCATTCAATGTTATGATAACTTACCATCAGCTGTTGGTTCGGAGTTACTATTATCAATTTTTTCATCTGCACAACCCACAGATTTCTTCAAAAGTTCCCCATTATCTTCAATATTAAGTTTAACTGTCTCCTGAGAAAACAAACTTATCGCTTCACTGTTACAATCGCCATGAGAAGATTTATTTAAATTTTCTGTGCCATTAATAATAATTTCTAAATAAGCAAATAAATTTGTATCAAATAATATCAAAATTATTACATGTTATTTACCAGAATTAGATGATGATTCTTCTTCTGTATCCTCTTTTTCATCGGTATTGCTAACTTGTGCATTATTTACCGTATTAGAAACCAGGCTAAGTTTATTTTTGTGTTTCTGTTTTCTAATTTTATTTTCCTTCTTACCACAACTTAAAGCATTAGTGGTCCCGCTCGTCACCTCGGGTTCTTGTGATAAATCTTCATTTGAACTTTCAAGTTTTTTTTTCATATTAACAATCTCTGCATTAAAAACTTGACACATTTCACTTACAGACAACATTAACTGATTTTGGTAATTTAAAGCTTCTAAAATAATGGGTAAGGTGGTGTCCTGTAACTTAAATACAGTCATGTGAGAAGTTGATCGTGTTATAAGTTGAAAACCCATTTCAGAGAGTTGTGTAGACTTATCAATCAACGCTTGACGTATTTCAGTGAGATCTGTGTCGTTGTTAGTCATATTTTTGCAGTTACTTAACTGTTCATTTACACTATTATGGAAACATTCATTATTTGATAGCCTAGAAAAAGAAATTATTAATATATTTAGTTAAATCATTTTTTACTTCTTACCAATTCAAAACCTTTTTGCAAGAATCCCTTCGATTACTTAACAGTAGTGGATCACATACAAAACACAGCCACTGTTTCTTTCTTAAAATTATCTTTAATTTATCTTCTTCAAAATTCTGTTCAAGACATTTCTAAAAAATATAGATAATTTTAATTTAATAAGAAAACATTTTCAAGCTGCAGTGAAGGTGTGGTAAGAAATGATTTGCTAACCACCATTACTTATGTCTGTACTTTAATGCCCGTACTAATAGTCACGGATCAATTCTCGGATCAATCTTGGATCCGTCGATCCTAGATCGTACAAACGATCCTAGCGTAACAAATAGTCCCGGCTTCGAGTAGGATCGGTGAATCTCTTATTTGATCTTAGATTTGGTAATATATTTAGTAATATTTGGTGATATTCAAATTGCACGTGGTAATAACTCTTATAACGAAAAAAGTTATTACCATTATAGGTTATAAAATAAGATTTGTACGAAGGCGTCCTGAAGCCACAAAGTAAACAAATAAATTTTAAGTGTCTTGCAACTGTCAATTTACACTTTGAAGTCGCAATTAACGCATGCGCAATCGTAGTTAAAGTACGATTAAATTATTCAAGTATCTGATAAGTCCGATTGCGCAGGCGTTAATTGCGACTTCTACGTGTAAATTGATAGCTTAAAATTTATTTTTTACTTTGTGGCCTCAGGACGCTTTCGTAGATTTGTGAACTTACGGCAACCGCAATATTTTCAGTTACGACAGGAATGTCTAAAATGTAATAAGTAACTATTATTCTTTGCTATTATTTATATGTAAATTTCACAAATAATATTTATTTTTAATGAATAAAGAAAAATAGAAAACGTTATTTTTAGGTGGCAAACTTTATTTTCATGAGGTGGTTAAACACTTGGACAACATAAATCTCGTATGCGCCAACGATGATCCGAGAATTAATCTTGGTTGAAGCAGGATTGTTGAAAAAGGTTCAATATTGATTTCGGATCGTGTCGGATCTAGCATTTTTGAGCAATCCGAGAATTAATCCGTGATCTCGGATTGATCCTCGACTATTAGTATGGACATAAGTCTATACTTCGCTTCCTCTCATACTTGAGAAAGATTTAAGATAAAAGCATATTTGCAAATAAATATGACCAAAATTCTTGCAGAAATTGAAAGACAATATGAATCCACTACAGACTAGTGATTCCAAACAGTACCACTTTTTCGAGTGTTAATACATATACTGCTGTGTAATTTGGTGGGTCGTTTGGGATCATCAGTCTATAAATGGTTAAAATTAAGCGATTAAACTCGAGTCCAGTCATTGGAGACGAAATTAAGCTAAAACCCAGCAAAAACTGCAAACCAGGTGAATATTTTTTTATAAATTTAATAATTAATTTAAATATTTTACACGTCATGAAAACAGCACATTATGTAATATTTCCCACTCCGTGAAAGGAATGAAAAGTTACTAATTACTAGAGTCCGGATTTGTAGCTAAAATGCTTTTAAAATTTTAAAATTCAAAGCAGCTCAAAAATTTTAAATAATCTAAACGATTTATCAAAAAAAAAAGACCATTTGGCACCATATTTTATACGCTTTTTTGGGTTTTTGTGCTTTTTTTCGAATTTTTATGCATTTTGTGCTTTTTTTTAAATTATCATATTTTCAGTGTTTTTTTATTTAAATTCATTTGCAAATGTAAAATTTTTTTACCGATTTTAACAAGATGGGGGACGTGGTTGAATGCTGGTTTGTATATATGTGTCAAAGCATCAAGAATTTTTGTGACATTTAGGATTTGTAAGCGATATTATAAAAGGTTAGAAAAGCAGCCTTTAACTGAATCGCTTGATTTAATAGAAAATTTTTATTAAAAACACCACGTCTGACGTTACAGCTCAGGTTGGAATTGCCATTAAAAAACACTGAATGAGGTTTTTAAAAAAAAACAATATTTGGCGAAATAATTCTAAATTTGGAAAATAATCCCTCGGTTGTAGCAAAATTCAAGTTTGCATCAATCACTCGTGTCGACGTTGAAAGAAGTTTAAAATTTTTTTTAAGGAATGGTTTTACTTCAGAACATTTGCAACAATTTTTAATAATCAATTGTTTTAAAATTCAAATTAATGCTTTTGATAACCAGTAAAATTTGTGCTTTTTTGTTAAATTGATGCTTTTTTTTTATTAAATTGATGCATTATTTAGTAATATTTGATGCTTTTTTAAGCACTTTTTTATTCGGACTCTACTAATTACGGTACCCCCCCCCCCTCCCGCCAAAAACACTTTAATGTCATAGATCTTATTTTTGTAAATTTTGTAGAATTTTTAATGCAAATCTAGTTTACGAAATCTACGCAGTCGTACTTTATGTAAATGTCGTAGTTTCGTTACATTTATATACGTTGGCGATACATAGTAACAAAAAAAATTTGACTAACGTCAGTAAATGTGAATTAGAATTATAGTTAAATAATCTACCTCAAAACTTCAAAATAAACTACAAATACAAGTATAGGTACGAAATAATTTACGAAACATTACGAAACACATACATACATACAGTAGCGCTACAAGGCTACAACCCAGAGTGGGTTTTGGCTAACCATTTCGTTTTATGAAGAGTTTTTAAGGCAGATTACCTCGATGGTTTGGCATTGCCCGCCGAGGGAGGACGGTTAGAATCTTAGAATAAAGTTCTTGCTCTACTCGGGCTCGAACCAGGATTCTCTGCTTAGAGCTTGTGCCAAGTAGAAATAGAACCAACAATCATGGTTTTTCAGCAATAACTTTTTTGATTTTCGAGATACAGCAAAAATTGTAATATACAAATTTAAAGAACTAATAAAATTCTTTAAGTTTGTATATTACAAATTTTGCTATATCTCAAAAATCTAGAAAGTTATTGCTGAAAAACGGTGATTATCGGTTCTATTTCTACTTGGCACGAGCTCTAGTATAGCCAACGCACTTAGGCATCAGACCGTAACCTTCCTCTTACAAAACACAAGTCTACAAAAATTAAAAGTACGACAACTATGAACATTACGAAGTGAAATTAAACCCTTTAATATCCCTGAATTTGTATGAAACAAAACAAACCTTCTGTTTTGTCTTTATTGATTACACCGATCTCTGGCCCACCAAAGTGTCTTGCAAGAAAAGGTCAAAGTGTCTTTTTCTAGAGTGGTTATATTAACCCTGCGGCAGTCGTGTCGGGGAACAGTGGTCCGCACTGTTGATAAAATTTGAAATTGTTTACATATTCATCATTATATCAAAAAAGATGCGTGTAGGTGGTATGCTTTCCTGCCACAAGTTTGGTTCTCACAAGAACAGAAGAACCACAATTATTTGCGGTTCTTGTAAATAAATTATCGCTCACGTTCAATGGTGATTAGAAAGGTGATTTGGTCGGGGTAATTTAATCCCCAGGGTAAATTGAATCCCGGTAATTTCACTCCTCGGAAATTAGAGATCGCCTGGTAAATTAATCCCCAGTAATGTGCCCTCCGATAATTTCACCTAACAGTTCTGCAGATATTGCAAAACTAGATTTTAGAGTGGATCCGAGATTTACTGTGGTTGCGTTTATCAAAACAGACCCTTCACACCCTCTGCTCCAAACCGTTTTGACAAACGCTGTCCTTGTAGTTAACAGCCCCGGGAGGGAGTTGTTCAAAATTAAAGATTTTGCCCGAGAACAGCCCGGGGCTGTATATCCGAGTATGGCACGAGAAGGACAGGGTACGCCAAAAAATTAGTTTTTTCCCAAAAATTGGATTTTTTTTCTGAAAATTTTTCAATTTTAAAACATTTTTACTGTTTATTTCATTTTTTCACCCATTCATGTGCATCATCAAGGCTGATCTCGGAAAGAATCTCGTTCACACATTCATGCGCAATCATATCGAGTGCAATACTCACTTGAAATATCCAGGGGATCGAATTACCAGGGGTGAAATTAATTACCAGCTACGGGTGAGTAGCTCTAAAAAAATAGAGTCTGTACTAATTGATCAAACGGGTACATATAGTTTAGTATTTTTAAGAGTCGATCTTTAATAGTTTCTTACCAAAATTGATGGAATATTTGAAATGCAAATAAAATACTCACTTTACAATATACAGCCAAACAGTTGATACATTTCACTATCGTTTCCTCCGATATTTTGCACCAAGAACATAAAATGTCATTGTCTGTCATATTGAAATTATTAAAACAATTTTGGCATATGAGTATTTTTAACAGCGGATGCTCTTGGACTTGCTTCTCCAATAATAAATTAAAATTCAAAGCAGTTGCACAAATACCACATGTTGGAAGATCTGTAAAAACTTAGTATAATATAATAATCGTTTTCCACTACTAATCATATAGGCTATCATTATAACTTAGTCAAGTCGCACGTGAAATGACGCATTTTAAACAAGTGATAAATAATTTGTTCATTATATACTACTAGTAAATAATGAACATATTGATATTTTTCTATAGTTTAGCGACTATTTATAAAGACTGTTCAGTTTACTAAGCGGACACACATTTTTAAGTATAACTTTTTTATTTCTCAATAGAATGTTATAATATTTAATAAGAGTGAAGATTATAACTTGTTAAACAGATTTTTCTTAGAAAATCATAGTTTGGTTCACCTTTGGCAGAAATATCGAACTTTTAAGCAGACGCGTTCCATGAGCTCTCGCACAAGCTTTTCATATTTTGCTGTTAATTTGCGACTAGCTCGCTCTACATTTTAAAAATTTTTTGCTAGTTTTAGTTTCCTATCCATCCTTTTTTAAGTGTTACTCAAAATTATAGCCCAGTATCTCTCATAGAACAGAGTTCAGGACAATGGACAATTTGCATGATTTTAAATTTAAGCATATTAATATTCTACATAACAACATATGTAATGTGTCTTAATTTTTTTTAAATTTGGTTCACAAATAAAGCCAGAAAAAAATATTGAAATTTAAATGTATATTTGTCGCGCGAAATCGTATTAATAAATATGGCTGACTTAATTTGAAATTTGAAGATTTTGACGTCATCAAAATGGCGATTAGTAACTAAAATTTGGTTAGTTCATAACTTCATTACCGGTTGGTACTTACTTGGTAGATATTTCAGTGGAAATTATACTGGTGTATTGGCACCAATTGTTGAGGCTCATGTCGTCACATCCTGATTTCAATCACGTGAATTTTTCAAATAAATTATAACATTTCATTAATTTTTTGCGGGCTGATAATACAGAATTTTGATAAATCACTCAAATATTCTGATTATAGGTATATTGAACTATCAATAAATGCCATTTTGAGGTGAATTTGAATTTTATGCAAATTGTCCATTTAGAGGATTCTTTTATTTCATAACAAAAACAACAATATTTGAATTAAAACTTCTAATGTAGCACCAACATAGCGAGCGGTAGTAAGATCTGGCCAAAATAACGGAGGTAAATGGTGCTTCCGATACAAGAGGTAATAGCCGTATTTTTATGAATTTTTGTCTATAAATTACACCCCCAAATGTCCCAGTTGTAAAAATGTTGTACTCTTAAGACCTCTTTAACAAATTGCTTGCCACATAAGAACTTTTTCCAAAATTTGATCATCTGGAATCATGAAGCGTATTATTCTCTCAAAATTTTTTAATGATTTGAAAGACAGCGGACTTCGACCACTTAACTATTTTTGCAAGTTTTCTAAGAAATCACTTTTTAAAACACCACTTTTGCAAGATAAGTTTTCGCGTTGAAATGTTAATTCGCTTCATAACGTTTATGTCTGACAAAAATTATTAACTAAAGCTGGTATGTCATACCTGAAATTCATGTTAAACAAAAGAGCCCTAATAGAAAAAAATCGGCTGATAATTACAATTTTTACACGCGATTAACGTTGTCCGCTTAGTAAAATGAACAGTCTTTAAGACAAATTTTGTTACAAAACGATTTTGTATAACCAAGAGATGCTATTTAATTGCATTTAAACTATTCAAAACGTTTTTTAAATATATTAATTTCATTTTAAACATTTATAAAAAACTCGAATTAATTATGACAGGAGCGATGGCGCCACCTCTTGTTAATTTGAGAAACTGCAATTAAACGCGAAAAATCACAAGTTTATTGAATGATTTCAGTATTTTAAGACGAAGAAATGCAAAACAATGCTTTCTATTTATTATTTTCTATTTATTATTTAAAACATAAAAAACTCAGTGAAGGACTTTCAAAAACTAAATTTGTCGATAACTGTCAAATCAACAAAACAAAATAGTCATTTGAAATAAATATTTTAAATTAGAAAAATTTTTCTATTAAGGGGGTATTTTAGTCTAGAAGCCCGAATATCGGGCGTTTTTTTAAGGTCGATAAAACAAAAACACTTAATCTTAACCCTTTCAGCCCCGATTTTTTTTTGGCTGAAGGAAAACATTATTTTTTTTTAATTTCGTATTACTGTGCTCTAAAAAGTGTTTTTTGCGAGTTTCATAATTTTCTGATTTTTAAATAAGAAAATACAGCTAAGTAAACTTTAGTTCACCTAATATATTATAAACCATTATAAAACGCATGATAACAGATTTAAACAGGTGACTATTATTCGTAGACCAAGTTTAGTATGATAACAACTAGCAAAAAAATATTATGCATTTATAATGATATTTGGCTGAGATATTCTTAACTAAAGTTATACTTAAGTATAAGCTATTTGACAGGGGAATGATTTTATACAATTTTTATTTTAATTAATTTATTATCATAGTTTATGTTACTCATAGAACATTTTTAATTTTTTTTTTGAATTCCTCGGGGTTATTTCATTAAAAGAAATGATTGCTATCTAACATATAAGTTTGTCACCAACTTCAAAATAAATAAATAAACGTAGGTACACTATAGTGTACCCTGGGTCTGAAAGAGTTAATTATACATTTTTTAACAGTTTATTTATTTATATTTTAAGAACTCACAACAAAATTTTCGAAGAAAAAAATATATATCATATATATCTATATCTAAAGCTGCTTGGTATTTTATAAAGTTACACGCTGTTGAAGTAGAGGGGAAAATAAAAAACAGCGTGCCCATCTTGTCACAATTCCCACCCTTCTGGGTGGGTTATGGTAGGAACCAATAAAAATGGCAAAAAAAAACTTTTCTCGCAAAATGGCGGCTGCTCAAAAAAGAATTCATATTTTTCAGTTATTTTTTAACTTTTCCGAATTTTTAAAAAATAGTAAAAATTGAAAATTTAAATTTTTTGTTGATTCCTACCTTAAAGGGATATATAAAGAAAATTCATGCCAAATTTCAAGAAAATCGGTCAAGTAGAACTTGAGATTTTTTGACAAACACAATTTTTTTCCCTCTTTTTTAACAGCGCGTAACTTTGTGAAATATATATTTTTTCTTTGAAAATATTTTTGCGAATTCTTAAAATATAAATAAATAAATGCTAAAAAAATGTATAGTTAAAATACTCAAGTGTTTTTATTTCATCGACCGTCAAAGAAACGCCCGAAATTCGGGCTTCTAGACTAGAATACCCAATTAACATTAATTTTAAAAAAATAGTAATAAATCTAGTAGTGGAAAAAATCGTACATAAACCACGGTTGTGAAGACCATTATAGCTTAATCTTGGAACTAGGGCTATAATGTCTGTCTTCACAACCTTGGCCTATAATATACTATTTTTAACTAGCTTTTAAGCTAGTAAGTACAATTTATTCTAATACAGTAATTATTCTAAAAATTAACTAAAACATACTAAGAAAGTATTTACAAATAATTAATAATTATAATGTTCTCATAATAGTGTCTTGAGAATTTAATTTAATAATCATAAACTTCATTCACACATTTTAATTGTTCACTCAAATATTCCGTACAATAATATGTAATATTATTTGGATACACTTATTTCGAATAATTTGTATTTTTGTTGTTTGTTTTTTATTAAGTGTAAATAATAGCATTGAAGAATAATCTTTGTGGGGCAATAACAATTTTGTATGTACACTAAATGATTTTCCTATTCTTCCCAGAAACTACATTGTTTTGAACAATTTATTTAATAAGTACTACATATTGCGAATAACTTTTATAATTTAATTTTAAGTAATTTAAGAACTAACGGTGGCAATTTTTACATTGTAATAATGCAGTAAAATGTTATTTTTTTATTAAAATTCTTTTTTAAATAGAAAAATGTAAATAAACAAAATTAAAGGCCATGAAATTTGCAACAAAAATTCTCTAAAAAGTTTCGCTGTAAAATTCGATTTATAGAATAATTTGAGTTAGAGCAGCTCGAGTTAGGGAAGTTTCACTGTAATTTAATAAATTTTCTAACTACTATAATATTTGTGACTACAATATATTATTTAATAGCTACTGTTTGTCGGAAACCTCTCATGCCTATAGACATAAATTATGAATTAAGAAAAGCAATTGGTTTCTAATGGTTCAAATGTAATAAATTGAAACATCATCTATTGTACAGGGACTAATTAGTTCCGATGCGGTGTACAATGTTCAATTCATTACAATGCAACTCGATCATTTCCATCAATTCGTCTTACTTCTAGTGAGCATAACTTGGACATAATGGCATCTATTGGAATACCAGCGTTAACTTATGATCAAAATTATAGCTATAGCTACGACAATTAAAATGCATCATCATATTGCTTTAAGTACTGATTAACTTTAAGAATTGCTGAAATTGCACTTTAGCTAATGAGAAGACAACAAATGACATTTTAACTACTACACACTTAAATTTATTTAACAAACCGGTATTCATAATTTAATCATAAGTTAAAATTTAAGATACTTTGCTAAAAGATATTTTGATTGATAATGCCTACATGCTAATTTGTTTTGCAATTTTATTTTTTATTCTTAAGTTGGTTGGAGTTAGGTTAAGTTCATAATAATTTTGTTAGAAAAACAAATTAATTTGTATATTGAAGCTAATAGATGTAATAAAACATAAATTTATAAATCCACAATACATACCAATATTTTTACATTCAGACTGCATATTTCAGCAAATAAATAACTTCTTCACAAAAACATCAACTGTCACAATATAATTTTCTCTTCTTAGTAATTTTTAATAGCTACTGAGAAGAATTTACAAAATCTGCCCAGAATTAAAAATCTGTTTACCAATTAAAAAATTGGTTCTGTTATGTAAATAAATTATTTAATTCACGCTGACGCCCATTGCTCTTTTCGTGAAATTCGTTTAAAATTAAGGTTAACCTAAATATAAAGCCTTGTTTACGCCAAGCGTGTCAATCTTGTTGTTATGCGCATGCATGAACTTAAAAATTTGTTGGTTGTGTTTGTTTGAATTTTTACAGATTTACAGATTATTTTACAGAACCTCACTACCATAGATAAGAGCTCATTACCGCTCATTACCAAGTTTAATGTATTCGTGATATTTAAAATTTAAGACTTAAGTTTCTCTTAAATCTTATTCCAACCAATGGGCAAATGAAATAAGTGGCGCGACGACTTATGACTACTTAAATTTGAAGTAAAGTACAACCCAAATAAATTTGCCGGTGCGTCATTGTTTAAAATGGTATGAATCAAGCTGGAAATCACTAGTCAAATAAGTGCTTTTTAAAGTGCATTTTTATTTTAATATATCGTAGTTTCTCTTTTCGCCATAATTTCAAACAATGTAAATGGCACTGTCAAAGTGTTGCAGGTTATAAACAAAAATGAAAACCTAACCTAACTGCATAAAATATAGCACTACGTGATTCACAAATATATATTAAAAAATTTATAAGTTCAGACATACTAATTTTTCATTGTTGTGTTTTTATAATGTACAATATTAGTAACGTACGTCTTTTATTGGCTTCGGTTAGCTAAACATACAAATATTTTTGCACTTATTTAAATGAAGATGAACGACGGCCAAAATTATATTCAGTATGTCATTTCTTAATCAGAATTTTGTGACGTAGCGGCACAGATATTTGAATCGTAGTTTATAATAATATGCTTCGACGCCGAACGTTTCGATGCGAAACGTTTTGACGCCGACCGGCACCTTTCGACGCCGCGCTGGTATGTTTCGACCCGGCAAGTTTCAACGCAAATTTTGCGCCGAACGTTTTGACGACGGTTTTTGTTTTATAGAAGCATGGACTTCTAACTCCATGCTCTAGTTAATAACTGTCAAGTTTCACATTATATTTTGAAAACTTTTCTATATTATATTTTCTTTAAAAACAACTAATTAAATTAGTTTATTAGAAATAATTAATAGACGCCCTTAATCCCTTAAATTAATCCCCCCCCCCCTTAACACTCGAAAATTTTAAACAAATCAGTTTTTACGTTTACATTTTTATACATTTGACCATATTTTTATTAATTTCTATAATAAAAATTGTTATTTCAAAATATTAAAAAATTCAGCAAACGCTAGTTATTAGAACGAACTCTGATTAATGCGCATGCTCTCGTGCGTCTCGTACTGCTCTCATGATTGCGGTGTACTATGCTAGCTTTTGTCGCCCTCTCTCGGACTAATACCATAGCTACTAGTTTGAAATTACTTAGCAAGTGTATTTTACCGCTCTTTTCTGGTTTTGCTTTTATTTATATTTTCGTTTTATATAATAATTATAACAACCAACAGCTATTACTTGCTAACTGATCACTTTATTTCTTGTATTTATCATTTTCTGCGTTGTAGGTTTATTAATATATGATATTAAAAATATTGCTAAATTATCTAAGGTTTAATGTATTTTTTATGAGTGTTTTAGGTTATATCTTATTTCTATTGTTCATTCTTCAAATGACAAAAATTAACTTTGTATCGCACTTGTTCATGCTTTTCAAGGAATTTATTTATGTCATTCACTTAATATAAATGTTTATTTATTTGAATTCATTAAAAATAGTTTGGTTTTGTTTAAAATTAAAAATTACCGTAAAAAAGGTTAATAAAATGTTTTATTAATAAAATAATTATTATATTTTATTTAAGAAAATACCGCTTCTATTAGCTACATATTTTTATGCATTTCCAAAGCTTGCCACGAGGAGGCTAGAAGTCGGAATTTAAGCTTCGTCCCCTGTAAATGACATTAAATAATGTCCAAAAAATTGTTAAATCCTAAAATACTACTTAAATAAATAATCAAAATGAATGAGCTAAATTACAACTTATTTTTAAAATATTGATTGCGTTAAATAAATTGTAAAACAGGATACCTATTGTTGTCTTCTCTTCTTTTGCTGATTAGGAAAATAAGTTTGTTTGTCCATCTTTCTTTTTTTACTGCAATTACCTTCAATATATCTCTTTAATGTTGGAATTACTTTGCTCGCAGCCTCTTTTAAAGTTTCCAAATTATTTGGCATCTCATCTAATAGGTTTGAAATTCTTTGTCGCATTATTTCTTTATACATAACAGCGTCCACATTTTCTGTATGATGTTCATCGTTATTTAAATTTTCAACTTTCTCTGAAATAAAATCCATAGTGGCATCATTTAATTTTAATCTTTCTTGTGATACTTCACCGATACATATATTTTGTTGATCAATTTCTTGACCTGCAATAGATTTCACAAGCATTCTCCTTTCATACAAAGAAACCATATGAACATGTTTACAAATTATATTCTTCACAGTATACTCGATACATTCACAGATATATTTATGCATGCAAATCGAACACACACTGCATAACTTACTCTCACAGTTGCATACATCACCATACAAAACAAAATAATACTTATCACCTTTGGAAGATTTGACTTTAAATTTTCCAAATTCCATTTCTTCTATGTCTTCAATTAAGTTACGTGCTTCTGCTTTCTTATGTGCTTTTGAAATCTCTCGGTCTTTATAATTATTAGAAGAAGGGCGTTCCACATTACTAATTGTTGTCCACATTTTATTTTCTACAGCCTCATCGATCTTATCCAAAAGTTTTTCCAGAGTCGATTGTGTGTTTCTATCAAGTGAATCCTATGAAAAATTATTAAATCAATTTAATTTATTGAATTGCTTCAACTTAGTAATATTATCAAAATTTATTAATTAAGCTATTAATTAACCTTTAAAAATTTATTAAAACTTTCGAGAGCCATATTTGTATTAATTCCTGCATTCAAGCGATGACAATATGCCCACATTTTTATCCTCGCTTCATTGGAAAAGTATTGTCTGAAAATATTAAAACGTTAAATAAATAATCAAACACCATTGTGCCATTCAAATTAAACTGTTACCTCTGTAAATAAGTGCTAAAAACTATTTCATTTTGATCTGCAAGATTTTTAAAATATTCATTTTTTAATTTCCAAAAAGTTTCTTCATTGGTTGCAGTCATTATCTTCCCTAAATCTGTATTCATTCGTCGTCTTATTTCTTCATCTCTAATTTTTCTTTTCCCTTGAATTGTCCAATTTTTTCTGACGTGCCAAGTACATAAAAGTCTTCTTGGAGTGTTACCCATAACCGTTGTCCATGCGTTGTGGTACTTTGGATCGTCGTCACTCATCAAATAATCGGGTTTTATTTCTTCACCAATACGTGTCTTAAATTCTTGCAAAAAAACTTCTTGTATAACTTGATCTTGTCTAGTGATTCAAGATATTAGATAAAAACATTTAAAACAATATTAAATTTAACCTGTTGGATATAAAGAAGGCAACAGGGAAACCAATATCTTGATTATCTTTCACCATCATTATTGTCAATTCAAATTTTCTATTGTTAGTTCCATGAGTTCCATCCATACATATAATTCGACTGTAATTTTTAAGCTTGGTTTCCATTGACTTGTTCATGAATCCTAAAGCGAAATCGTTCTTTTCTAATTTTGGATAATCGTGACCTAAAATACCACCACCACGGGTTCCAATATAATAGCTAATAAGTACCCAACACCGCTAAGCCCACACCACACCATAAAACATTGAAACCCTTACCAGATAAATAAATATAATGCAATGAGCAATGCCCCCTTTCCAATACAAAATAATATTATTCAAATTAAAAACCAACCAAAACAGAGAATATACACTACCGTCCATAAGTTTAATCGCACTTAAATAAAGTTAAAACGCATTACAAAATATGTAAAATACAACTGTTTAAAAATGATTTTATTGTTTAAATATCAAGTTTACATATTGCTAAACCATGTTAAGTAAAAATTTTTAAGTAATAATCAAAAAATTTTATTAAATTTTACTCTCTTCAAAATATCCCCCTTTTGCTTTAATTACAGCTTCGCATATACGCGGCATTCGTTTAGTTAAACGTTCAAGATAATCTTGACTTACTGTGTTCCACACACGCTGTAGAGCATCCCAAAGGGTCTTCTTACTTGTTGGCATAATTTTACGTACCTCCTGGTCCAAGTGATCCCATAATAATTCAATTGGATTACAATCAGGGCTTTGTGGAGGCCATGTCATCAATGTAAGCAAACCTTCTTCGGTACGGTCCTCAAAAAATTTTTTAACAATTTTTGCGGTATGTTTTGGGTCGTTGTCTTGTTGAAAAACAAAACCCTCACCCAAAATTTCCATTCCTGTGGGAATTGCATGGTCGTTTAAAATATCTAAATAAACTTCTTTCGTCATTTTTTCGGTAATTTGAACCAATTTTCCTATTGTATTTGCTCCAAAACATCCCCAAACTAAAACATTTCCACCCCCATGCTTCACAGTTTTTACGGTGCACTCATCCAACATTCTTTCACCCGGGCGACGACGAACAAATACTCTTCGTTTACTTCCAAAGATTTCGAATTTCGACTCGTCTGTCCATAATACTTGATTCCAATCAGCGATGGTCCAATTTTTATGATGTTTTGCCCATGTTAGTCTTTTTTGTTTGTTTTTTAAAGAAAGCCGTGGTTTTTTTGCAGCAATTCTGCCTTTTAGTCCAGCTTTACTTAAACGTCGTTTTACTGTAGTGACGCTAATATTACTACTATGAGCAGCATTGAATTCTGCTGCAATATTTGGAGCTGTAAGGCGTCGATTTCGTAACGACATTAATTTTATGGACTGATCTTGAGCTTCTGTGGTAATTTTTGGTCTTCCACTGCGTCTACGGTCCTGAAGTTGTCCGGTTTCTGCTCTTCTTTTAATTGTTTGACGCACACAATACTCCGAAACTTTTAATTTTCGCGCAATTGCTCGGTTAGAAATATTTGTTTCGTGCAGAAATATTATTCTAGCCCTTTGTTCAAAGTCCAGCTGTTTTCTTTTTGCCATATTTTTAAATAAATATTGAAATGGAACCGATGGAACACGCAACTAAAGTAATACGGTAACGTTTAACTGTATACTGATCTTAAAGGGTGTTTGGGGGTAGTAAAATTCATTAAGTTTTAAAATTCAGGTAATTATATTTCTACGTAACAGTAGAAAAGCAAAAGCTTTTCTTAAAAGCATAAAAATTCCAAAAATTCAAAAATTAAAAATCTTTTATTTGAATGCAAAAATATTACCTGAAGCTTATTTATAACAGGTAAATTTAATTACCCCGAAAAACTTCCCTAAAATTTTGTTTAAATTTGCCAACCTATTATTATAGAGGTACATGTTAATACCACTATTGTATGGAACCAAAATTTTCACATTCAAATTTAAATTATATTATATTTTTAAACAAATGCATTTGTTCTCCAGGTGCGATTAAACTTATGGACGGTAGTGTAAATAATACAATAAAAATTACCAATTCTTTTGTACAAAAATGCATGGGATTTGCCACCAGAATTCCATTCTTTCACTTTAAGCGATACAGCTATCATGTCGTCGGGGTCTCTTCTATTATCAATATTAAATTGGGCACATAAGTTAGTTAAATCTTTGTTGTTCAAAAAATTAATTCTTTTCAATTGTTTCCTTCATTTCTCTTGCATCTTGAATGATTCTTCTTTTCGGTATTCCAGCTTTCAATTTATTAGCAAGTTCTTCTCTCTGTGCATTCGTTAAACGTTGACTTCAAAAACTTGAAGTATGCCCAACATGAGTTTCCACAAAATTAACTTCAACTTGACCTAGAAATAATTATAATAAGTAGTTATTTAAAAAAATACAAATTTAAAAAGATTCAAGTTTTACCATTATTTTTAAAATGAGCTATAATTCTAGATGGACAAACGCCATTGATCTTAATACTACCACCTTTCTTCATCATTCTCTTCATTGCAATACTCTGATACCCTTAAATGAAACAATATTTAATTAATCGAACCATTTTCTATGAGAAAACCTACCACATGAATTACTTCGATTACAATTGTAGTAAATGATCTTTTTATCGGTACGGCTTACTGATTTCTGATTAGCATAATTAACATTTCGTTCTTCTAGTGCCATCCAACTTTCAAATGCTTCGTGATTTGGAAAACTTAAATTTTCTTGTTGTATAATAATATTATGGACATCTGAAATGTGCTGCATTAGTAAAATATATGTTGCAAAACTATGTTTAGAATCATCCAAACAAAGTGGACAAAAAATATGATTTGTCTTTTGGTTCTCGACTTCAAGTAAATGCACTTTCCGTATGTGTCGATTTCTTGTAGAACCATTACAAAATGTTTTCGTGCAAAGTGGGCACTTAACACTAAAATAATAATTATCTTTACAATTATTTGCTACATAATAATTAAATCTATTAATAATTACCTCTCCATAACTATATTTATATTATCAGGTAAATAAAGTAAAACTTTCTGTAAAACTGTAAAACACAAAACCTAGAATTTAAATATATAACCTACAAACACAGAAAATGATAAATCGACTGATACGACAAATAACAGTTAGCAATTAAAATAGCTATTGGTTGTTATAATTATTGTATAAAATGAAATAATTTCACACAAATAAGACAGTAAATCTTTTCGATTCAAAGCAAAACCAGAAAAGAGCGGTAAAATGCACTTGCAAAGTAGTTTCAAAGTAGTAGTTCGAGAGAGATCACGCAGTGTACAAAAACCTAGTACGCGGCAATCAAGAGTGCAGTACTGAAAAGCGCGGAGCATGCGCATTAATGAGAGTTCGTTCTAACAATTAGCGTTTGCTAAAAATTCCTTCATTGTGAATTCACCACAATCAGAATTGTCACAGATTTCAAGGACGTACTTGTCAAACGTTAACCTCAAATTTCGCTTTGTTTTTATTGATCTCTTGTATTGTTTATATTTAAATATTATTATTGAAAAATATTTGAAACTCAAACAGAAATTATTAATAATAATATATTTCATCAATGTCTCGTGAAGATGGTAATAAAGTTAGTCCCGTGGAAACAGTTGAAAGTTTGGTGAAAGAAGCGGAACAATTGAAAATTAAATTGGACGAAGAACGACAAAAACTAAACGATGTAACTCGTAAGTTACAATCTGCCTTATATTTTAGAATTTCGTATTTTTAATATTATTTTAATTTACTGTCTATTTCGTTGTAACTTGCCTATCAACTTAGCTTATCATTAATATTTTGTGTAAACTTTTTGTTTGTTTTATTTCTAGTTTTTTGTTAATTAATTTGTTTCTTGATTTGGCCAAGTTACTTATAATCATGCTAAAAAACATTTTATTTCTTAATAAAATTAATAGAAATTGTATTTTTCTCTTTATGTAATTAGTATCTGCGGTAGCTGACAAATTGTTGATTATAAATTATATGAATGTGAAACCACGACGAATTTTGAAAGGTCATCAAGCCAAAGTTTTGTGTTCCGATTGGTCGCCAGATAAGCGACACATTGTATCATCTTCTCAGGTAAAATAACTTTAATTATAATGGGATTATTTTATCATCTTGTTCTGTATTTAAATAGGATGGTAAGATGATTATTTGGGATGCATTTACAACTAATAAAGAACATGCAGTTACCATGCCTACCACTTGGGTGATGGCTTGTGCTTATGCACCTTCAGGAAATTTGGTTGCTTGCGGGTAACTGCTACATTAATTTCTATCAAATTTGCATGCACGCTTGTTCTATGTGTACATATTTATTTCCATACTAAATATTTAACAGTTAATTGCATCAATTAAGATTTGGGAATTTTTAATACCTAATAGATATCTACATTTTTTGTTTTCTCCTTTAATGTAATTATTTTTTAAGTGTGATATTTCATTATCATCAAATAAATAAAATGCTTTAATTTTTATTAGGGGATTGGACAATAAGGTAACTGTTTATCCTCTAAGTTTGGACGAAGACGTATCGACAAAGAAAAAGACTGTAGGAACACACACAAGTTATACCAGCTGTTGCACCTTCCCAAATTCAGATCAGCAGGTATTACTTTTTAGTTAACTTTAGAAAATTCAAGGTTCTCACGTTTTGTAAATCGGGGAATTTTTAATTTTACAAAATTAATCATGCAAATTATATAATTAGCATTTGACCCAATTCATATTTTTAAGATACAGTGACTTAATTGAAACAAGCCCAGAATGACATGAGTTGGACCACTTGAAATTAAGAAAAAGGAGTCTTTTTAACTTCTTTTAAGCCACAGTATATAAATACATAATGGATACGTTTGAACTAAAGCTAAAATAAAAAATAAATTAAGAAAAACTTTTTAAACTAAGCTTTTTCTAGAAAGTAAATAATAAAGAAATGCACTAAAAAGTTAAATATAATTTTTTAAATAAGAACAAACAAAGCTCATTGAAAATATCTCTCTAATTTTTCAAATAAGAACAAATAAAGCTCCCCGAAAACATCAATATAAAAAGGGTAGGGCTCTTACAGATATTAAATTGTGAAATTCATAGCCCCACGCTTTTTATATTGATGTTTTCAGGGAGCTTTGTTTGTTCTTATTTGAAACATTAGAGAGATATTTTCAAAGAGCTTTATTTGTTTTTATTTAAAAAATTAAAGAGGTGTTTTCGAGGAGCTTTATTTTGTTCTTATTTGAAAAATTATTTTTTACTTTTTAGTGCATTTTTTTATTATTTACTTTCTAGAAAAAGCTTAGTTTAAAAAGTTATTTTTAATTTATTTTTTATTTACAACTTTTTAGTCTTTAAATTTTGATTAGTAAAATATTAATTTAAAATTTTTTTTTTAAATAACGAAAACTAATTATCATATACAGTAGAGCGTCGATAATGCGGATTCATTGTGATCGGACCCTATCCGGATTATCGAAAAGAACCAAAAAAGGTAGTTTTAGTTCGCAAAAAGAAAACTTGGTAAAATCGTTAATAATTCACTTTAGTGGTTAAATAATTGGAGTAGATAAATAAAACTATTAATTAATATGAACTTTTAATATATTGTATCCGGGCAGGGCTAGGCAGTATTTGAAATACGTATTTGAGATACATTTTGTATTTTGTATTTCAACACATATTTTCAATGTATTTCGTATTTTGTATTTCAAATACAAATTACGAAATACTTGTACAAAATACAAAATACTAGAAAATTGATAACATCAACTAGACAAGGCTGTATTCAGTAACAGTAACGTAAAAAATTTTTTTTGCGATTTTTTTCATTCGACGATGTTACTAAATACGGCCCTGCCGTTGTATTGTTATTTGTTTTGTTCCCAACCAGGTAGTATATGAAATTATGTATTTTGTATTTTAAATGCTATATTTTGTATTTGAAATACTGTATTTTGTATTTTAAATACTCGGAACAAAATGTATTTGTATTTTGTATTTCAAATACCCAAAACAAATGTGTTTTGTATTTTGTATTTTTGTATCGGATAAAAAGAAAGCGACGCTATAATTTTTGCAGTTAAAGTCTTGAAAAAAATTTTTTTTTCAAATTCATTTATCCAATACCTGCAAGTAAAATAATATCCACTATCCACTATCCAATATCCACTAGTGAGCGAAAGTGATTTTTCGCTCACTAGTGGATAAAAGTCCACTTTGACGTTTGAAAATGTCAATGTAAAATTATATAATGTAATTTCAAATTTTATTTGATTTTGAAATTTTAATTTTACTTGCAGGTTTTGGATAAAATGTTATATGCGACTCTTGAGTACAGATATTTGTATCCACTTACGGAAGATAGCACACGAGGCAACGCCGAGTGTGCTAAACTTTCCGTTCGTGGATAAAATGTATCTTTACTCACTAGTCCCATAAATTACTATTGTATAAACTTTTATCTCGTTTTTTTAGGAATTCTTACCAACATTTGTTTATCAATTTGTCATGCACATGTTTCTGTGCTTTTTAATGGCGACAAAAATAAAGCGACTGGTCATTTATTCAGTTGAATAAGTTTTGGCGAACAGTCCATTTGGAAGAAAAGTGTTCAAAATAACTATTTACAATGCCTAAAGGTGTAAAAATTTCTGTTGACTTAAAAGAACGCATAGTAAATGCATATAAATCAGGAGTACCTCAATATTCTATTGTTAAACGGTTTAACGTGTCTAAATCGGTTGTATCAAAAACAATAATAAACTACAAACAACGAGGAGTCATAGTTAACTTAAAATTCACAGGAAGACCAACAAAAACTACTCCTCAATTTGATAGAAGAGTAAAAAAATTATCTTCAGCGAATCCTTTTCTATCGGCAAATCCAATTTTGGCGGAAATGGGCGAGACTTCAGTATCAAAAAGAACAATTCAAAGAAGATTAATTAAATTTGGTCTTCCAGCGAGAAAACCATAGAACATATTATGAACCTGCTATGAAACCTAAACTGTCAAAGAAAAATATACAGGCGAGACTTGAATTTGCTACAACTCATTTAAGCTGGACAGCACAGGATTGGAATAAGGTTCTTTTTAGTGACTAATCGAAGTTTAGCGATGGAGTACAGTATGTCCATCGCCCAATGAACAAAAGACTTAATCCGAAATACGTTAAAACTACGGTAAAATATGGTGGCTGTAGTTTCATGGTCTGGGGAAGTTTTTCAGGTTACGGAATGGGACCATTGCATAAAATTGAGGGCATTATGGATCTTTTTATGTATATGGATATGTTTAACAAGGTTATGTTTTCTTATGCGGAATGGAATATGCCTCTTCGGTTCATATATCAACATGATAATGACCCAAAACACACGGCAAAGGTTGTGAAAGACTGGTTTATTCGCAAAAATGTGCAGTGGCCTGCTCAATCCTCAGACCTCAATCTAATTGAAAATCTTTGGGAACTAGTAGACAGAGAAGTTCGGAAAATCCAGTTGAAAAATACGGTTGATTTATTTAAAAAAATCACTGAAGTGTGGAATTCGTTTGATAATGATGTAATTCAAAATCTCATTACATTTATGCCCTAAAGATGTCGAGAGATGATTAAAAACAAAGGATATTGGACAAAAATATTAATTATTATATTATTTAAAACAGGTAAATATTAATTTCTTTTGAAGTCGCTTTATTTATGTCACGTCATAAACTATGAAAATATATAAAATTAACTGCAAAATGCATTTATCCAATTTGATTTAGAATTCTTACTAATTATGTTTATTTTGATTAATTCTACTGTTATATTTCCAAAGATTTACTTTTTATTGTTAGTAATAACTAATAACAAATACATTAAACTACTAATACGTACAACTTCGCCAAATTGAGGGAATATTCATAAGTAGCGCCACCTACCAGCCGAGTTGGTACTGATATTACTTAAATGCGTGCTCTTGACGTAATACTATGTCACTGTCACTGTTTATAACAAAATTGAATTTGACTGAAAGCACTAAACAAATAATTTTATGCGAATTAAATTTTATGAAATCTCAAATAAAGTTAGTGCAATGTCCAATGTGCTGTGTCCAGCTGTAATCATTACAAACAACAAAGTGGATGAAGCAAGTCATTTTTAGAAAGAAGTTTTTTAAATTTGTACTAAAAACTGAAAACATTAAATTACAAAAACTTTCCCACAGTAATTAAAATTGCACTTTTAATTTTTCTTAGCATTCTTTTTCTAAAGTTGCGATTTTAAAGCTCATTTCATAATGTCATTTACAACGGAAAATTGGAATTTTAATGAAAACAAATTGTACCCTACCGAGAAATGCCGCGCCGATTGCAATTAAATTCATAATATAGATAGCTACTCCGTCTACTCGGATAATTCCTCATCAAAATGATACATGATGGCCTTAACTTTTCTCATTTGAAAGCCCTAGTTCCAACTCGTATGGTAGATGGCGCGAAAGAGCCTGATACCCAAAAAATGCTTGAAAACCCGCGAAGTTGTACGTATTAATAGTTTAATGTGTAATAATGTTACAATTGGAAATTATGAATGCGTCGCTTTCTTTTTGTCCGATACTGTACATATTTTCATGTATTTTGCCCACCCCTGTATCCGGGTTTCTTAATCGAACATTATTTTGAATTTGGCTAGAAAGTCCACAAATAAACGTTTTTAATGATAAATCATCGTAATTTTTTATTTGTAAAAGTTTTTCTCCCTGAGTAGAATTACTAGAGTTAATTTTTGACATAATCAAGCTCTACAGTCTTGACAACGCTTTCCAAATTGGTAAGATGTTTCATTTTTAAAAGGACGCAATAAAATTAAATCCTGAACTAAGCAGTCTAGATTTCTTTGATCACTTAAAATCAAAGTTTGTTTTATTGAATCCCAACTATTTAAGGTAGTACTGTTGGTTTTAGAATTACCGTTCAGAATTTAATGAAATTCGGCATATTAGTAGATTATGATATGATAATGATTCAATTAAATTTTTGAAGAGCTACAGAGAACCAGAAAAAAAATATTGGCATACTGCGTAAATCAAACGAGGCAGTGTATATTTTTGACTCTTGCAGTACCGACAGTACTACCTTAATCTGATAGATTTCCAATTAACGTTAATGGCCCTGTCTTTTAGTTGGTGTCCGGACGATTGTTCGCCGGACAATTGTTTGAATAGGGCAATTATTCGCCGGATAATTGTTCGCATAGGACAATTGTTCGCCGGATAATTATTCGCCTGAATTTTCGTTTATAGATAATTTACCTTATGAAATGTACCATATACCAAGGACTGTTTGAAAAACATATAACAATTGACATAATTTAGAACTTTGCTAAAGGTTAAATTTTTATTTAAAAAAAATTTTTTTCACAAAATAAAAACTTTAAAATGTTATGACTATTTAAAATTATAATTAGGTTTATGGTTCAGTATATACAATTATTAAAAGGGTAAATTTGAGCTTTAAGCACGAAATAGACGTTCAACTTGGTTGACAACTTAGGTTATCAACCAAATTGAAGGTTTCACTACACACTTTTCAACTTGGTTGATCAACCTAGCCGTCAACATCACTTTTTGCTATCTCGCGTTGTTAAAGATTGTATAGTACATTATAGTATAAGATCCGAAGTAAGGTCGTCCTGCACCCATCTGCTTACCGGATAAAAAGTATTTTTTATCAAACATAATATGGTAAAAAATATATCGCGAATGGGTTGCCTAATGAAATAAGGTCATAACCATCCTTAATTAAAAATACTGTAATCAAATTTTTTTCAATATTGCACCAACTTGCTTACCA
This sequence comes from Cantharis nigra, assembly GCA_958510845.1. Taxonomy (NCBI): domain Eukaryota; kingdom Metazoa; phylum Arthropoda; class Insecta; order Coleoptera; family Cantharidae; genus Cantharis; species Cantharis nigra. The sequence continues at coordinate 37,236,724 of OY294028.1, read as the reverse complement.
AACGAATTTAACATTAATCGGAAGTATAAAGCATAAGGAACATGAAAAAATTAGGTTGCCTAACTTTTTTTGGTCCCTAGTGTCAGGTTGCCTAAAATAAACAATGAACTGAAACTAGTAATTTGCACCGATCTGCTTTCTCATTGAATCATATATTAAAAGAAAGATAATTTTATTGCGAACACAATGGTGTAGGGTTGCCTGCAAAAAATCAATTATGAATCACGGTTGCCTGGCTTTGAAATTTAAAAATTGAAGCGAGCGAAAGTGATATGTGAGAGAGAAGCATTGAGCGTAATACGATAACATATTATGAGTTATAATGCGACTGCAAACTATGATAATGATAGAGTCTAGACATATAAAATTATGAATGAATGTAACAAGATCGAATTGAAAATACGTGTAGTAACTTAATATATTATAATAGTACGCGCAATGCTTCTCTCTCACACATCACTTTCGCTCGCTTCAATTTTGAAATTTCAAAGCCAGGCAACCGTGATTCATGACCGATTTTTCGCAGGCAACCCTACACCATTGTGTTCGCAATAAAATTATCTTTCTTTTAATATATGATTCAATGAGAAAGCAGATCGGTGCAAATTACTATACTCTATTCATTTAGCACATGCAGCTGATGTAAACAATGAGCGCTGCGTGATATCCACATCCTTGCTTTATATTCAATTGCGATTGGATGCTCATAAGGTCAAGACAACCCTATATACCGTCCGTACTTACAGTGTTTCATTGTAAGTAGATGCATATAATTTTCACACGGCGTTTGAATTTCTAAAAATACAAGGCAACCTAGATTAGTCCCTCTCTGTCAAGCTCCTCCCCATAAATCACGTGCAAACTGCATGTATTTGTTATTGTCCACTGCATGTGCTAAATGAATAGAGTATAGTTTCAGTTCATTGTTTATTTTAGGCAACCCGACACTAGGGACCAAAAAAAGTTACGCAACCTAATTTTTTCACGTTCCTTATGCTTTATACTTCCGATTAATGTTAAATTCGTTTGGTAAGCAAGTATTTACATGATCTAGTTCATGTTTGTGACTTTTTATATTTTAGTTTATTCGAGATTGAAATTTTTAAACATATTTTTTTGTGGTGCAGACCCCTTTGTGGCGCGGGCCCTAAGCTGTAGCCTAGGTAGCCTGCGCTTAAATATGGCGCTGTACATAATTAGTCTTACCTAGTACTAAAAGAAAAAAAGTTTTCAAAAAAATCCGAGATGCAAAAAGAAAATGGTGTCCGATTTGGCGTGGAATGTCCCATATACATTAGGATGGTCCTTAGTGTTATGGATAATTTTTTTTTGAAATTTGATGCTTCCACCTACTAAAATTATTCTTTTTGGTATAATATCAATATCAGAAAAAAATAGAAGCAATCGAGCAATGTTTCAAAGTCGCCCAAAACATTAAAACTTTTGTGTTTTAATGTTATCTGTTTTAACTTCTTAAAAATTTTAATGTCTGGGCGACCTTGAAACATTACTTGATTGCTTCTATTTTTTTCTGATATTGATTTAACACCAAAAGGAGTAATTTTAGTAGGTGGGAGCATCGAATTTCAAAAAAAAAATGTATCCATAACAATAAGGACCACCCTAATGTCCAAATTAACTTACTCCCTCAAGATTTATATGTTCCGATCTCAATTTACACTCACTTCCTCAGAGGAAAATGGACTTCAAGAAATGTGTACATTTACAGTGATTTTATACCTTAAAGTCTGGGTTTACTGCAGTTTTAATAGGAAGTTTATGAAACCGGGCGGTAGTTTTTTTTACTGGTGGTTGAATATATTTTCCAGTTGAAAAAAGAAGTCAACCAATTGGACGTAGTTACGCAGAAACCTACCAACCCACAATTTTCGAAAAATTAGTTAATTACGAAAATACGCTTATTAGGTACTATTCTTTGACTGGCAAAATCTAGAAAAAATTCAACAAGCTAAAATGGATTTTATGTAGCTATTTATTATTATGCATAAAACTACCAACCCACATAATTTGAGTATTTTTGTACAAAATCAGGAAATAGTATTTTTTGGCTGAAAGATAACTTAGAAATAATTGACTTATAGATATAAAAGCACTTTCACAACTGTCTTTCGCAGTGTTCTATCTAATACGATTTTTAAAATTAAATCTTATTTATTTATTTTCTTAATAAGTGTTTTATTGGGTTGGTAGGTTTCTGCATAACTACGTCCAATTAGAGTTTTTTTTTTTGGTTGGTAAAAGGTTACCGAATGAGTGAGGTTTGTACATAATTTATTGTAATGCATACTACTACTAAGTAAATACAGTGATATTATATTGATGTATAACTCAACTAATGTACAACTTGTTACAAAGAGATAGAGAGACAAAGTTTTGTACGTAATGTCCATATACTCATTGTATATCCCACTTGTTAGTTGCATAATATGTAAAATAAAGTCATATGATTCGAGAATTGGGACCCAGGATGTATACTTGATTCACGCACCATAGAGATTGCAATGCTAAATTCTTAATGTTTAATTATAATAAATTACTACCCAGACAACGTTTTATGACGTTCATAAAATGGATGTCTACTAAATGTCGGCTACATACATTTACTAGATGTTGTGCAACGTATGTCTAATAGATATCCAGACAAAGTCCTGGACATACATACATTCTCTGGACTGCAACTGGATATCCAGTAGCTATTGAGTGTTGTCTGGGTATCAGTGGCGGCTCGTGAGGAATGCACTTGGTGAGGCACGTTTGCAAAGCCGGGGGGTTTGCAATTTTGAAGGGGGTCCCGGAAAATTATTTTTTGAGAAATTAATTTTAAAACTCTATTTTTATCACATACGTACATTCAACTCCGTTTTATACAAATTTATCATATACTTTGCTTATTTATCTCAAATATTTCATATCTTTAATTCTTCAAACTCGACTATAACTATATAAATAATTGAAATTTCATTGAATTAATAAACATTTCTATGGTTGCGGTTTTTATATTGCATAATGCAAATTCTTATGAATTATAATAGTTTTTCGGTCAGTTTGGGAATTTTTGTTTTCCGAAACAATTTACATGTCAGTTTTCATACGTGTAATTTTCATTGTTAATTTTTTTATTTTTATTTGTCATTTTTTATAATTCTATTATTTATATTATAAATTCTTATATTATTATAAAAAATTATAAATTATAATATTATATATTATAACTGACCAACGTAACTATGAACGTAACCATCATCGTCTTGTTGATTATTAGCGCAGCCGCACTTGAATATTTAGTTAATTTTCTAGAAATGACGCGATTGCGGCAGCCTCATACGAGTGCCTATCAACCAGGTGCGCTTATTCACGAACGACTTCAAATATTTAAAAATGCCAGTGCGCATATTTACGAACGGACCGTGAAATCACAAAACTAAACTCGGTATATTTCAATTTACCAAAATTTTCATTATTTTTAAAACGTATATAGGTTTTTAATGTCATTTAATAATATTGTAACATATTATTGTAATAAAAATATGTAATATTAACTAAAAACATACAAAAATATTAAAAATAAATAAAAATTTTGATCAAAAAATAATATAAGTAAAAATTATAGTTATAAGTATGCTGTAACTTACATTATATTTTAAAATAAAGATGTACTTTTTACGTAATACTATCGAAATATTTCATCTTCAAGTTAATATTTTAAACATCAAACAAACTTCATAAATTACTGTTTTTAAAACTTTAATTTTGTTGACTTGGTGGTTATGGACTATCATAATCTTTCATATACAAGTTTATAATCTATGTATTATCTTTGATTATGTATATTCAGATAGGCAGACTCTGTACAAAAATTGGTAACACCCCGTTTGCCGGCTGACACCAGGCGGCGATACTGATGTTTGTACTTTTTCCGGCAACGGCTAGGTGTCGCGCTGCTATATTGCGGCAAAATTTGAATTTCTTAGTTTTTCCGGAAAACGATAACTTACGACTAGAAACGTAACCTAAAAATGCATTGACACGGTTAAACGTTATATTATATTATTTCACAGTGATGTTTTTCAGTACACTCAAAGAAATTTGCTTGAGAAATAAATTAAGAATCCGCTCATTAAATTAAAAAACTGATAAAATTCTTGAATTAATAAGCAAATTTATAAGTTTTAGCATGAATAGGTATTAAATGAAGACTGCCATTCTTAATATAAACATAACATTAGTAATAATTTATTATCGTTGACCTTTTTTTTAATATTTAAATAATAAAAATTGTTGAGTTTTAGGTCTTTTAATCAATTTAATTAACCGACGTTTCGAGTCCTTTTATTTATGACCCATTTTCAAGGATGTAAAATGACAAATTACTTGACAAAATAATTTCATAATAAACAAGGTGTAGGTAAACAAAAAATATATTTACAAAATTGCTAAATATCTCAATTTGATTTAGGTCGGTACCTATAGCATCGTTTGAGCGACATTGTTATAAAGCACATTAGTTTATCGTTAATTATTTTGTTAATTTATGATAATCGTTTAAGAGGTAGGCCATTTTGAAAATTTATTAAAAAGAAATTTTATAAATTTATTTTTTTTTACTTACACCTTGTTGATGATTTTCAAAATTTCTGTAAAAAGGGCTGATTTCCCAAAACAATTTATTTGACCAAAGTTGTAGCCCGTAAAATTCCCTATCCGGTTTAAGACTCTAGTTTTTTTCTAACATGTTTCATTTAAGAGATACGGAGTTCGCAAGAAAAGTAAAATAAATAAAACCTGAATTTTTTTAACATTTGTCGCTTAATTTAATTTATAACTCGAAATACATTGATTCTAGACGATAAGAGGTTATAACTTAATTTGTAGATAAGCGAATTATCTCTAAAAAAGTTCTAATCCGTTAAGCCTAAAAATCAATAATATCGGAGCTATGGTCGTTTCAAATCAGAAATTAAAAAATTTGCTTTAAAGGGAGGTACCCCGCAAGGGTTTGGACTTGGATAAAAATTTTATTTGAAAATTTGTCTTAGAAAAGTGCCCTTTATCACCACTTCGAAGGTTTTCCATGGTCACGGGGTGACGGGGACACTCTGTAATAATAACAAGAACTTCTGAACTAAACACGATTTCTGGTGGTTTTATAATATTTGAAGGACTTGAATCAAGTCTAAATGCGGCACTCTGATCTTCTAATAATAGTTCTAATTTTTCTTGCAGTTAAAGATTTTATATACTTTTTGGTGAAATTTGTCGACTTTCAACAAGAACTATTAAGCAATAACTTTAACATGGCATAGTTAAAAAAGGGGTTGTTAACAGTGGCGGATAGTGAATTTTTGGGGCCTGATGCTAATTAGATTTTAGAGGCCCCTGGTAGGAATATTATGGGAAGGGGGGTGGGGTTGTTTTTTGTCTAATATCAAAATAATGATACATTATGTTGTAGAGACAAAAAGAAAAAATGTAGAATTTTCGAAAAATAATTAACTCCGTTCCCTTAATAAATCACTTTCCGAAAAACCCTCTTCTATTTTCAAAAATACCTGATGCTGCCACCACCCCAAACAGCATTTAAACAGATTCTCTTTAAATTTTTTCTAATTCATCGCCTGATGATGCCATAATATGATGAAAACGTTTGCGATATTTTATATTTACAGTGTATTTTATTTGTGATAACTTTAAAACATTTCAGTTCTAAAAGTGTGTGTACATTATTTTATAATATGTAGGCTCCGGATAAATAAGCACAAAAAATCTGGAAAAAAGCGCTTTAAAAAGCACGAAATTTGCCTCTAAAAAGCATAAACTTCTGCAAAAAAAGCATAAAAATTTTTTTTAAAAACATTAGAAAACAAAAGTAACATTTATTTTTAAAAAGAAAATACAAAAAATTAGATAAGGTGGCTCCAGAAATTATCAATACACTCCTATATTAACAATGTTAAACGGACATTTCCATGATATTTTTTCTCATATAAAAATCGATTTTATAGCAAAATTTTTCAAACATTTTTTGTAGCAAATTGCATTCTCCTTATTTTGTTTCTATACATTTTTCTATTTTGTCGCACCGTTTTTGAGTAATAGTGACTTTAAAAACACTCTGTAAAAATTTTGATAAAACTCCCATAAGAGCAATGTTCATTTTATTAAATTTTTTACATAGTGTTTTTAAAGTCGTTGTTACTCAGAAACGGTGCGACAAAATAGAAAAATGTATAAAAACAAAAATAAAGAGAATGACATTTTCAACAAAAAATGTTTGAAATATTTTGCTATAAAATCGATTTTTTTAATTTTTAAAAACATTTTAAATATGGAATAAAAATTCACTGAAAAAAGCACAAAAAAGCATAAAAATTGATAAAATGCGCAAAAACTTGAAAAAAGCAAAATAAGCATAAAAAAGTAGGTGTCAAACGATTTGTTTTTTTTTGAATCGCGCTCATTTCTTAAAATTTTTTGAATGCTTGTAACTGCCGCCATAAGCATAAAGGTTAGAATTCCGGTCCCTAATAATATGTATATAAGTAAATAATGAATCGAGTTTATACAAAAAATATCTTATCATGAAACTGATATTTTGTTTATAAACTTAGGTGAGATAAGGAACAAATCTCTATCCACAAGAAAGTTCTGCTAGTACACGTCAGTATAATTGTACAACACGTCATCAATTACCTTTATATACGTCTATCTTTTCTTGAACTTGACTGCTTTCAACAACAATATTTTACAGAACAGGAATAGTAGCGCCTTAAAAATTATATCGCCAACTTGACGATGGCAGCGCCATCTCTTCCAATTTTCTTAATTACACAATTGGTTACCAAAACTTGCATAAGCTTTGCTTATCTGAATATACATAATCAAAGGTATTATACAAAAAATATAAATTAGTTTTTGAAAAAACTTGGCTTGTCGGTTTGGTGAGGCACTGCCTCCCCTGCCTACCCTGACAAGCCGCCACTGCTGGGTATGTGCTTCTCTAATTATTTTAAAGAAGTTTTTAGTAAATAAAAAACAATGCAGCCCCAACCATACATGTTATTGTTTGTAGCTTTCTGTTTTACAGAAGATAAACAATCACGAAAATAAAACATTTAGTTTAACAATATCTTTTGCATTTCTAATTTTACTAAAATACCACTTTTCATTTTGTACTTGTTGTAAAACGTAAAAGTTTTACGTAAAAGTAGTAGTAAAAGAATTTTTTCTATACACAAAATTTATTTAGTGGTAGCATGAGTATCGTAAGAATTTAGTATTGGAATTTGTATGGTGTGTAAACCAAGTAAACATCCGGTATATATGAGTCTGTCCCACCTGCCTAAAAAGGTTTTTGTTTAAGAGATTTTATGATTTATGTTTTAAAAATCTCCAATGTTCTGAATGATGATTCTGGGCTTGTACACAGAGAAAAATAATCCTCGCAATAATTTTGAAGTAAATATTACATAAATTAGAGTAAAATTTACTTCAAAATTTGTGTGAGGCTGATTTTAACTACAATTATAGTAAAAATTGCCTCAAAACACCAAAACATTTTTTATTTTATCATACAAAGTATGAAAAAGTATTGTTATCGTGCAGAAACAAAAAATTGAGATTTTGATGAATTTAGGCATATTGGGATCTAGGAAGCGGAAAATCATCATTTCCAAAAAAATGTCTGTATGTGTGTGTGTGTATGTGGTCAAATTTTGTGTGCGCTCTACCGCAAAAAGTAATAGGAATTTTTTAACAAAATTTTGTATTTAGTACATATACAGGGTGTCCTAGAACTCAACGTTATCCCTTGAAGGGCATATAGGCCAGTTCATGACTGACCAGAATATCAAAATATGACCTTAGTAGAAAGTCGTTAGTTTTCGAGATATTCGCACTTTTATAAATTTTGTGCAAATTGACACTTTAAATCAGTTTTTCAAGTGCCATAAGTATGAAAGTTTATTTTTGAAATTGTAATTTTTGTTACACACCCCTGAATAGACCTGCTATTGATCACAGACTAAAATAAAACTAATAGTGCCATCATTTTAGAAAAAAAAATTGTTTTTGCCCGACTCATAAATTAATTTTTTTTTATACGCTATAACTTCGGCTCTTCATATTGTAAAAAAATCTACCAAATTAACCTGGCAAGTTATTTCAAAAAATTGCTCATTTAGTGCAGTTTGCAAAATGGTTTTAACATTTCCTATGTTTTGCTTTAGAAAAAAAGATATTATTATTTTACTGCAAAGGAGCTCATTGCGAAATTATCTCAATAATCGGGAATTTAAACAAAAACACTTTTTAAATTTATCAAAGTAGCAGGTATTTATTTAAAACTAAACAAAACACTAACAAGACAAAATGTCATTAAAAATTAAAGATTGTGCTTTTGTGTTTGCTGTGCATCGTTTCGCTTTCGTATTCTTCTTCCACTCATTATAACGTTTTTTGCTTTCTTTTGGACCTGTGTATTGATTGTGATTTGGATCTATGCAAAACCAAAAAATAATATAACGGAATTGAGACATCGTATTCAGGGGCGGATCCAGAATTTTTTTCTGGGGGTGGGGGCAAAAAGGGTCGAGACGGGCAAAAAGTGTTCTCAGATTTGGGATTGTCTCCTTGTTTCCTTGTTAATTTTAACCGTCTGGGTGGGGCGTATGATCGTATTAATGAAGCGGCACAACAAATAATAATTGACGTAGGAAGTGCAAGACGGATAAAAAAAGGTCTTTTTTAAAAAGATGCCGCGCTTGCATTCGACTTCGTGGCAAACATTTTGAACATATTCTTTAAGTTTTATTTGTATTTTGTATAGTTTAAATAAATACCATTTAAGAAGTTTTAATTTAAGAAGTGTTTTTATATGAATTTCTGATTATTGAGATAATTTCACAATGAGCTCCTTTGCAGTAAAATAACAATATCTTTTTTTCTAAAGCAAAACATAGCAAATGTTAAAATCATTTTGCAAACTACATTAAATGAGCAATATTTTGTAATAACTTGCCAGGTTAATTTGATAGATTTTACAATAGCAAGAGCCGAAGTTAGCGAATAAAAAAAAATTAATTAATGAGTCGGACAACAACTTTTTTTTTTTTAAACTATGGCTCTATTAGTTTTATTTTAGTCTGTGATCAATAGCAGGTCTATTCAGAGTTGTGTAACCAAAATTACAATTTTAAAATATAAAATTTCGTACCTGTCTGTGGCACTTGAAAAACCTATTTAAAGTGTCAATTTTCACAAAATTTATAAAAGTGCGAATATCTCGAAAACTAACGACTTTTTACTAAAATCATATTTCGATATTCTGGTCAGCCATGAACTGGCCTATATGCCCTTCAAGGGATAACGTTGAGTTCTAGGACACCCTGTATATTGTAAACAAAAAAAATAATTTTTTTCTTTTTTTCAAATTTTATTTTTTTATTAAATTCTTCTCTATAATGATATTAAAAAAGTCTTAATCAATAATCGTGTAAATATCTTATTTTAGTAAATATTCTTTTTTGAAATTACAAAAAAAAAAATTTGTCTTTTTAAAAATTTTATTTTTTTATGTTCTGCTCCATAATAATAAAAAAATTTTAATCAATAACACTTCTAGAATGGGTGGGGGTGATTCTAATAGATTTTTTTGCGCTGAAAACGAATCTGACTTTGAAATTGCTCCATCACGTCAGGTTTTTTAGAAATTGTAGCTTAAATAGTCAAAATATGGCTATTTTAACCATTTTCATGATTTTATTCAGGACACCTCAATTTTTTGTTTCAATTTTCCACAAGTGCATCACGTAGTACTACTACTTAGCTTTAAAATCCTTTTTTCAAAATCGTTCTACGATTTTTTAAAGTGAAGATATACCATTTTTAAGTCAAGAGGTTTAATCACGCAAAGTTTAGTATTCTGCCTACACAGGGTTTCTTGAGGTAGCTAATTAATTAATACCAAAGAACTTATCAAAAAGTAAGTTCAGCGCGGTAAAACGGGTGACTTTGCATGAGTAAATCTCTTGACTTAAAAATGGTATATCTTCACTTTAAAAAATCGTAGAACGATTTTGAAAAAAGTATATTAAAGCTAAGTAGTACTACTACGCGATGCACTTGTGGAAAATTTAAACAAAAAATTGAGGTTCCCTGAAAAACATCATGAAAATGGTTAAAATAGCCATTTTTTGACTATTTAAACTACAAACCTGACGTGATGGAGCAATTTCAAAGTCAGATTCGTTTTCAGCGCAAAAAAATCTATTAGAATCACCCCCACCAATTCTAGAAGCTGGGAAAAGTTCAATTTTGTAACGCTATGTAAATATCCTATTTCTTCATATTTTTGATATTTAAAAGTATGATAAAGTTATGGGCATGGCCACATCCGATTTTTTGGTGTATATTTTACATTTAGTCAAAACACATTTAATTTTATGTTTTCTGGTTTTCCCAAGTTTTGAAAATCTTTAATCGAGGGAAGGCTGGAAGCGGAATTTGTTTTAGAAAATTTAATGAGAACCTGAATTAAGTATTAAATTAAATTCTTTAGATACTTACTGGAAGTGGAGATTCGACATGTGCCTTATGGGATGTCGAATCAGGACAGCTACTGCAGAGTTTCCATGGCCATACAGCTGATGTGATGTCTATCAATTTGGCACCATCAGAAATTGGAAATACATTTGTATCAGGAGTACGTTTATTTAAAAGATGTATTTGTGATTCAAAATTTTGTAATTTTAGAGTTGCGACAAAATGGTGTTTATATGGGATATGAGAACAGGTCAATGCATACAGTCGTTCGAAGGGCATGAGTCCGACGTGAATAGTGTAAAATTTCATCCCAGTGGTGATGCTATTGCAACTGGAAGCGACGACGCAACAGTAAATAATATAAAAAATTGCGTTAATATAAAATTAATTAATTTTTTATTTAGTGCCGTTTATTCGATTTAAGAGCCGACAGAGAAGTTGCTGTTTACAGCAAAGAGAGCATTATATTCGGTGCAAATGCTGTCGATTTTTCAGTGTCTGGTATGTTGTTTTATATTTGTTAACAATAAGCATTTAGTACCGTAATGTTTGTCAGGCCGACTCTTGTTTGCTGGTTATAACGATTTTACGGTGAATGTTTGGGATACTTTAAAGTGCTCACGTGTATGTCTTTTATACGGACATGAAAATAGAGTATCATGTTTGCAAGTTTCTCCTGATGGTACAGCACTTTGTACAGGATCGTGGGATTGTACACTACGTGTAAGTTTTAAGCATAAAAAATTACATTGCAAAATATTTAAATATTGTTTTACAGATTTGGGCTTAATAATATCAAGAAGATTCTTATTCTGTAGACAATGTTGGTAATGACGTCATAATATGTATCCTATGGAATATTTTGTTGTCAACATCGGTGGATACCTTCTCATTCTATTTGTAAGTTGTGTTATTATTTAAAAAAAAATGTATTAGATCTACTAATGTTATTAAGTGTATGCTTAATATAATATATTATAGGGGTAATTAAATAAAATATGCAGAAACTGTTAATATTTATTGAAAACATGGCAGCCAACTAAAATTTTATCTATCTAACAGTAAATGGATCAAGACAATGTTCGACCCATTTTATTTTAATCTAAAACAAATCAATCATTTTATAATAACTGGTGGCTTTTTATTAAACCGTTTACGATTCATTACAGTGGTAACTGTCAACAATAAATTTGTGCAAGCACCAATAATCTTACAAACTACTCGAGGAAATAAGTAACTAGATAAAAGATTATAAAGTAAATGTGGAAATCAAAAAAACCTAATTGACCGGACGAAAATGTCCTAAGCACGAGAAAATTTACATCGAAATTTTGATATTTCTTTTATTTTACCACGTAGGAATGTGTTTAAAATTTTCTTTAATGTGCTGCACTTCTAATTTGATTCCCACTTTATATATTTAATTTAATAACTTTAAGTATCGTTATCATTATTAGTATTAAGATAATTATTTCTTTAAAATAACGTACTGTTCACATAATAATTACAAACAGAAATATAATTGGTGATTTAAAAGTACGGTATTTTAAAGCCCAATTTCAAAAGGCTAAACAGTACATATGTAGTTAAGTTATGAATATGAATTTATAGTAGAAAGGATGCGCTACAGATTAGAGATACCTCACATTTACAACTTTTTACAAAGTAATTATGAAATTGTGATCAATAAAAAATGAATTGGATGGGATGGGGGGTGTAGGATAATTTTTATTTTTATACGAGACAACCTGGTTTGGTGATTGGTTGTACAAAAGCAATAATAATAATTATATTTTACATCTGTAATATGGGATGTATTGTATTATTATTTACTAAAGGCAAATCACATACAGCTTCAATTTTCTGAGCAGTTGAAAAGCATAAGCATATAATAATTTGTTGTAGATTTGACTTTTAAACCACATTCAAGTTGTTAATACTAAGTGCAAGGATTAAATTTGAAGTGTCGAGAATAATTAATTAATAATTGTCTTTAGAACTTTAAAAGCACTTTACAAAATAAAACAAACATTATCACAAAGAAAAAAGTTACAACAGTCCATAGGCATTTTAAACACAATTTTATAAATAACAATATAATAGGTAATAATTATTATGAACAGGAGTGTATAATTTATTTTTATGTACATAAGTGACAGCTTAGCTACCTATATGAGTTCTTTATAATATAAACAGCAATGTGATAATTGTGGATGTTAACAATAAAATTCGCAATACTAAAATACATACTAAGTAACTTGTATTAAGTACACGATTAAAAATTTAATTCGATTTAAGGAAATAACATTATTGGCTAAATATATTATAAAGTAACTGCACCAGCAGCTAAGGCATGTCCGAGCAGGAAGGCAACAATAATTATAGCATAACTGTACAGCGCCAGTCTCGGACATAATGACGGTGAATTTAAAGTCTTTTCCTACAAAATGACGATGATGAACAGAACCTATCTTCTTATCTATATATGTTTTCAATTTCAATATAAACAACAAGCTATTATTCACTGTCTGTGCCTCAAATTTGATTCTTTTCCACCGTTGTCTGCAGTATTCTTCCTATAAAAATTATATAAATTATTATTATTTCATCAACATACTTTTAATTATAAGAAAAATTAGTGTTTCAAGCTGGAGCAAATTCAGCAGATTGGCTAAAATGTAATTCACTAATATACAGTAATTACTATCATCTCGATAATCCAAACTAATTTATTTTATACAATGCATGTTATCGATTGAGCTTTTACCATCAGTAGGAGCTAATATATACTTTTATAAATTTATTTAATGTAAATTAAGTTAAAATTAAAATAAAACACATTTATGGTAGAAATTACCATACTAAGAACATTGTTAAATTTTGACATACCAATGATACGATATATGTCGGACAAGCATAATATAAATATAAAATTAAAAAAAATTCAAAAACATAAGTAAAAATTGGTTTGGTTTATCGAGGTAGCACTGCACTGTACTTCTACATACAAAATTATAGTTGACTAACATTTATATTTAGTTGCGAAGATTACATAATCTTTAATTATTATAAAAGCTTTGCAAGACCTAAAATGGATAGAAGTTTGTTGGTAAAATTAATAGGTAATATGCATAGGAATTTTTCTGTAATATATCGTTACAACAGTAAAAGTTAAGTTTCCCTAAATAAGTGCAAAATCAAAATTTTTATTTTTACATAAAAAGATAAACTTAAAAAATCGAAATTATTGGAAGGGGAATAATAGATGTGAAAACACTTGAAATAATATCGAGTTTGGTTAAAGATATTAAATATGCAGTTTGATATGGGTAAATATTGCGACGCCATCAATACAAGTCTTGTTTTTCATGATGATAGAAGTTTTTCTCAGTATTAGGTATTCCAAGAATTTTTAGAAGAAAATCCAAATTTAATTACTTTATTTTGATAAGTACAAAAAACAATATTCCAAGTTAAGCAAGAAGAACTTGACCAGAGAGCACATCTACTCATTCAGCAATTTTCCTCCGATATTTTAAATAAGATTCTAAAAATTTAAATTATTACATTAAAAAATTAGAAAAATTTTTTTTTTATTTGTTGCATTAATAACTGAACGAGGAAAATATTAAATCAGGGACCCACAGAATTCAAATTCAAACAAAATTTCCGGTGTGTAAGCATAATTTACATTTAATTTGTGATTTCTTATTACGTAAACTAATTAAAAATATCGATTCTTCACACCAGAATAAATACTTAGTCAACTTTTCTTTGATTTCCTAAATACTTTTTTTTGTGTAATTTATAAGTGCATAGTCCACAGCTCAACTTCTTTAAGCAGTAAAGTCAAGAAAGGATTTTCTATTTACAATTATAAAAATAAAAGTTATGGTATGTTGGAATAAAAAATTCCGAGTATCAAAAGTGCAACTGATTCAACATACTTAACATAACATCAATAAAGATACAAGAAAAACAACAAGCCACCGATGCCATAGAAAATGTTGATGTGTACTATAAAAACTAAGTTGTTGTTTTTCCCAGTCAAACATAATATACGTAAAACAAAATAAACAAATTAATTTATATTTCAACTTATCCTACCTTATTTGCTCCGCTTTATCAATATGCTATAAATAAATACATTGTGAAAGTTGTGCTTATAAAATAGTATTAAAATAAAGAAGCCACGAAAAGCAGTTCAACAACCAAAACCAACAATAATACTTACTGCTCGGGACTTTGATCTGTATCACTTTCTTCGAGTTCTGTTTTATTGCGTTTCTTTTCGTATATAAGAATTATAGCACAGAGAACAATCACTTCTGCACAAATTCCTAAGAATGGCCATAGTGCAGCATATTTATCTAGTAAAAATAAATTGAGAAATTTTACAAAATGAATCAAGTTGTAACATTTATTATACCTTTTACTCTAAGAGTACCTGATGATGGTTTACTATGTTCTCTTGTGTGCTTTGAAATAGCTTCACAGGTTAAATCTTTCTGATCTTCAGCTACAGCATTTTCTACGACAAAAACTGCACCAGGAATATCATTTTCCTTATCATCTTCTATATGTATCCTTCCTTCTGTGCTATCGAATGATTGGTTATCTAACAAATAAATCGATAATATTTTTAAGACTAGTAGGTAGCTATATGAAACTTACCATAAGTCCATTGAATTTTTGGAACTGGTTTTCCATAAACTAGACATACAATTTTTATAGTTTCTCCTTCTATTACACTAATATCTTTAGGTATTTTAACATAAATTATACCTGAAATGATAATATAACATTAGTCGAAATTTTAAAATCAAGTTCATCACTTACTTTCTAATGATATAAAAGCTCGGTTTTTTTCGATACCATTAACTAAAGCTATACACGTATAATTTCCACTATCGGTTTCATTGCCATGAGACACTTGGAGTTTGTAAAGATCACCATTGTGAGACAATGATAAGCGTTTCTTCATTGAATCATATTGTGCTATTGGTTTACTATCTTTCTCCCTTAAAACATTATCAGAATTAATAATTTTCTTTAATAAAAATTTAACATAATTTGAACAGAAACATGATATAAGCGGAAGCAATCTGAATTTTCTTCGCATATTTGAGCCATCAAAATTTATTTGGTCGAATAGGGAATCAGGCAATTGTAGATCACACGGCCTTGTTTTAAACAATTTGTGATGAGTATACACAGTGGAAAAAAGGTTCTAATTCAAGGTGATTAGTTTTCTTCTTCTTCAAAGTGTAAATTAAAAATTGTTTAATAGTTTTGTTTGGATACAATATAATATCCATTAATAATGGAATGTAAATTAAAGTAATATTCAATTCAATAAACTAATCAAGATTCAGAAATTCTAAAATTTTTACTAACAGTTATTATATCAATGATCTCGATATTAATTCTTTGTTTGGGCTTGGCCAAACTCGACCCAACTATATTCAATATTTTTACATGTCATAATAAATTTACTTTAATTTCATAAGTCATAACTTACATTTATTAGATCAAAATTAAGTAATTTAAGCGATACAGTGATAACAAAAAACAACATTCTTATTAATTACAAGTCATTGCTGTTTACTTATTTCACTGATTATTCAATTTTTTCCTACATTTTTTGTTCTTTTTTTTAATTAGTAGTTAACGATAGGCTAGTGTAATTCTACCTTCGACAAGAAGACAGGAAGCATTATGTTTAATTAGAAAATTTAAACAGAGAATATTAAAATATAACTTAGCAGGTACTTGGGTAATTCGATGCTAGCTGATCAGATTGAACCGTATAGGTAGGGTACCCGACAGAGCACCTAATTTTTATGAGAATTTTTGTATTCAACAAAACTTTTCTGTATCGGTAACTCGGACAAACGTAAATAGCAATGCTTTGCTCATGCTTTAATGAATTTAATAATATTATGAACAAAAATAACGATTCGATTAAATACCTACAATGAAAATTGTTTTGTATTGCTTTAATAATAATCAATCAGTTTAAACTTTTCCATTGGCTATCAAGTATTAATAAGTATTTCACTGGCTGTGTTAAGTACTACACTGATGTAAAAAAAACAGTTTCAAAAATAATGTTTTGCAGTTTCTTGAATTAGAAGACCACAGTGGTGGCTTGATGTGATCGCTAGTTGAGTTATGAGCGGAAATTCTGGGTTCAAATCCCGGACTTGGCAGAATTTCTTAGCTTAGCCCTCTAATCGAAATACTAATAAGATTCCTTAACATCTTCATGGAAAACGGGGTACAATAAGCCTAGAGCTTCAGTACAAAGTGGGCATTGAACCACTACCCGTGCAGCTAATTTAGAAATTTTTCTTGAATTACAGTTTTTAATCTTTTTTTAAATATTTTCGACAAGGATGATAAAATGAGATTATTTTAG